>CM060939.1:976873176-977318176 GCA_030765085.1 Allium cepa
CGATCGAACTACTGAGATCGGCCGCCTTCGATTTCAACGAGCTCTAATTTGCAAGCAAGGGAAGAGATTTTAAGTGTCGGCCATTTTATTTTGTTTATTCTTTCTGACTTCGAACGAGAGAAGGACGAACGAAAACAAGATGTGAAGCTGCCATTATATTTTTCGTTCGTATGTTTGCTTTTGAAAGAGAAGAGGGAGGGGACATGAGTTTGTGGCTTTGTAGAGAAAAGATCGTGCTTGCCTTACCTCTACTGTGTTTTGATTTGAGGCCAAAGAGTGCTGATGTTGACCCATTTAAATTTTTAAATGTAAATTGAATTTGATTTAATGTCAACGCGTTTATACGTCGTATGTTTACACAACAACTTCGATAAATACGAAATTTGAAATCCGGTAAAAATTCAATATTACGGACCCAAGGGAACTGGTTTCATCGAATTCCGAGACTGTGCCTCGGAAGGCTATTTTTAAATTCAATTTAAACGATAAAATTTCAAAACTGAACAAATCACTTTCATATTCAATTCTGAAGCTTCTATTATCTTCAATATTATAAATGTGAATTTTCTAAGCCTTTGAAATATTTTTAAATCAGCTTAAAATTTTTATTCAACTTTCAATAGATTAAATTCTAAAATTTAATCGCTAAATTCATTCTGATAATTTGAAATTCAAGTCAATACATCATCCAAATATTTAAAATTTATTAAATATTTTCAGTTTGAATTGTCCAAAATTCAGGGTCGTTACAATCTCCCACCTTAAAAGAATTTCGTCTGGAAATTATAAGTTAGGAAAAACGGTTGTTAAAATCTCACCGATATTTATACCCTACACAATTTTACCAAGTTTGAAACTTATTAAAAATAAATAAATATATGATTCATTCCATTTGTTTTATCTCACTAGCTTTGTTCATTATCTCCTTTTGTTCATTGATTTCTACAATCAAGACGCAAAAGTCTTTTACCAAAATTTTCGACTTACAAAACTCAGATTTAAACTTGAAATTCTTCATGTTAGAGATTAGCATATTATATCTTTTCCAAAGCTGTGGACTTCCAAGACATTTTAAAGATCTTCTTCCTTAGTTCTTAGGTTGGAATTATGCAATTTTAATTTCAGACTATTGATTTTCTATTTAAAGTTTTGAAAATACTTACTAACTCGAAATTTAACAAGTCTATCGTCGTTCTTACAGACATTAGGCATACGCTGGCCAGGAGCAGGACTAAAAATCTCCAAGTACTAAATATACTTGCTTCAACTCCCAGTGAAAATACTTAAATATCTTTTAAAAATGGATATGGAAAGCATGTTCCCCCATGGATCACAGTTACCCGGCGGTTACGCTACTATCCTAGTGGAATCGCTTGTAATCTGTAGATTTCACATCTCTTGAATTTCGCCATGGTTTTTGCCGTAGATCGCAGTTCACCCGACGGTTACGCTACTATCCCATTAGAATCGCTTGTAACCGTAGGCATCTCGCCCCTCGAGTTACGCTTTGGCATCTAGATCGCAGTTTATGCAGCGACTGTGCCACTATCCCAGTGGGATCGCTTGTAACTGTAGGCATCACGCCCCTCAAATTACGCTAGCATACATCATAATCAATCAACATGATCCTATCACGAGGGATTCTAATCCAAATGGAAACTCCAACTTATGGAAATTCTACGTAGCTACGAATTTCAAATGGACACTCATACCGAGTTCCAACACCTTCACAAATTTTTAATGGAAGGTACTTTTCCATATCCTCAGTTTAGAAAACATAATGTCATATACATATAGTACATCATTTCACATTTCGTACATATCATACCTATGTAAACTTACATAGGATTTCCATAACAATTACTTTCCAAACTGATGGTTTTCGAATTACTACATTCTCATATATAAGTTTCGAAAACCACAATATCCCATACCCATAACAAATAGAGGATTCCTGAATTTTCCATCTCGTTATCAATTTAAAATTTTCCTCTAAGTCGATTTGGAAATTTAAGGTTATCTCAAACCCAATTCATATTCATAATTCAATTTATTATCGACTTAACATTCGATTTGGATTTCACGTTACATCGTCAATTCTCAACACATAATTGATGTCTACCGATATATAACCTCTGAGCTCGTACGTCTCAGAGAAGGATGTATATAGCTAAGAGAATAAATTCTCCACTACCACAGATATATATTTAATAGGGATCAATTGCTATGTCATCAATTCACCATGTTAGACATAGAATCCAAACCGACTATCCGAAATTCAAAGCTCAACTTATATTGTTTTTGGTGTCAAAGTTAAACTCAATTTAACTCAAGATTCAATCTTTTTGAAAAATTTCAAGTTGAACTAATTGTTCAAATTTCCCATCAATATATTTACAAGATATATAATTTTCCACACTTAACCATTTGAAACAAATTTCAAATATTCACTTTTCGAATTTAACCAAAAATTATTTTTTCTGTGAATTTTATTTTATAGTAAGTTAAAAAAATTTAAATTCTTAAATTATCCAGAAATCTGTAGATATATATATATATATAAATAAATAATTTATACAGTAAATAGAAGAAGAAAATTGATTGACAGTTGTTTTAATTAAAATTTAGATATATGCAGAAACCAAAAATTATATAAGTTTTTGAAATATAAATTTTTTTAATGTTGAGCAGTAGGAATGAATATGTTCACATTCATATTTTTGTTTAAAAATATGTATAGTCATAGATAAGGTTTTAAAAAGGCTAAAATTTTGAATGTGAGAAGTTTATGCAAAAATAGATTTTTAAATCTATATAGACTATCTTATAAGTCACTGAAAAATATTTCATAAGAAGAAAATTTGTTTAATTTACTTGTTTTAGAAATGGTTAAAGAGTAGTGTTTAATAAAAAAATTGGTTAATTAAATTTATTAAAAAGAGAAATTTAATCATTAGTTAGAAATAAGTTATTAAAGGAGAAATATTGGTTTAAATAAAACTATCGGTTAATTTAACTATAAAATGGAATCACTGATGAATCAAAATTATCAAATGAAAATTTATTATTCGATCTGTTCGAATATTAATAAATTATGTAAATATTTATACAAGGTATAAATCAAGAAAATTGAGTCAAGATGGAAATGGATTGCAAAATAAAAAGAAAAGGTGAGAACTTCTCACTCAATCGAATTGTTTTGATTTAAATTTTAAATAGTTAAATTTAAAATTGCTTGATTGTATGTTTGAATGATGATTGTTATCTATTGATGGTTAAAATAGACATTATGTGTCGTTAGTAAGCGGAGGTTATTTATTAAAAACATATACCGCGAATATTTCATTGCAAAGTGAAATTGGTATTATTTATGTACTTGGAGTTGATTTCCTGCATTATATAGCGGATGCGACCCTATTGCGCCGTCTATTAAGCGGATAATATTTTATGAATCCCATATACCGCGATATTCCGTATTGGAACGGAATTGGTATTGTGCTAACATCTTTGGATGCAGGGAAACAGGTTGGAGGGATCCAACTGGATTCCTCAACTGTATTGAATTATTTACAGATATTGTGATGTTTGTTGATTATCATATCGATATATGATATTTGGATGTCGTGATTGACTATTTGGTGATGTTGCATCATCGGACCCATTTTTAAAGTTTTAAAATAATGATTTTGATTTTAAAAAGAATTTTAAAGTGGTTTTTGAAAGTATACGTTTTATTAAATTTTGAATTGTTAAAATAAATAAACATTATAATTTTATTGTTATAAAAGATATATTTTTTGGAAAATAATACTTAAATATAATTTTGGAGTTATATAAGTTTTAAATAACGTTTTGTAAACTATTAAAAGGATTGGTTTATTTAAATTGAGATTTTTGAATCATTATAAATGGTTTATATAAAAGATTTCTAAAATTAATATTTATAAATAAAAAATATAGGAATTATAAAACGAGTTTTTATAACTGTTAAAATGAAGTATAAATGAATTTCACAATTGAATAAAATTTATAGATTTATAAATTGTGAAATTATAAAATGAATAGATTTTTGTAAAATAAAAGACTTATAAGAAATTAACTTATAAATCGGATTTTGGCATTTTAGTTGAGATTTTCGAATAAGTATAAATGGTTTATAGATGAGATTTATAAAATATATATTTTATAAATCGAAATAATAGAATTATAAAAGAAGTTCTGTTAATGCTGAAAATGAGGTTATAAATGGAATTTTATAAGTAGTAAGATTTTTAAATCTTGTAAATTGAAGTCCCTGAAAAAATATAAATGGGGATTTATAAACATTGTTTTATAAATCCGAAACCGACTTATTATGATAAGTAAATTATTTTAGATTTTTAAAGGAGATATATTCACGATTTTGGACGGTGGATAATCCTTTAAACAAAATGTGTAGAAAAATGTTGAATTTGGTTAACGAAGAATATTCACGATTTTGGACAGTAGATAATCTTTTGATAAAAGTGTAGAAATACTGAATTGGGTAAATAAGGTATATTCATGATTTTGGACAGTGAATATATTATTGAATAAAACGGGTATGATTTGGAGAAGTGAAATTTTAAAATGAAGTTAATTGTTTTAAAAGATATTTTAAAATGTATTAACTATCGAAACCATAGAATTCAACATTAATTGTTGAAATAGACGTTTTCGAGAAATAGAAGGAAATGGTAGACTATAACACTGTTGTTATAGTAGATGATTTCCGAAAGGAAATGTTTTATATAGTATTAGGATTTATATATCTATCTTAAATTTACTAGTGATTTTGAGTTGTCGTAACGATGTTTTACGTAACATTCGTTTTGACTCAAAGGAATGTGTTTAAGGGAATGTATTTCCTTATAGAATAAAATATATACTTAGTTATGATTTAAGTAAATTGAATATTTTCCATGTGTTGAAAATAAATGGATTTTTAAATTACTTATTATTAAATAAGTATGGAAATGTTTTCCAATATGAAGTGAATATTTTGAGATTTTATCTTTTAAAGATAAATTAAAAATGAATATTAGGAATCGTTTTGGAAATCGTATATTCACAGATATTTAGAAATTGTAAATTCACTATGGAATTTATAAAAGAAAGGGAAATTTGTTTAAAAATAAACATTGATTTATTTTTGAAGTGGGGAATAAATTTACGGATTTGGAACGTAAATATAAAGTAAATCGTTAAGGATTTATTTAATTGGTTTAAATGAACCATGTTGAAATGAAAGTATTTCCGCGTAAGGAAAAATGTTCGAAATTTGTTTTCAAAAGTGGTAAAGGTGAAAAGTGATTTGAAAATTGTTTTCATATGGTTGAAGTATGAAAATTATATATCTAGTAAAGATAATTTGGAAAATTATTTGGAATCTGGTGATGTTAAGCATACCTATTGATAGTTAAATAATCCGACTATTAGTATTTCCTTTAAATAGGTATTTGTTGTGATTACTTGAATTTGAATGCTACACTTATTTTTGAATAACCGCTCACTGTTCGGGTTAGCCGGGAAAGGACTTTGGGGTCGTATAACCCATTCCGAATATGTGATATGTCTTTATGGATTGCATTTGATGACCGGTGTTGAAGAACGGATATTTGTGAAAAAGGAAGGATTACCGTCGAATGTTTCTACATCGGCTGATCTCCGATATAGAAATTTATTACCCTTTGTGATGGGAAATCCGGTCGTGATTAGTGAATACCCGGATTGCAAGGAATTCTTTATAAGTGCCTTCGGTTCCGTCCGATCCCGGAATGGACTTGTATGGATGTGTGTCTGACGTTACAGTTTGAGATGTAAAGCTGGTTTCTATCAAATATATTACCGTTTGTGGCGGAGAATTTATTCTCTTAGCTTAACACCCTTAGAGGTTATGTAGTTGATGGTTACTAGTGATACATTCCCAAATTGGTAATGTGGCATACGAAGTGTTGTTGAGCATTTGATGATCAAAGCACAGCTTTTGTATAAAACGTGGCTTTGTGGATGAGACTTCGTCGGACCTCACACCCCGGAAATGGTCAAAACAGGAAGGATGCAGCAAGGTTATTAGGGGGTGGCGCCCCTTTAGTGTATGTCATTCTTTCTGGATAAAGGTGGTATCATGGTATGGAGCCCAGATACTTAACTTATGTTGTTGCTGCAAATTTATTGCTTTGTGGTTGTTGGAAACCGAGGATCCTCGGATATAGATCGGTTACGATCGGGGAATGACATATTCGTGTCAGTAGTTACCTAGTTTGAAAGGTAACCCGGCCTTGTGTTAGCAGAGATCCGGTTAGGTTCTCGGGACGTCTTTCCAGAGGCGTTTCCATGTGGCAATGGGAAGTTCCTTGGCCTGACCATTTGTTGGAAATCCAAAGAAACAATACGAACCCTGTACAGTTTTCGTTGTATAACCTGCCATGGAATGTGGCGGTAACCTTCTATTGAACATGGTAGCTATAGTAGGCATAAGTGCGAAATGCCTATGCTGGCTAAGATTTATATCTTTATTTTCGAAATGACTTTTCCTACACTATGCACTAGTAATAATATCAAATGTTTTTTTAATGCATATCAAGCATCTTTGACTATCATAAGGAGAAATCTCCTCTGATTATGCGTTTGCATTGTGTGTGTGTGCGGGAGGCCTTACGGTAGTCTCATTTTCTAAAAAGAATTGCAAATCTGTTTTAAAAATTATCCCGTTCTTTGTTTTAAAGATAAACTGTTTTAGTTCTCACACCAGTCACATGACTGACTCGGAGTTTATTGTTTTCCGTCCTAAACTCTGGGTGCCCACCAATTTCCACACGGGCAGTCTAGAGTTAGTTTATCAGGATATTCAGGAATTCAGGAGTTGCTGGAGGCAAGCTGGATGGCATGGCGTATTCACTAGTATATAGTATTTCATTTCCGCTGTTTGCTGTTTGTTTTTGTACACTCTGATGATGTAATGTGATGTAATGTAATAACTGATATAGTTCTTTTTTTAAAGATTATTCATTTATTTATTATATGTTGTTCCGCTGTGATTGTTAGATTCTGATATTGTTCTGTTGCTTCTTCCTATCTTTCTTCTTCTATCGTTTTCTTTTTCTTAAACCCTAAGTGTTCGGTTTTTGGGCATTCGATTGCTCGGCAGTTGATACAGTGAACGTATTGATGTCGGTTTTCGGAAGTCGAAGAACCGGGTCCTT
Organism: Allium cepa; assembly: GCA_030765085.1. Taxonomy (NCBI): domain Eukaryota; kingdom Viridiplantae; phylum Streptophyta; class Magnoliopsida; order Asparagales; family Amaryllidaceae; genus Allium; species Allium cepa. The sequence goes on from CM060939.1 coordinate 976,880,400, forward strand.
ACATATGTTCACAGATGTCACAGGCTCAGCACAAAGCAATTCATATCATAAGGTATCACAATCACATATCAGAGATATAAATCAATACAAAGCATTCAATAATAGTCAATCATATACAATTAAGATGAATTAATTGGTTGATTATAATTAATTAATCGCATAATCATTTTCATTTATTATTCTTAATTAATGATTAATTATGCTTAATCACAAATTAATTAATCCTTAATTATTTATTAATTAAATCTTAATTACCTTCATTAATTAATCATTCCTTAATTAATTAATCTTTAATTATAAATTAATTAACTTAAATTAATTTTAATTAACCTTAATTATATAATTAATTAATCTTAAATTGATTATTATTTAATTAATTAAGCTGTTATAAATCATTTATCTTAATTAATTATTTAATTATAATAAAAAAATTAATTAATAAACCTTATAATTAATCGTCATTAACACAAGAGATTAAGGTTAATTGAGAATTTAAAAAATCAATATTTCATTTATTTACTTTTAATAACATTATTCATTTAAATAATTAATTTATGATGTTAAAGAACTAAATAGATTACTTTTAAAAAATATCTTACTAAAGAACATTAATTAATTCAAACTTAAATGAAAACCATTATTTGAAAGCATGGATTAAAAATGTTTAAAAATTTGAATTTTATTTTAAAGTAAAAACTGTTTTATATGTCAAATCCGAGACCCACTTCGAGTATTACCCGAGCTACATGCCTGTTTACTTCGAGTCGTCGCCGAGATAAGCACCAACTTTCATTTTTAAACTTAGAATTTTGTTTAAGCTTTTACAACCTGGTAAAACACAAAAAAACACTCGAACAAGTAGTCGAGCCTGCATCCTGTCTTCCCGAAGACCCCTTCAGTCATCCCTCTCTTCTTAAAACCAAATCCTTGATACAACCATGCTACATTGTGCACATGCACAATGATTCCAGCCACCTGCGATCGACGCTACGATCGTCGATGAGTCGACGATAACTTCCTACAGGACTCCGACCTCCCAGACCCCTTCAAAAACATCGAATTCGTGATCGAGCTATCTGTCCAGACCTGGATTAAAACCGACGCCCATAAAGCCACCACATGCTTCCACCTTCGAGCATCAGTGGTCATAAAATTACGTCTTGAGCCGCGCCGACCCATCACGCAACTATCCCCACCGGAGCGATCAACTCGGTGCTCTGACGAAGCCACGACAATCAAATTTCCGTCTTCGACCAAAGCATAGGTTGAAACCCAATATCACCACTGTCTCAATGCCACGATGGATTATAAATTCATCTGACATTTTTGCCGAGATCCCCAAGTCTTCCTTCGCCTCCACGCAAAACCCCGACCACCTCGAATGCCTCGATCGTCAGCAAAGTCTCAAAACCCACTTTCTAATCATCACTGAAATGCTCACTCTATACACAATTTAAAATCTTGATTTTAATTTTAAAAATAAATGTTTTCAAAGACGTTTCAATTTACATATTTGAAATCAGATATCTTGATGATTGAATTTCCAACCTATACTTGGGATTGCCTGTACATTTTCAAATTCCAGAGAAAACTTTAGTTAAATTTACTTATATTTATTTTTAATACTCAAATCATGGTTAAATAAACAAAACTTGTTTAGATCCTAAACTCTGATAAGGATCAAAGGAAGAGTAATCAAATTTTAGATAGGTTTTTGAATTCCTGTAACCTTGAACAGGAGATATTTATTCTTGAACTAACATGCACAATCATCTTAGCATATACATATACACATCTTTCATGCATGTAAGTAATTTACAATTTCTATTTCAAGCATGATTCAAACAACAGATAAATTTCCAGAGATTCAAAAGGTTAACTCACCTTGGATTTTGAAAATAGAAAGGAATCTGGAATTGATTTTTTTGTTTTTGAGTTGAAAATCTGAGATTGATCTTGCTGAATTGATGATGAAAACTTGATTTGTTTAATTGAAGCTTTGAATTATTTAGTTACTGAAATGATCCTTGCTTTGCTTAATTTGTTGGAATGCTTGCTTTGATGTTTGTTTACAGATTTTGAGCTTTGATTCTTTTTGAATTACTTTACTAGTTTAAAGATTGAAGAGGCATTTCCTTTTGATCTGGTTTGAAATGTTTTCTGGTTTCTTTCTTTTTTTGTTCAGGTTTTAAATTTTTTACAGGCTTTGTCTTTGAAAATGAAGGTAAAAGAAAAGAGAAAGAAGATGTAATGGTTTATATAATTTTGTTTCTTATTTTTATAAATTTTCTCAAAAAAAGAAAAACAAAAATGACACTTGTAAATTAAATGACAAGATCATTACACTTGTTAAATTGTATATCTTATTAACTAACACTTGTAAATTTTTTCATAATTACATGTTTTTAAATAAAATTTTGTATTACATTTTCTTATTTGTATAAATTAATTTCTTTTATCGTATATATATATATAACTTTAAAAAGAATAATGTTTTAAAACTAATTTATACATTAATGAAAATCATACATATATAATTTTCAAATTCAAATATTTTACTAAAATATTTATTTAAATTTTTAAACTCTAATTCAAATTCAAATTCAAATCTATTCATATATATAAATCAACTCTTATTTTATTTGTTTTAAAAATTTCAAATTAATTTCAAATTAATTCCAAAATTTTATATTAATTACTAGTTTAAATTTGATTTAAAAACGAGATCGTTACACCCATCGACAAACTTTAGTAAATATTAATTTTATTTAAAAATTGGAACTAACAGATAAGTTTCTTATACCTATTCAAAACGTCCCTATACAAATCTTAATGAAAGCTTAGTATCACTTAAAAATAGGATCTAACAAATAAAACTATTTACAAAGTCATTCTTAATCAATTAATAGTAGAAATAAAAATTCAAACCAACAAAAATATAAATCTTTTTTTTAAATAAATAACATAGATTAATATTCAAATTAACAAAAAAATTAGATGATGTAATTTAAAAAGAAAAATTAAAACTACCTACATATCATTTCAGCGCAAAAATATGACCAAATATTTATGCAAATCAAATTTTCTTATATGAGCTATAAGTATAAACAATTTATAAATAACCAATTCACACGCAAAGCTGCGTGTCATAATGCTCATTTATAATAATGAAATAATAAATTAACTAAGTCAATCAAGTTTTATAAATAAAAATAATGATAAATAACTAAGTTAGTATAATAATAATAATAGTAATTTAACTAAGTTAATAATAAAAATAAATTATAAAATATTAACCAAGTTAACTAAGTTTTATAATAATTATGATAAATAATTTAACTAAGTCAATTAAGTTTATAAGTAATAGTGATGATAAAGTAACTAAGTTAATAATAATAATAAATTATAAAATATTCTCCAAGCTAACTAAGGTTTATAAAAATTAACTAAATTTATAATAATGATAAAATAATTTAACTAAGTCAATTTAGTTTTATAAATAATAATAATAATTTACAAAATATTAATCAAGTTAACTAAGTTTTATAAAAATTAACTTATGATAATGATAATAATAATAGTAATTTAACTAAGTTAATTATGTTTTATAAATCATAATAATAATACTAAATTAACTAAGTTAATAATAATATTAAATTATAAAATATTGACCAATTTAAATAATCTTTATAGAAATTAACTAAATTTTCAATAGTATTAATTTAAATCTGTCATTAAGTGTTATGAATAATAATATGTTAACTATGTTTTATAAAAATTAACTAAATTCATAACAATAATGAATTATAAAATATTAACCAAGTCAACTAAGTTTTATAAAATTAACTAAATTTATAATAATGAGAATAATAATTTAACTAATTTAACTAAGTTTCATAAATAATAATAATAATAAATTAACAAAGTTTTATAAAAATTATCTAAGTTTACTCGATTTGGCTAAAGAATTTTAACGATTTTTTCTTGATATAGGAATTTATTATGTGATGTGGAACCATTTTTCCTATGAAGATAATAAATTATTATTACATTGATATGTGTAAAATATATTTCATTCGTGTACATAAATAATAAGTATGTTAAGGATAATTATTAGATGTAATCTTAACTATATTCTATGAAAATGTACTATTTAATCTACAGATAAGCCATAACACATACAAATAGATAGATTAACTTAATTACTATTACCAGTATGTTTGATATTAAAATTAGTTTTGTAACATCAACTATTTTTTGAACATAGAATACATGAGTCATTTTGACTTGACGTAGCGTTCTAACATCCATTAAATTCTATTGGGATAAAAACCTGGATAATAATTTCTCATCAGAGAAACCTTTACAAACACAAGGTCTTCAACTGGGAACTCCAAGTCTTTGTGCCTCTCATCTACGTAACTCCTCGGTCGATTATGCGCCACCTTGATTTGCTTTCGAATCTTTATGACCTTATCTGACGCCTCTTGGATCATATCCGTCCCAAGCACAAGACAATCTTCAAGTTCTACCCAAAAAAATGGAGATTTGTAAGGCCTTTCATGTAATGCTTCAAATGGTATCATTCCGATACCAACCTGATAACTGTTGTTGTATGAAAACTCAACAAGTGGTAAGTGTTCTTCCCATGAACCTCCAAAATCTAAAATGCATGCTCAAAGAAAGTCCTCCAAAACACGGTTCACCCTTTCCTTTTTCCCATTTGTCTATGGATGGTAAGCGTACCAAAACCAAGCTCGGTCCCTAATGCTTCATGCGAACCCTTTCAGAACTGGCTTATGAATATCATGCCTCTATCACTCATGATATCACATGGAACACCATGCAAACTAACGACCTCACTAACTTAGCCAAACTAGAAGCCGTCCTCATAGTCCTAAAAGGTAGAAGTGCACGCTCTTGGTTAATTGATCTACAGTAACCCACACACCTTCCTTACCCCTCCTCGACCTAGGAAATTCATCAATGATGTCCATAGAAATATGCTCCTACTTCCACTTTGGAATCTCAAGTGGCTAAAGCAGTCCGACCATCTTATAATGACTAAACATCTCTCTTTACTCCTTTCCACCAGAACATCCTCTTCATGTCTTGACACATTTTAGTGACCCCAGGATGTATCGTTTGCCTAGAATGGTGACTCTCTTCTACAACTTCCTGCTTAATACTATCAACATTTGGGGCACATAACCTAGTGTTCATTCTTAAAATGCCACGGCTATCCACCTTGAATCGCAGCCACCTCTCCGGTGCCTTATTAATGCTTACATTCTTGGCTATCCTAGAAAAACGAAGATCTCTAAGTCGATTCCCTTCGATATGACTAATTAGAGTCGATCAACCTCAACATTTTCGATAACTGCATACTTTCTACTGAGCGCATGAACTACAACATTAGCTTTCCTTGGAGTATACAATATATCCAAATCATATGCTACAAGAAACTCCAACCACCTTTACTACCACATGTTCAAGTCCTTTTGCGTAAAACGATACTTCAAACACTTATGGCCTGTGTATAACTCGAACTTTTTTTCTAGAAAATGATGCCTCCCCATCTTAAATGCAAATAACATTTCTAACAATTCCAAGTCATTAGTTGCATACCTTGCTTCATGCGGTTTGAGCTGCCAACTCGATTAGGCGATAATCCTTCCATGCTACATCAATACAGCATCCAGACTTGTCCCATACGTATCGGTGTAAACGAACAAACCCTCACCTTCATCTGGCACAGTAAGAATAGGGGCATTAGTTAACCTATCCTTTGGCTTGAAGAATGCTTGCTCGCATTTATCCGTCCATACAAATTTGACATTTTTCTTTTTCAAATTTGTTAAGCAAGAGGCAATCTTTTTGAAATCCTTTATGAATCCCCTTTAATAACTTGATAGATCCATAAAGCTTCTAATATCCGTTGCGCTTTTCGGCATCTTCTGGTCCTGAACAGCCATAACCTTTGTGGGATCCACAGATATACCCTCTGCGGAAACAACGTAACCTAAGAACCTAACTTCCAAATGCCAAAAATGACACTTGGAGAACTTAATTTCAACACAAACTCCCTTAGTGTTCCTAGAACAATACTTAGATGGTACGAATGTTCTTCCTCGATTTAAAAATATACCAGAATATTATCGATAAAAACTTGGACAAACTTTTCCAACACATCTTGGAAAACTCAATTCATTAGGTCTACGAAATATGATGGAGTATTAGTTAAACCGCATGGCATAACTAACCACTCATCAAACTAATCAGATCTAAATGCGATCAAGGGTACACTCTCCTCTGCCACCCTCAACTGATGAAACCCTATAGTAAGGTCAAGCTGAGAATACACTCGAGTTCCATGGAGATGATCGGACAATTCATATATCGTAGGAAAATGATACTTGTTCCTAAAATTCCGCTTATTAGGATCGCGATAATCTACACACAACCTTAAGGAATCGTCTACCTTTGTAATAAAGATGACGGACGCTTCCCAACTCGAACGACTTAGTCGGATCAAGTCCTTTCACAAAAAAATCACTAATCTGATTTTTTTGCTCTAATCTCTCCTTCGGGGAAAGTCTATGAACCTGTAATACAATAGGCTTAGGATCCTTCACTAAGTCAATGCGAAATTCTATCTCCTTATGAGGTGGCAAACCTGACATCTCTTTAACAACATCCTCAAATTCTAGAACAATATGGATCGAACCCAACTCTTCCTAGACCACATCAGTTGAATAAAAAAGACTACTCATAAGAGAGGTTTGTTCCTTATAAGGCACTAATATTTTCTACCAACCCCTCTCTTTAGTAACACGGTACGAATGGCAAAATCAAAGATAGCATGATTTCTAGATAGCCAATTCATATGAAGTAAAAATTTTAAACCCTAAAAACCCAGAACATATATATCGCAAGGAAGGAGCTGGTCGAAGAAAAAAAAATCTAAACTCCTAAAAAATCATGCAAAGATTAGCCGAGCTCCCAAAAATGTTTGGAATACAAATGAATATAAGGCTATATTTGGTTCAAGTTTCAGTTTGTCAACAAGAGTACAAGAAATGAAACTTAAAGAAGCACCAGTATCAAATAGGATGTGACAACCCGCCTCTTTGACCCTCAGAATTCAACACTAATACATTCTCGGTATTCATGTGCGGCAAATCCAAGTGCTGGAGAGGTCGATTATCATAGGGTAAAAGAAAATAAAGACAGAACGAAATCTTACACGAATGGAATAACATATTATATATATATATATCTTTACGATGGAAGTTTGAATACATTTATTAGAGTCTATACTATAAATCAACGTAGATATCTATAAATCTCTGTTCTTATAAATGCCGAATACAATCGGTAAACTAATGCAATAGAAATGGAAATGGAGAACTATCTATAGGAACTTCTTTGGCACCAAACTTGAAGCTCCATCACATTGTTCTAAATTAAACCTAACTACTTGGCTACCCAAAAAAATAGGGCACCCAAAGTTTAAGGAAAATGAAAATAAACCACGGGTTAGTCATGGGACTGGTGTGAGAAACTCAAAATAAGGATATTTGAAAACAAAGGGTATCTCATAAAACCACGTTACACATAAACAAGGAACAAGTTTTAACCTTATGATAACAAAAAATCTTTACTAAGAAAAATCTGGTAATATTATTTTTAATGACATCATTTTGAAAACACTTTACAAGTAAACTTGTATAATCTTAGTTGAAATTGTTACATTGATTAAATTCCAGCATAATAGGTTCTACAATCAAATCCGAAGGCACTTATTGGAGAATAGATTTCCATACAATGCCAGGTAAGGAACTACCTTTTGTATAGTACATCTCTAGGGGGATGTACCAAGGATCAACACTTTTGAAAGCTCTCTACCAGGCAAGGTCGGCCTACCCACCGACCCATCTCGTAGCAGATAGAACCGAAAGTGACATCATCTAGGTCGTTCCGAACATATATGAGAGCTCTTATAGCATATACAACATACCCGATATATAAAGGGTCATCTAGAAAGGTAATGACAATACCCTAATGTTTGCGAACCATATAGCCTTATGGAATGCCCCTTTTAAGCCATTTTCAGGCGATGAGTTCCGAGGCAAAGATTACATTTCACATAGCACATTCCACTTTGAATGCCATATTTCCAATTCCATCACACACTATTGAGTTCCATAAATGTACAGCCTTTGAGCTCGTACGTCTCAAAGAAGGGTGTTAAGTGTAAGAGAGTTACTTCATACATTACTAAACAGATGTACATTTGTAAAAATTAATGTACATGTAATTTAGAAATGCATCGTCAGACATTCTTCTATACAAGTTTCCCAGGAACTAGACAAACTGAAGAAACTTTTCAACTACATCATGTCAAGAATCACTCCTGAATTAGTAGCAAGCAACTCTCGCATCGAAGATTAATTGAATATACTACTGCCACAAATAAATTGTATGGAAAATTTCCCGTGTGGGTCTCTGACAAACAACCCAACATTCCATCTTCTAATTTAATATCATTCCATGTCTTCGTTTTCAATGCATAAATTGGTTTGAAGTGGTACTCGGATACGAATCACCCAAACTCAATCCCATTCCTTCGAACCAATCAACGATAGAGAGATGTTAAGTTTGAGGGTTGTTATCATTTCATTTATTAATATCATTTATCAAATAAAATATGACTTTTAGTGACATAAATCTTTAAATCATATTCTTTTCTAGTATATATAGAGTCATTAAACCTCTTTTTAAATCTATAAATACCTAATCAAAATCATTTCTCATAAATCACACTGCAAAACCATATTGAGTAAAAAGGGTTGATAGAAATTATAATAATTCTACACTATATCAATTTCCTTATTCAACCTTTATTATGCATCGAGTAACAGTTTAATAACCTTTTAAAATCACACAGATTGCATGGGTTCCCTCATCGAAAATTAATACAAAGTATAAGAAGATTAATCTTATACAATCCAAGTTGCATTAAATTTGGAAAAAATAGAATCTTTTATACTTGCACCATTTCCGACATTTCGACCTTATCTCTTCTTCGTCCAAGGAAGAGGCTAAGTGACCCAGAGCATTAATTGCTCAGTAAGATCTCCTTAGTTTAAGAACCTCACATCCGAATCTCATGAAATGTAAAATCCAGTCTAAATCGGATTTAGAGCCAAGATTAACTCACTTAATTATAATAGCTTTTCTTTAGATTATTTGTAACATCCCGGTATTTCATGCCATTCGCATCCATACATGTCGGACTTGAATTTCTCAAAAAACCAGATTGTTAATTTATATTTGCAAAAATCTGCATATATAGTAAATAAACCAATCACAGAAACACAGACACAGAATAATATTGCAATAAGCAGCGGAAACAAATGAATAGTAGTTCATGAAGCTACTATATATATAACAGAGTTAAAACAAGATACAACAGAAGTCTCAAATACATAGAAGTCTCAATACAATAGTCAAATAACAAAATCAGAATATATCACTGGAGTCAACTGAATAAATGAAAGCTGAATAGATATAAATGGATTTCCAAGCGAAGCTTCAACTCCAAAAGTGAGTCTCAAACGCTTTGAAACTTAGTCTGACCCGAGCAAAAAGCAAAACACAAAACACTCGAGTCAGGATTAACATTCTTATATCAATAAATCCAACTTAAGTGAAATATCAACTGAAATACAAGTAACTAAAAGGATGTTTGGGATACCATCCTCTAAGGGTCTATGGATGTAATGATCCGCAAATCCGTACCCGTTTGAGCTGACAATATTCTCCAACAGTTCAACTCAAAATGGACGGAAATACGAACCATTAGGGTTAAAGAAGAAAGAGATAGAAGAAGAAATAAAAAACAACATCAGAATCTCACAATCGCAGTGGAACAGTATATAATAAATAAATGACTAAATCTTTATACAAAGAACTGTATCAGCTATATACATCACATCATCAGAGTATAACAAAATTCATAGCACACAACCGGACAATTATCGTAACCCGTCCTCACAATAACTGTCTATGCAGTTAATCATAAACAACGAAATATACATCAAATACATGTGATATGTCTCGCCATCTAGCTCGTCTCCTGAGCTCCACAGCATCATTTTCTGTACTCTATAATACTCGATCCTTTGAAATCAAAGGTATGTCGTAAGACCATGCCACAAATAAACATGCCGGGTTTTTACCTTACGATAACCAAACATTTTTATCAAATTCGTCTGATATTATAATAATGTCTATAGAAAGTAAAATAGAATCTAGCTGGAATGCTTGCATCTAACGTTCTAGCAATGATTGGGCACAATCAAAACTGTACACGCGCTTATTGGAGATTGGTTTTCAATCAATGGCAGGGCTACTGGGGTACCGCCTGTCATAGTACATGGTCTAGATCACTGTACCGAGGATCCACCCTGATCCCTTGTTACACAAGACTGAAGCTACCCCTTACAGGATAGTCTGAATAAGATCACCCCGCGGTTGGGATCAGCAACCGCCCACAGAGCCGAATAAAAAGGGACATCTAGACAGGGATGACCATACCCTAATTGGTTGCTAGCCACTTAGCCTTGCTGCACCTCCTCTGTTTTAGCCATTCCTGGTTGATGAGGCTCGAGACTATGCGTTACCTTTTTAGAACACGTCTCACTTAGAATGCTCACCGTTCCCCCTGACGATGTTCTGATATCATTCATCCATACAAGTCCGTTCGAACGGAACCAAAGGCATTACTCCTACAACATCCATTTTGGAATCACCCTCAGGATTAGTAGCGATTAGCCCTTGCACTTCACTCTCCATCTTCGACTCCAAGCTCTTGCCTTCCTCAGGAAAACATTCAAACCGGATCGAAGTGGTTTTCAGGAAATTAATTCCGATCCCGGTCTCTTCGAACGATCAGCGCATTAGCCAAAATTGATGGTCAGTTATATAACTATCATATAACATTCACAAACAACCATCATCCTCAATAATTTCCCAAAATTATTTGATTCAAAATATCTTCGCAAGATATCTTTCTACACTTCAACCCTTTTTGAAAATAGTTCTCACATCACTTTTCCTCCCGTGGAATTAATTTCCACCCAATTGTTTAACTTCCACTGAAAATCACCAAATCTTATTGAGTTAAGATTTTAAAACAATTTAAATTCCTTTATCCAAAAATATATATTTAAAACATTTTTAAAATAAACTACTTAATACACTTTATTTAAAATACTAGTTACGAAATTTTATAGTAACTTCTCATATAAACATAAGCCAAAACTAAATTAAAAATAAAAGTTATCCTACTGGGTACAAATATTAAATAATTATTGATGCAGCAAGGCATATGGGAATTCAAAAGTTAAACCATATTAGGTCGTACACGAGCTTAAGACGTGCATGTTTGATGAGTCGGTTACGAGCTAAGGAGGAGGCCCTAAGTCGTTTCCGAGATAACAAAGGTCGAGTAAGATGGACTTCGGAGTTGAGTCGTCCCCGACTTAGTTTGAGTCGTCTACGACTCAGTTTGAATCGACCACGACTCAACAAGACACGGGAAGAAAAGACACGAGTCACTGGGAAGGAGTTTGGGGCGGCGGCCATGAGTCGGGACCGACCTAAGGAATCAAGTTTAGGAAAGATACGACCTAACTGCAAGGCCATGAGTCGTCCAGTATTAAGTCGGTTGAAGGGATATGCCACAAGTAAGCTTGAGTCGTTGGAAGCTGTTGAGTCGCATGAAGTGATGAGTCGTGAGTCGCAGTTTCTTGAGTCGGATGTGATGAGGCGGGCCTGTTGAGTCGCGCTGAGTGTTTTTGTGCCATAAGTCGTAGGTCGTTGCCGACCTAGTATGAGTCGCGAGTCGTTCATGTGAATTGTTCTTGAGTCGGAGGCGGACCTTACATGAGTCGTTTGCTTTGTGTTCTGTTGCAAGGGGTTGGAGTTGCGTGTGATTGAGTCGGTAACGACTTATGATGAGTCGGCCAAGATGAGTCGTGTATGTTGAGTCGGTGCCGACTTAGGAGTTGGGTGTTGTATGTTGTGTTGAGTTGTAATGACTATAAATAGCGTGTGTGTTGTAAATTTTGTGGTTGTTGATTTTGAATAAAATTTCTCTTTTGTTAGCTTTGTGCTTTCATACCAATTGGTAGTTGAGTGTAATCTCCTATCTCCTCTTTCGGTTAATCGAGTGCGCTCGATTCAACGATCGTAGAAGCCGATTCACGGAATCTAGTGCGCTAGATCAACGTGCGAAGAATCGTAGATCTTGAAACACGGTATAGTGCGCTATCAACGTGTTTGAGATAGCTAGAGTTCGGTATCTTTGGATCAACGAACTTGGGCATTTTGGTATCTTCAACTCACCGATTGCTACATTTCATCGATTGAAGTTTTGTTTGATTAATCCGCTGCGTCATTTATTGGTATCGGAGCCATACTTAGCCAATCATAGCTAAGTTTGATTCTTGGAGCCAAGTTTTTGAAGTTTTTGAAGTTTATGAAGTTTGAAGTTGTTCATTGTGTTCATATTGAAGTTGCATCAAGTTTGAAGAGTTTGATCCATTCCATTTAGGATCAAAAGGAGCAAAGGTGTTTGAATTTAGTCTTGTTGAAGTTGCGCGCCAAGGTTTGAAAGGTGAGGCCGTGTATACTTTGTGCCAAGCCGAGACAAGTGGGAGCCGATCGTGCTTGAGTCGTTAACTCGTTGCCGAGTTAGTGAGAGCCGAGACAAGCATCGCCGTGTAGTGTTGAGCCATAACTTGTTATTTTGTTGAAGCTTGAAGTCTTGTGTTGAATTTTTGAAGTCTTGGGAAGTTTTTCAACCATGCCACCGAGGAGAGCTAACCGTCATCAAAACGTTGAAGCTTTGTATCGTAGAGAAGAAGCTGAGCTTATGGAACAACGTATTAATGATAAATTCGATGAAGGCATTGGTAAACTGGAGAAATTGATGATTGATATGAGTCAGAATCGAAGAAGAGTTTCACCTGAATCAAACCGTGGAAATAGCAGAGTTTCATCACATTCTGAACGGGAGAGAAGAGGAAGTCAAGAGCATAGAAGTGTTGACAATCGAAGTAGGAGGAATGTTGATGATCATGATAGAAGGGATGTTGGTAGTAGGAGTGGTGTTAGAGATGTTGGAGGACGAGAACGACAACGATATACATCAGACTTTGAGGATGAGTTTGACGGTGAAAGAGGCAGTGTTCATTACAGAGATAGAGATCAAGGACAACGTTCGTATCGGGTTATTGATGATGATCGACGTTGGGAATCGGGTATGAAGATGGAAATTCCGGAGTTTAAAGGCGGGATGGTTGCTGAGGAATTCTTAGATTGGTTGTCTAATGTGGAGGAAATCTTTGATTTCAAGGAGGTGCCGGAGAATAGAAGGGTGAAGTTAGTTGCTACAAGGCTGAGGGGAAGAGCTTTGGCGTGGTGGCAGCAAACTAAACTTACTCGAGAACGAATGGGGAAGTCAAAGATAGAATCTTGGGAGAAGATGAAAAAGTTGATGAGATCTACATTTTTGCCTTATAACTACCAATCACTTATGTACCAGAGGTTGCAGAATCTGAGGCAAGGGACAAAATCTGTTAGTGATTATGCTGATGAATTTTACCAACTCATTGCCAGGAATGATATCATGGAGACAGAAGAGCAGTTAACTGCTAGATTCGTTGGGGGTTTGAGAATGCAGATCCAGGATATGGTTAATATGTTTGATCCTAGATCCGTTGCAGAGGCACATCAAAAAGCGTTAGCTTGGGAGAAACAAGGAAGGCGTGGAGGTGGTGTGTTTACTAACTCTAATAATCAAGCAAGGGGTGCTGGTGGAAGTTCTAATGTTCCTAAACCAGTTACAAAACCAGTGGTGAAGGAGGTTGAGAAGGCGAAGGCTAGTAGTATTTTCAAATGTTATAATTGTCAGGAGTTGGGTCACAGAAGCAACGAATGTCCGAAGCCGAAGAAGAGAACCATGGTTGCAGAGGTTGAGGCAGATGATGGTGAGGAGGCAGAGTATTCAAATGTACCTTATGTTGAGGAGGAAGAAGAAGTGTCGGGAGATGAAGGATGTAATCTTATGATGAGGAGAAGTTGTTTGACACCAAAGCCAGAGGAGGATTGTAGTTGGCTGAGAAGCAATATTTTCCAATCGACATGTACTATTCTGGGAAAGGTCTGCAAGTTTGTTATTGATGCAGGAAGTTGTGATAATATTATTTCTACAGAAGCAGTGAGAAAGTTGAACTTGAAGACCGAGAAGCATCCTAAACCATATAAGCTAGCATGGTTAAGGAAGGGAGGTGAAGTAAAAGTGTGTCGAAGGGCTTGTGTTAATTTTTCGATTGGGAAGAAGTACAAAGATGAAATCTGGTGTGATGTCGTAGATATGGATGTTTGTCACTTATTGTTGGGCAGACCATGGCAGTTTGATAGAGCAGTTCAGCATGACGGTCGTGCCAACAGTTACAGTTTCATGTTCGAGGGTACTAAAATCACTTTGGTTCCTAAGAAGCAACAGCAGAAGGAGAACAAACTGGAGGAGATTGAAGAATTGAAAACTCTGTTGACTTTGAAGGAGTTTGTTAAAGAAGTGGAGGAAGAACCGGAAGTGTTTTTGTTGATTGGGAGAGAGAGTAGTGAAGAAGTTGAGATTCCCGAAGAAGCAAAGCCAGTTTTGGAAGAGTTTGAAGATGTCTTTCCAGAGGAGTTGCCAAAGGAGTTACCACCACTTAGAGACATTCAGCATCAGATTGATCTTGTTCCGGGGGCAGTGTTACCACATCGACCACATTATCGTATGAGTCCGAAGGAACATGAGGAATTGAGAAGGCAGGTGGAAGAGTTGCTTGAACAGGGTCGTATTCAGGAAAGTTTGAGTCCATGTGCTGTGCCTGCATTGTTAGTACCAAAGAAGGACGGAACTTGGAGAATGTGCACTGATAGTAGAGCTTTGAATAAGATCACTGTTCGTTACAGATTTCCTATGCCGAGGTTGGATGATTTGTTGGATCAGTTGAGTGGGGCAACTATATTTTCAAAGATTGATTTGAAGAGTGGTTATCATCAAATTCGAATCAGACCTGGAGATGAATGGAAGACAGCTTTCAAAACTAGAGAGGGGTTGTACGAATGGTTGGTTATGCCATTTGGTTTGTCTAATGCACCTAGTACATTCATGCGGGTGATGAATCAAATTTTTAGACCATTCATTGGAAAGTTCGTCGTGGTGTATTTCGATGATATTTTGATTTATAGCAGGAGTACGGAGGAGCATGTTCTACATCTGAGGGAAGTGTTGCTTATTCTTCGTGAAGAACAATTTTATGCTGCTACAAAGAAATGTGTGTTTATGACACCTACTGTTTTATTCCTGGGTTATGTTGTTTCAGGGAAAGGTATTCAAGTTGACCAGAGTAAAGTTGAAGCAGTCAGGAATTGGCCACAGCCAAAGGCAATTACAGAAGTGAGAAGTTTTCATGGGCTAGCGTCATTCTACCGAAGGTTCATACCACACTTCAGTAGCGTGATGGCTCCAGTGACTGATTGCATGAAGGGTAAACAGTTTGTGTGGTCAGAGGAAGCGGGGGTTGCATTTGAGAAGATTAAGGAATTGTTGACGTCTGCACAAATTCTTGTTCTACCTAATTTTCAGTTATTGTTTGAATTGCATACTGATGCTTCGAAGGTTGGTATTGGAGGAGTTCTGAGCCAGAATGGAAAGCCAGTTGCTTATTTTAGTGAGAAACTGTCAGGGGCAAAGATGAGATACAGTACATATGACGTTGAATTTCATGCTGTTGTTCAGGCTGTTAAGCATTGGAGACATTACTTATTTCAGAAGGAATTTGTTCTTTACACTGATCATGAAGCATTGAAGCATTTACAGGGACAGGATAAAATTTCAGCAAGACATGCATCGTGGATTGCATATTTACAGCAGTTTACTTTTGTCGTTAAGCACAAATCTGGGGTGACGAATCGAGTAGCGGATGCTTTAAGTAGGAGGAGTCATTTGTTAACGACAATGAAGGTTGAAGTGACCGGGTTTGAAATGTTGCCAGAAATTATTGAAGAAGATCCTTACTTTGTGAAATATGTGGAGAAAGTGAAGGATGGGAGTACCGATGAATTCATGTTGGTTGATGGTTTTCTGTTTAAAGGGAATCGTTTATGCATACCGGACTGTAGTTTGAGGATGAAGATTGTGAAGGAATTACATGAAGAAGGGCATGTGGGCCGTGATCGTACTTTGCAGTTGATTTCACAATCTTATTTTTGGCCATCGATGAGGAAAGAGGTTGAAAGATTCGTGGAGCGATGTCATATTTGCCAAGTTTCAAAAGGAACAGCGACGAATGCAGGATTGTATATGCCATTACCAGTACCATCTAAGCCATGGGTTGATATCAGCATGGATTTCGTTTTGGGTTTGCCAAGAACTCAAAGGGGAAATGATTCAATATTTGTTGTGGTGGACAGGTTTTCGAAGATGGCACATTTTGTTGCTTGCAAGAAGACAGCAGATGCAGTTCGAGTAGCGCAGTTATTTTTCAAGGAGATTTATCGACTTCATGGTTTACCAGAATCTATTGTTTCTGATCGAGATACTCGTTTTCTGAGTCACTTTTGGCTGAGTTTGTGGAAGATGGTGGGAACGAAACTGAAATTTAGTAGTGCTTATCATCCACAAACTGATGGACAGACAGAAGTTGTTAACAGGTCATTGGGGAATTTGTTGCGTTGTCTTGTACAGGATAATTTGAGAAGTTGGGACATGAAGCTATGCCAGGCAGAATTTGCTCATAATCATGCAGTAAATCGTAGCACAGGATTCAGTCCGTTTCAGATTGTTTATTCAAATTTACCCAGGGGGCCGTTGGATTTGGCAGTAGTCCCACAATCGAAAGGAACAGTTAAACGAGCTGTCGATTTTGTTGATGAGCTGACTGAATGTCATAAAATCGTTCAGGAACGATTGGAGAAATCAAATAAGAAATATAAGAAGTTTGCAGATTTGAAACGTCGGAATGTTGAATTTAAGGAAGGTGATTTGGTTTATGCAGTATTAACAAAGGATCGTTTTCCGGTGGGTGCTTATAACAAGTTGAAGGCACGAAAAATTGGTCCAGTTGAAGTTTTGAAGAAAATCAATGAGAATGCTTATCGATTAAAGTTACCAGATGATGTTTATACTTCTGATGTTTTTAACATCAAACACTTAATTCCGTATCATGGGAATGAGATTGTTGAGAAAGAATTTACAAATTCGAGGTCGAATTTTTCTCAACCAGGGGAGGATGATGCAGCAAGGCATATGGGAATTCAAAAGTTAAACCATATTAGGTCGTACACGAGCTTAAGACGTGCATGTTTGATGAGTCGGTTACGAGCTAAGGAGGAGGCCCTAAGTCGTTTCCGAGATAACAAAGGTCGAGTAAGATGGACTTCGGAGTTGAGTCGTCCCCGACTTAGTTTGAGTCGTCTACGACTCAGTTTGAATCGACCACGACTCAACAAGACACGGGAAGAAAAGACACGAGTCACTGGGAAGGAGTTTGGGGCGGCGGCCATGAGTCGGGACCGACCTAAGGAATCAAGTTTAGGAAAGATACGACCTAACTGCAAGGCCATGAGTCGTCCAGTATTAAGTCGGTTGAAGGGATATGCCACAAGTAAGCTTGAGTCGTTGGAAGCTGTTGAGTCGCATGAAGTGATGAGTCGTGAGTCGCAGTTTCTTGAGTCGGATGTGATGAGGCGGGCCTGTTGAGTCGCGCTGAGTGTTTTTGTGCCATAAGTCGTAGGTCGTTGCCGACCTAGTATGAGTCGCGAGTCGTTCATGTGAATTGTTCTTGAGTCGGAGGCGGACCTTACATGAGTCGTTTGCTTTGTGTTCTGTTGCAAGGGGTTGGAGTTGCGTGTGATTGAGTCGGTAACGACTTATGATGAGTCGGCCAAGATGAGTCGTGTATGTTGAGTCGGTGCCGACTTAGGAGTTGGGTGTTGTATGTTGTGTTGAGTTGTAATGACTATAAATAGCGTGTGTGTTGTAAATTTTGTGGTTGTTGATTTTGAATAAAATTTCTCTTTTGTTAGCTTTGTGCTTTCATACCAATTGGTAGTTGAGTGTAATCTCCTATCTCCTCTTTCGGTTAATCGAGTGCGCTCGATTCAACGATCGTAGAAGCCGATTCACGGAATCTAGTGCGCTAGATCAACGTGCGAAGAATCGTAGATCTTGAAACACGGTATAGTGCGCTATCAACGTGTTTGAGATAGCTAGAGTTCGGTATCTTTGGATCAACGAACTTGGGCATTTTGGTATCTTCAACTCACCGATTGCTACATTTCATCGATTGAAGTTTTGTTTGATTAATCCGCTGCGTCAATTATCTTATAAGTCATAATACTAGTTTAACCTTTAAAATAATTACTATTATAACTACATTAATAAATATTTACGTTAAAATCTCAAAACAATTTAAATAATAAACTTCTCAAAAGAAAACATTCTTCTTTAAAACATTTAAGAAAACTTCTAATTTATACATAAAAATCTTTCTTCGGAAATACACTTGGCTTTTCAAGAAATTCCACTTTCCATTCCAATATAACAGTCTAATCATTTATAAATCCTTCTTGATTTATTTGCAGTTTAATTTACGTCTCAATTCCGTAAATTTTCCTTTTCACTTTTAAAAATAAAACAACTCTTTATTTTTAAAACAAATTACCCATTCCTTTATAAATTCCCGCCGTGAATTTATACTTCCAAATATCCACTGATATCTTAGTTGACTTTATAAACCAAGTTTATAAATTCCATAGTCTCATTCTTTTTTAAAACACAGTTTCAAATACTAAATCGATTTCCAAAATTTTACTCCATTTAAAAATAAATTCCTTTACTTACTCAATTTATTTCAAAACCCATTAATTTCAGACTTACTCCTTTATTATGATTTAAAATCTTATTTAAACTGAAAATACCAATTTCATACTTTATTTCAAAATTCTTCTTTTATTTCTTCCCAAACCATTTAAATCCTGAATTTAAAAATAAATTCTTCGTACTAAAAAAAAATTTCTTAAGTTCTTATAAAAATCTTTTTTCCCATTTATTCAAAATCCCTATTTTTCCCATCCTCGAATTCATTATATAGGATTTAAAATCAAACCTTTATCCCTTCCCAAATTTATTATTTTAATTTATTTGATTTTACTACAATTATTTTACTTAAAAATTTCCCTTTTTATTTCCTTTAAAAAAAAGAATCCAAACTTTTTATATATTTCATTTTTCTCAAATACCAATATATATACAACCAAGCCATAGCATTCAAATTTTTTAATTCCCAATAAAATCAATATAATCCATCACATATTATCACATAAATCACATTACTGAATATAAATTAAATTCAACATTTTGAGGAATCCAGTTGGATCCCTCCAACCTGTTTCCCTGCATTCATAGATGTTAGCACAGCAATTTAAGTACCAATCCCGCTTCAAGGCGGGATATCGCAGTGTAAAGGGTCATCCGCTATTATGCGGGGCGGATAGGGTCTCGTCCACTATATAATATGGGAAATCAATCAATCCTATATATATACTAATATATATAATATCACATCCAGTCAATTCAATCATTCAACCAATAATTTAAATTTAACAATATAAATTTAATGGTAATCCAAATGAGTAAAATTAACTCACCTTTGTCTTTTAATTTACAATCCGATCCAAACCAGCTATTTCCTCCACAATTTTGGACCTTGTATAAGCATTTATACGATTTATTAATATTTGAATCGATCGAACAATTAATTACCATTTAATTAACTAACAGTTTAATTTAACTAATAAATTTTCCTTTGTAAAAGTCTTTTAGTAACTAAAATAATTAAACAAGTTAATTAACTAATTTAATTACCCTAAATACATTATTTTTTAAGATAACTAGCAAGTTTAAAAATGGGTATTTGTATATATATATACTTAAAATAATTGAACTGTATATGTATCTATACCTTACCGTGATTTTTCTTCTTCTTTCACAATTCTTAATTTTTACAGATATATATGTATAGATAAATTTTAAACTAAAACAGAAATATCTATACCTTCACTACCTCAACTAAAACCCCAGATGCCCAAAATCCATATCCACGTTGTCGCACGCTCCCTCTAGTCACTGTCCTAGGCCGACCTCGCCAATAAGCTTGAGTTCGTCGATGTTGAGCATCTACCTCCATCCAAAGTGCGTTGCCGCTTTGCCCAAACGCTTGCACAAACCCTACTTTTCGCTCGAAACGATCGACATCACCTCCAACACATGCTGTCAAGACCTTCCACCCTTGCGCGCCTCGACGTCGAGAGTCTACCGTAACCACCACCCAGAAATCGTGATTTCAATCGCTGGCCTATTATAGAAAAATCGAAAAAAGGAGGATGCTGGCGATTTAATTACGAACGAATTCGTTCGATTTGGTTTTGCGACAAAGGGAGGCTACGATTTGATTATCAGTCACCTTCCCTCTTTTTTTTAACTTAAGAACACGATTTTGAATTCCACGGCCACCAATTTTTTTCTGATACGAATTGATTTCGAGTATGGCAGAGAGAACGAGATTTTATTTTAAAGATATTTGTTTCGTCCATTTTTTTTATAAAAGAAGATGCGTGTCTTCAGGAAGAACACGTGGTGAAAAGCAGGAGACCTGTTCTTAGGAGAAGGTGGTGTGAAATTCTTGGACCGGTCCATACATATTTATTTAAATTTAAATTTAGATCAACTTGAATTTGCGACTCAAAATTTTGACCTCTTACCGAGGCGTGCCGTAAGGCGTATACAATGTTATGCCCCTATTTCGAACGCAATGGAAAAGGTTTCGAGCCCTAGTTCGATCGTATGGAGAAGATAGCTTTTTGGACCCAATTATTATATTGAATTTTCGAAATAAATTTCAGTGCGTTTATATACCGTATGATCACACGACAACTCCAAACATTACGAAAATTGAAATCCGATAATAATACAATATTACGAATCCAATGGAACTGGTTTCGTCAAAATACAATATTTTAAATGTCATTTAAACGATATATTTTCAAAACTGAACAAATCACTTTTAAATTCAATTCATCGCTTATATTATCTTCAATATCATCATTATAAATTTTATAAGTCTTTAAAATATTTTAACAAGCTTGAAACTTCAGAATTCCTATTTTACCAAATTTCCAGTTATTAAATTCAATAATTAAATTATCCAAATAATGGTGATGTTTGAAATTCAAGTTAAAAATTAACTCTTAAATATTTAAAATCAATTAAATAATCCAATTTCAAATGTCCAAAATTCCAGGTCGTCCCATTCCTCCCCTTTAAAAGAATTTCGTCCCCGAAATTACTAGTTAAGAAGAATGATCCATAACCCGTTAACTATTTTCCCAATACCAAACAGTTATAACCACACCCAAGCAATCCTTTTATTAAAGACACACTTTCACCCTTACTAACTTTCCAAACTCTTCCATAGCTTTCGACAACATCACTTACTCAACCTTTCAAATTTAAATTTAAAACCAAATTTTAAATTATCATAATTTTCTCAAATTTTTCTAACTCCTTAAATTTTCGAAAAATTTCGCCATCGTATCCTTTGCGCGGCTAGCTTGGTACGACTACAAAATGCCTCTACGGGGCCCCCAAACTTCAAAAGAAAACAAAAACCCTAGTGGCTAGGTCAGAAAATCATCAAATTTCATATGCCAATTAAATACATTCCTTTTGGACGGCGATTCATATTTATCTTCTGAAATTAAAGACACCAATTTCCCTTTACATTTAAAACACATGTACATCCTACTTAACAATAATATCCAACCTCAGATTTAAAAATCATTTTATTCAATCCCTTTCAAAATTTTCATAACAATTTCATTCAAGCCCATACGATGTACCTATATCATCCGTATGCAATATCAAATCCGATCGCCCACTCGATCACACAATTTCGCTTCCGAACTAGCATCGTTCACTCTACTTCCTAGTGCAGACTCAGATCTAGTTTCTTGACCAGAAACCGTCATTCTTCTTCCATGTCCACATACTATGATAGAGAAGTTCCAGAATCAATCAAAAATTCATATCCAGGGTTCGCCTTCGAAAATCGAGTGAAAAATCCCAACTCTTCGATATAAATATCTTGAAATTCTATGCTCGAATCTGGATCAAATCTTTATGCGAATAAAAAAATATACGTATATCCTACATATTAATCTCCAATTGATTATTAGCAATATCAATTTCTTTTTACTCACATTTATTTTGATTTCCATTCACTTATCCTATTTCACACTTTACTTAACCTTTATTCAGTATTAACTTAGAATATTTCACAATTCAAATTTTAATTAAGAATTTTACCATCCATTTCTTAAGTTCAATATAAATATTTATATACCTCTTATAACTATTTTCACTTCACCACTCAAGCTTTCACATCTATTTCTTTTGACTTAAATTTTCAATTCCATTCTGAATTCAATTTACCTTTCATTTTTGAATATTGAATTCTATTTATCTCATCTCAAACCATATTTAATTAATCACTTCTTTAGTTAGTTCCACTTCAAATTAATTTCTACAACTTCACTTTATTTAACTCAATTTAAACTTAATTCCAATATTCAGTTTCAATTTATTTGCTTACCTATTTAAATCAATTAGCTTCCTTACTAATTTTATTTTCAGTCCTTTTGTTTTATTTAGTCCAACTTAACTAATTTTCCATTTACTTAAAAATATAAATTCATTTGTTCATACATAAATTTATTTCCAACTTAATAAATTTTATTTTAAAGGCTATTCCATTCAGTCTACTTAGACTTTTCCTCCAAATTCACTTTTATTTAACTAGATCCACTTACATTCCGATCCAATTCAAAAAAAAAATTAACATCTATAAGTTTCCTAACTTATTTATATTTCATCCATTAACCTCTTTAATATACTTTATTTACTAGGTTTACTTTTCTGACTTATTTAAATTCCATTTACTAATCTCTTCTAATTTACTTCCTTTTATTGTCACACTTACTTTTATTTAACTCTTTCCAAGTTGAATTTTATTTTAACAAATTTCAAATTCTATCAGCTATCAAACCCATGTATATTCCATGAACATTTTAAATAAGATTCAGAGACTTTTAAACAATTACCCAACATTTCAAAAGTCATTTTTGAAATCAATCTTATATAATTCATTTGCATATCAAATTATCCTTTAAATTTTTAAAACCAAAACCATTTTTTCAAACAACTCCAATTTAAAATATTTTGGCAGCAATTCCTCCCTTGGAAACTTGAAAATGAACATCGATGATGTTGCAGTCATCACTGAAGTTATTTTCAAGCAACCGAAAAGAGTTTAGTGCTTTAAATCTTTTAAAACATTTTCAAATATTTTTGATTCCAAATCTCACCAGATTTCATATCCAATTCAAAAATATTTCCCAAATGATATCACTATTATTTCTCAAAACCTTTGAAAACCATTTAAAACCCAGAGAAATTTAAACTTTTCCCAAAATTTCATTTTTCATTTCCTTCTAATCAATATTCAAACATTACTCTAGAATTTTATCTCATTTCAATTGTAAATCATATTTATAATTCACATTTCAAATTTCATTTTGTTATTTGAATTTATTTCCTTAACCTTTGGTTATGATTTCATTTTCTTATTTCAATTTCCAGACAATAATGATAACAATTTAATATCATCACTTCCTAACAACCAAGCAACCATACACACTTATAATATTACGAAAATCATTCCTTTTATATACAAAATAATTTGGGCAAAATTATTTCATTCACCCTATTTAGAACAATACCGTGTCAAATTGTTCTGTACAAGTGTTTAGAGATTCCTATAAATAACGTTAATCACTCGTATTGACCAGAATCCATAAGCCACTCAACAAACCAATCAACAAAATATTAAACAATTTTATATTCACTAACAAATATGCGCTCATATCTATTTATACACTCAAACTCATTTTAGAGTACTACAGACTCTATTTCTAATGAGTAATTCCCACCAGAGCCAAAGTTATCGCCAACCTAAGCACTGATACCACTGTAATGACCCGTAAATCCGTACCCTTTTGAGCCAACAATATTCTCCAACGGTTCAACTCAAAATGGAAGAAAATACGAACCATTAGGGTTAAAGAAGAAAGAGGTAGAAGAAGAAATAGAAAACAACATCAGAATCTCACAATCGCAGCAGAACAATATATAATAAATAAATGACTAAATCTTTATACAAAGAACTATATCTGCTATATACATCACATCAAAAGAGTACAACAAAATTCGTAGCACATAACTGGACAGTTATCATAACCTATACATAACATCAACAGAGTACAACAAACGTCGTAGCACATAACTGGACAGTTATCATAACCTATCCTCACAGTAATTGTGTATGCAGTTAATCATACACAGCGGAATATACATCAAATACGTGTGATACGTCTCGCCATCCAACTCGTCTCCTAAGCTCCACAGCATCCTTTTCTGTATTCTATAATACTTGGTCTGACCCGAGCATCATAGTAAAACAATACCAGAGACAGTCTGGAAAATCAGCATGAGAAAACATGCTCAATAAGATTGTTAAAGTTTCAAAATCCTTTGAAATCAAAGGTACCTCATAAGACCACACTATAAATAAACATGTCCGGATTTTACCTTACGATAACCAAAACATTTTTATCAAATTCGTCTGATATAACAATAATGCCTGCAGAGAGTAAAATAGAATCTAGCTGAAATGCTTGCATCTCATGTTCCAGCAATAGTTGGGCACAATCAAAACTGTACAGGCGCTTATTGGAGATTGGATTTCCATCAATGGCAGGGCTACTGGGGTACCGCCTGTCACGGTACGTGGTCTAGATCACTGTACCGAGGATCCACCCTGATCCCCTACTGCACAAGACCGGAGCTACCCCTTACTGGATAGTCCGAATAAGATCACCCCACGATTGGGATCAACAACCGCCCACACAGCCGAATAAAAAGGGACATCTAGACAAGGATGACTGCACCCTAATTGGTTGCTAGCCACTTAGCTTGCTGCACCTCCCCCATTTTAGCTATTCTCGGTTGATGAGGCTCGAGGCTATGTGCTACCTTTTTAGAACACATCTCACTTAGAATGCTCATCGTCCCCCTGATGATGTTCTGATAGAATTCGTCCATACAAGTCTGTTCCCGGTCCGAACGGAACCGAAGGCACTACTCCTACTACATCCATTTTGGAATCACCCTCAGGATTAGTAGCGATTAGCCCTTGCACTTCACTGGTCCATCTTCAACTCCAAGCTCTTGTCTTCCTCATGAAAACATTCAAACCAGATCGAAGTGGTTTTCGAGAAATTATACCCGATCCCGGTCTCTTTGAAACGATCAGCGCATTAGCCAATATTGATAGTCTGTTATTTAACTATCATATAACATTCAAAAACAACCCTCAGCCTTAATAATTTCCTAAAATTATTTAATTCAATATATCTTCGCAATATATCTTTCTACACTTCAACCCTTTTTGAAAATAGTTTTCACATCACTTTTCCTCTCACGGAATGAATTTCCACCTAATTGTTTAACTTCCGCTGAAAATCGCCAAATCTTATTGAATTAAGATTTTAAAATAATTCAAATCCCTTTATCCAAAATATATATTTAAAACTTTTTAAAACAAAACTACTTAAAACACTTTATTTAAAATACTAGTTATGAAATTTTATAATAACTCCTCATGTAAAACTTAAGCCAAAACTATATCAAAAATAAAAGTTTTCTATAAGGTACGAAAATTAAATAATTATCTTATAAATCATAATACTAGTTTAACCTTTAAAATAATTACTACTATAACTAAATTAAAAAATATTTACTTTAAAATCTCAAAACAATTTAAATATTAAACTTCTTAAAAGAAAACATTCTTCTTTAAAACATTTAAAAAAAACTTCTAATTTATACTTAAAAATCTTTCTTTGGAAATACACTTGGCTTTTCAAGAAATTCCACTTTCCATTCCAATATAACCGTCTAATCATTTATAAATCCTTCTTGATTTATTTCCAATTTAATTTACGTCTCAATCCCACAAATTTTCCTTTCCACCGTTGAAATTAAAACCACTCTTTATTTTTAAATTTTTTTACCCATTCCTTTATAAATTCCCATCGTGAATTTATACTTTCAAATATCCACTGATATTTTATTTCACTTTGTAAACCAAGTTTATAAATTCCATAGTCTCATTCTCCTTTAAAACACAATTCCAAACATTAAATCGATTTCCAAATCGATTTACAAAAATTTACTCCATTTAAAAATAAATTCCTTTACTTACTCAATTTATAATTTCAGATTTACTCCTTTATTATGATTTAAAATCTTATTTAAATCGAAAATACCAATTTCATACTTTATTTCAAAATTCTTCTTTTATTTCTTCCCAAACTATTTAAATCCTGAATTTAAAAATAATTCTTTGTACTAAAAAAAATATTGCTTAAGTCCTTATAAAAATCCTTTTTCCCATTTATTCAAAATCCCTATTTTTTCCATCCTTGAATTCATTATATAGGATTTAAAATCAAACCTTTATCCCTTCCCAAATTCATTCCTTTAATTTATTTGATTTCACTACAATTATTTTACTTAAATTTCCCTTTTTATTTCCTTTAAAAAAAAGAATCCAACCTATATATATATATTTCATTTTTATCAAATACTAGTATATATTCGACCAAGCCAAAATTTTAATTCCCAATAAAATCAATATAATCCATCATAGATTATCACATAAATCACATTAGTGAATATAAAATAAATTCAACATTTTGAGGAATCCAGTTGGATCCCTCCAACCTATTTTCCTGCATCCATTGATGTTAGCATAATAATTTAAATACCAATCCCGCTTCAAGGCGGGATATCGTGGTATAAAGGGTCATCCGCTTTTATGCGGGGCGCATAAGGTCTCATCCGTTATATAATGCGGGAAATCAATCACTCCGATATATATAATATTATATATAATATCACATCCAGTCAATTCAATCATTCAACCAATAATTCAAATTTAACTATATAAGTTTAATGGTAATCCAAATGAGTGAGACTAACTCATCTTTGTCTTTTAATTTGCAATCTGATCCAAACCAGCTATTTCCTTCATAATTTTGGACCTTGTATAAACATTTATACGATTTATTAATATTTGAATCAATCAAACAATTAATTACTATTTAATTGACGAACAATTTAATTTAACTAATAATTTTCCCTTTTTAAAAGTCTTTTAGTAACTTAAATAGTTGAATAAGTTAATTAACCAATTTAATTACCCTAAATACATTATTTTTTAAAAATAACTAGCAAGTTTAAAAATGGGTATTTGTATATATATACTTAAAATAATTGAACTGTATATGTACCTACACCTTCTAGTTGTTTTTTTTCTTTCATAATTCTTAATTTTTACAGATATATATGTATAGATAAATTTTAAATTAAAACAAAAATATCTACACCTTCACTGCCTCAACTAAAACCCGAGTGCCCAAAACCCATATCCACACCGTCGCATGCTCCTTCCACGTCACTGTCCTAGGCCGACTTCGCCAACAATCTTGAGTTCGTCAACGACGAGCATCTGCCTCCATCCCAAGCGCGTTGTCGCTTCACCCAAACACTTGCACAAACCCTACTTGCCGCTCGAAACAATCGACATCACCTCCAACCCATGATGTCTCGACCTCCACCCTTGCGTGCCTCGACCTCGAGAGTCTACCGCAACCACCACCCAGAAATTGCGATTTCAATCACCGCCCTATTAAAAAAGAATCGAAAAAATAGGGGTGCTCGCGATTTAATTACGAACCAATTTGTTCGATTTGGTTTTGTGACAAAGGGAGGCCGCGATTTGATTATCAGTCACCTTCCTCTCTTTTTTAAATTGGGAACACGATTTCAAATTCCACAGCCACCATTTTATTTTCTGATATGAATTGATTTCGAGTATGGCAGAGAGAACGATATTTTATTTTAAAGATATTTGTTTCGTCCATTTTTTTTATAAAAGAAGACGCGTGTCTTCTGGAAGAACACGTGTTGGAAAGCAGGAGACGTGTCCTTAAGAGGTGGCGTGAAATTCTTTGAACAGTCCTCGCATATTTATTTAAATTTTAAATTTAAATTCAAATCGATTTTAATTTGCAACTCAAAATCATGACCTCTTATCGAGGCGTTTCGCAAGGCGTTTATAATGTTATAGCCCTATTTCGAACGCAATGGAAAATGTTTCAAGTCCTAGTTTGATCGTATCGAGAATATAGCTTTTTGGACCCAATTATCATATTGAATTTTCGATATAAATTTCAGTGCATTTATATACCATATGATCACATGACAACTCCAAACATTACGAAAATTGAAATCCGATAATAATATAATTTACGGATCTAATGGAACTGGTTTCGTCGAAATCCTAGACTGTGCCTCGGAAGGCTATTTTAAATGTCATTTAAACGATATATTTTCAAATCTGAACAAATCACTTTTAAATTCAATTTCATCACTTCTATTATCTTCAATATCATCATTATAAATTTTATAAGACTTTAAAATATTTTTAACAAGCTTGAAACTACAGATTTCCAATTTTACCCAATTTCCAGTAATTAAATTCAGTAATTGAATTATCCAGATAATGGTGATATTTGAAACTCAAGTTAAAAATTAACTCTTAAATATTTAAAATCAATTAAACATTCCAATTTCAAATGTCCAAAATTCCAGGTCATCACAGTGGAACTATCTACTCTGTAGTACAATACGCTATTATAATATGTCTGTAGTAAAGTAAAAGTATTAAAATTGCATTAAGGCGTTACCCATATCCCCCTTAACACATTTTATATATTCCCATAGTCTATACAGTACCGTAACCCCTCCGTAAACTGGAGACTATCAGAGTGCACTCCATAGGTATGGTACAAAACAAACTCGTAGTGGACTCGATATGGCAGGTGACACGGCACAACTAGGCAATGTCAGGGTAGATATACCAATTACACTTCTAGGCTGTTGGTAACGCATGATCGTAGCTACCGCCCATCTCGTCCAACAGTTCTAAAAATCTGAGGGTGCACCCAATCAATCGCAAGGTAATAGAATGTTATCGAAGAAGTGTGTCCGATCGGAGGAGCTACCTCACTTGGCCCGTCAATTGCTCCTATTTTAGCCACCTTAAGCTAACTCATGAGAGTCAGGTCCACGTATATGCCTCATATAGGAACGTCGCCAACCATCCTACTTCATTCTGGAATGTCCACCGCGTCACAGTTGTTAAAGTGGTTTTCGATATTGGCAAAGAGTGTGACAATAATCGATCCCGGTCTCTTTAACAACTAAACATTATTATATCACCATGGTCATTTCATTTCAAATAGTTCATACTTCAAAACCAAAATACATATCATTTCAAAACCATATCAATTCCATATCATTACTCACTAAATATATATCCATTTCCAAAATCATAGTACTTTCAAAGCTATAACACTTTCGAAATTAAAAAACTTAGAGTTATAACACTTTGGAAATCATACCACTTTGAAGACATAATACTTTGAAATTCATAACACTTCCACTTAAATAGTTTAGATATAAAAAATAGTATATATATTAAAATAGTTTACATAACAAAACCATTTATATAATAAAATAGTTTATATAAGTTAAATAATTTATATCACAATAATTAGTATATTAAAATAGTTTTATATTAAAAATAGTGTATATATATATCAAAATAATTTATATAACAAAATAGTTTATACATATATATTAAAATGCTTTACAAAAATCATTTCCTCAAAGTTCGAATTCAAAAATTCAAATCAATTCGAATTCAAAAATTCAATTTAAATCATTGTCAATTCATCAATTTCAATTCAATTCAAGTTTCAATAAGCCATATTCAATTTATATCGATTTCAAATATAAATTTGACCTACAATTTAAACCATTTCAACTTTAACAGGTTTCAAAGCTTAAAAATTCAAACATTTACAATGATTAAATTTTTATGAACTCATTTATATTTCAAATTCAACTTTACCATTATTCAATATTGAAATATTCACTTAGCCAAACAAATACCATTTAAATAAAACCCTAAATTGAAATTAAAATAAACTAAATATTCCCTTGAATTTATTTAAAAACTTGAAATATTCATTTAATCACCTTAAATCAAAGTCTAGTTATAAAATCATTTTTTTTTAAATCTCAAATTCAGTAAGTTTAAAATCAATTTTATTCAAATATAATTCTTAAAAGAATACGATTTCGAATCAATTTAAAATTTATCTTCCAACCTTAATTTATTAAAATTATTCTAAAAATATAATTTTAAAATATAATTTTAAATAAATACTTAAACATTGTGACGCCCCACCTCTATACCCACGCTAGCAAAGAGTATTAATAGATAATACCGTCTGCAAACATGGAGAATAAGGCTGTTTAGGAGCGACCATCTATAGCCTTGCTTTAATTATCTATTGAATACATCGACGATTGCTTTACCCAGCAGACCGACATATCCAATGAATACTTAAAACAAAACCATAGGTGGCTAGAGGATCTATCAGAACAGAATATAACAACTCAAATGTAATATACATCACAGAACAGTTGATCATCATACACACAGATATTGATACACAACAGAGTATACAAAATAATACATGTCAAGTGGTATAGCAAACCACAATATACAAACGAGTTCACAAGAATACATATCAGAGTTACAACAAAATAGGACTACACAAAAAGCTATGACAAAAAGAAGCTAGCGGAGTAGTCCATGCGGAAGCAACATAGGCTAAGTCCAAAGGCACCTAACCTGAAAGATCTCGGTCTGACCCGAGTAATTAATACACGGGTCAGTCTAGCTAAACAAATCAGTTAGATAAACTGAACAACAATAAACCTGCAAGGTTACAAGATATAACAAATACCTCTAAAAGAGATAACACAATCATCTAACAAAAGATGGATCATATGATAACAAGCCTCATATCATTGGCAACATATAGAAACAAAGGATAAGAATATCCCGAAATAAACCATAAGGCAAATAACAAATACCAATAAGGTATACAAGTTCCACAAGGTAAACGCTACCCATCATGCGGCTCAAAAAGACCAACACCGAAGGACGATACCAAGGGAATATAATATCAATGAAACATCATGAGCGGTGGTGAAGAAACCACTCCAATATCTCTAGAGCGGTGGTGAAGAAACCACTCCAATATCTCTAGAGCGGTGGTGAAGATACCACTCCAATATCTCTAGAGCGGTGGTGAAGAAACCACTCCGAAAGCAATACTAAAGGTAACCGACAATCCCAAATATCCCTCGGGTCGGGGAAAAGGACCAACTCCAAAAGCGATATTAAAGGCAACAAGCCAGAGGAGATAGTCCGAAGACGCTATCCCAAAGGTAGCATGCGTCACAAACTCCCAGAAAGGAATCCGAAAAGTGGTAACGTGAGTCCCATAACCACCCGTTCGCACTAAACGGTTCACTATCCATTAGTTAATTTCACACTCGAAGCTGTACAAAGTTCACCTCATATCCTCAGTAAACCAAACCCGAAGGTCAAAACGATCAATTGAATAGGTCGGGGACTAATCGGAAAGATAAACGCACAGATTCATGGTCCGCGTTTTACCCAACCATTTAATCACCCTTCCACTTCGCTCGAAGTGCGAAATTGTGCGCGTGTTTAAATAGAATTTATAAATTGGAGAAACGAGCTTTTAATATGATTAGAAAGATTATTTTAAAAAAACCCGTGGATGAAGTGAAAAATAAGTTATCAAAGTCAAAGAGGCAATAACAACCACTAAGAAGCAACTTGAATCGATAAAATTTGGAAAACAAATCAAAATATGCAAAACTAGGCAAAACAGGCAAAACATGAGCAGGTCGGTCGACCGGTTGCAGGGCTCGGTCGGCTGGCCAGATGCAGGAAATAAAAAAACACGACATGAGCAGGTCGGTCGACCGGCTACAGGGCTCGGTCGGCCGAACTGCATATTTCTGCAGTTTCTGCCCTTTTTCCAATGAAATGCAATTTCTTCCAAAACGCGATCGTTCGAGCAATGGACCTAAGGAGCCTTAGCCAATAGATACCCCAGCTCCATTAGCTCTCCGATTCGCTACCAAAAACATGTTCAAACATCAAAGTTAGGATCTTTAAAGAATTGAACCCAACACTAAAAATTTGGATATTCTCCAATTCAATCCAAACCAAAAGCAAGAGCATATGAACAAGGTGTTAGGAATTCATACCCAACATCTATGATATCAAAAGAGGAAGATGTGAGTTCAAAACTCACCTTTTATCTCACAACCAAAGAAAATGGAGGAGCTAAGTCACAAGGAGAAAACCAATTAATCACTACTTCAACCCAACAAGCTTCAATCTAAGAACAAACAAGTATTTTCCTAAGTTAGGTTGGGGAAAACGTTCTGAAATTGAAGGGGAGAAGAGTTGGAGAAGATGAAGAGGAGCTTACCAATGGCTTCTTTTTGATTTTGGAGCAAGAATTTGGATTTGCAAGAGGATCTAGGGCTAGGAGTATCTAATTTCCTTTCTTTTCCACCATTATCAGTTTTTAGCTTAAGTTTTTTATGAAATGAATAAGTGAATGAAAGAAGAGAAGGGCTGAGTTGGTTTATAGAACAGTTTGGGTGAAACCCAAACCCAAAAGCCCACTTAGCAAATAGCAAAATTCGACTTACTCCAAATATATCGAAGCTTATACTCAAAAAGATCGCAAACGACGTTTTGAACTCAATGGAAGTGGTCTTGAGACCCAATTCGACCGTTTGCAGAAAGTAGCTTTTCGGACTATGATCCGACAATTGATGTTATATTTAAATAAAATATTTAAATATACAACCGATAAATATGCGGGTTGTTACAGACTCCCTTTCTTAAAGAAATTGCGTCCTCGCAATTCTTAAGAAGAAATAAGAAGTAACAACCACAAACATAGCAACACAAAAGAATAACAGAATAAGAAGTTCACCATAATGTGCACGAAAGGATAAGTTCGAGCTTGCTTGCTCAGAGAATTC
The DNA here is from genome assembly GCA_030765085.1 of Allium cepa. Classification (NCBI taxonomy): domain Eukaryota; kingdom Viridiplantae; phylum Streptophyta; class Magnoliopsida; order Asparagales; family Amaryllidaceae; genus Allium; species Allium cepa. Next base: position 976,913,722 of record CM060939.1, read on the forward strand.
CATGGATTCCTAAGCTCAAAATAATTTGGAACACCGACATGGTACAAACAATACGTCAAATGATCCGAAGCTCAACAAAATGAAATACAACAAAACGTCCGATGAACTTGGTAAAAAGATCATTCCATTCGGACATCAACAAAGAAACCATCACTTGTTGGTTACAACTAAATGCACTGGCAACACGATCCCTCTTACGGGAATTAAAATATCAAAATCATAAGATGCTAGGAACTCGAACCAACATTAAGTTCCCTATGAGAAAATAAACATTTCAAAATTATGATTGGTAAGGAGAGCAAAATCCCTCACCCAAAAGTAATGATGTCAATTACAAAAAGCGAAAACAACAGCTGCGAGCTCTAGATCATAGGTGGCATATCTAGTCTCGGTAAGCTTTAATAGTTTAGAAACATAAGTGATAACGCGTTCTCTTTTGCAAGCGAACGACATCCAAACCCATACGATTAGCTTTGGAACAAAAGATAAAGTCTTGGTTCCCTTCGGGAATCCCAAGAATAAGGGTATCTAAAAATAGTTATTTCAAATAATATTCTTTACCGAAGAGCTAAAGCTTCAAAATTTCATTTACCTTCATGAAATCATCTTTCTGGAAAAATTTCCTTATTTCAAATCAATTTACTGTGTCTGATTGTCTCATCAAAGTGTTTAGGAGATTCCTATCGTCGATCAAGCGCATCGACCGGAACTCTTAAAGCACTCAATGGGCAATACAATCACAAAACAATCTTCTATATGATAAACATGTTTCTAAAAACTTTTTTTTAAAAAAATTCTCTTTGTTTGTTTTAAGAACAAAATCCAGTTATATTTATAAATAAATCTTATGAAAAAGATTTGCAAAAAAAATTTTTAGATTGCGAATTTCACCCAAATCAATAAACATGAGAATGGAGTCATCGAGATATTCGCAGAATACTCGATTCATAAAATGGATGGAATGAGCTAGACAAACTGAATGACATAATAAATCATTCATAAGAATCACAACGAGTGCGGAATGCGGTAAGTGGAGTGCTAACCTCCGCAACTCATAGCCAAATTAAAACCGGTGGCAAGGTCGAGCTAAAAAGACCTTAATACCACTCAATGAATTGCTTAGGTGATAATCCTAAGACAAGACTAAAAATACCAGAAAATTCTCAAACTACAAGAATGAGAGAATCAACACTCTCCTCATCATGAGGGCTTAAAGAATAAAATGATGCCATCAAATTGGAATCGAAATCACAAAGAAAAAAAAAAGAAACTTTCCAAAATAGATGGAGACATACCTTATCCCCGAGAAGGGCCTCCAGAAGCACCTGTTACATTTAACTTGCCGGATGGTGAATTATTCGGAGCAATGCGACAAGTGGAACTACGATGACCTTCCTTCTTGCAATAGCGGCAGAAGAGAGGCTTAGGACAAGCTCGAATTATATGATCAGGAGAACCACAATTGAAACACTTCCGAATGGAAGGCGTTTCAGCAGGCTGAGACTGAGAATCAGATTCAACGGGCTTTTTCTTCTTGGAAGGGAAAAATTCCCGCTCATCCAAGGGACTGCTTTTTGTTGGGGTTCTTACGAACCTCAACCTCATTACCACTATCACACTCCTTCTCGACGGTTTCAAGATGAAGTGCAGAATCTACCAACTCCTCAAAAGAAAGCTTAAGATGGAGCAACAAAGACTTCTTAAGATATTTCTTAAGACCAGAGACAAACTTCAGATTCTTCTTATAAGAAGTGCTGATGAATTCAAGACCATACTTAGATAAAGCCTCGAATGATGCAACATACTCAGAAATGGAAGATTTCCCTTGCTTTAACTCAAGGAAGCGCCGGGCCAACAAAGCTTTCTCAGATTCAGGAACGAACTTGAGTTCGAATCGTTCCCGAAACTGAGTCCAAGACAGAGCAGACTCATCAATTTCGGTTACAAGAAGCTCGTACCAATCAAGGGCGCACTCTTGTAATAAGCTAGAAGTTACAAGAACTCTATCATGGTCAGAAAGATCCATGCGAGAGAAAATACGCTCGCACATGCGAAGCCAAGCTTGGACTTCAAGAACGGACTCGGAGCCCTTAAACGGCTTTCCTCCAAGATGAACAAAATTACTGCACAGGCATGCAAAGGTAGACTTGTGAGGTGGGGATACACGAGTAGGAGCTGGAGGCTGAATGCTCCTAAACAATTCCACAAACTGATCGGCAGACATATAAACACCATCCGGATGTGTGCTACTGGATTGCCCAACACCCGAACGTCGTCCCCTGCCTCTTCCAGCCATACGCTGAAGGTAAGATAAGAACAAGATTATTCACAAGGTAGATGATTCAAGATGGAATACTACGCAATAAAATGCATTCCTAGACGTATTTCCAAACTCTATCTAACCTTGATGGAATAAAGAGACACAATGATTCAAAGGTTTGTATCACTTGTACACTTTGATGTACCATAATATGTGCATCTATTCTGTGTTTATCATATTTTCCTATGAACCTGGCTCTGATGCCAAGCTGTGACGCCCCACCTCTATACCCACGCTAGCAAAGAGTATTAATAGATAATACCGTCTGCAAACACGGAGAATAAGGCTGTTTAGGAGCGACCATCTATAACCTTGCTTTAATTATCTATTGAATACATCGACGATTGCTTTACCCAGCAGACCGACATATCCAATGAATACTTAAAACAAAACCATAGGTGGCTAGAGGATCTATCAGAACAGAATATAACAACTCAAATGTAATATACATCACAGAACAGTTGATCATCATATACACATATATTGATACACAACATAGTATACAAAATAATACATGTCAAGTGGTATAGCAAACCACAATATACAAACGAGTTCACAAGAATACATATCAGAGTTACAACAAAATAGGACTACACAAAAAGCTATGACAAAAAGAAGCTAGCGGAGTAGTCCATGCGGAAGCAACATAGGCTAAGTCCAAAGGCACCTAACCTGAAAGATCTCGGTCTGACCCGAGTAATTAATACACGGGTCAGTCTAGCTAAACAAATCAGTTAGATAAACTGAACAACAATAAACCTGCAAGGTTACAAGATATAGCAAATATCCCTAAAAGAGATAACACAATCATCTAACAAAAGATGGATCATATGATAACAAGCCTCATATCATTGGCAACATATAGAAACAAAGGATAAGAATATCCCGAAATAAACCATAAGGCAAATAACAAATACCAATAAGGTATACAAGTTCCACAAGGTAAACGCTACTCATCATGCGGCTTAAAAAGACCAACACCGAAGGACGATACCAAGGGAATATAATATCAATGAAACATCATGAGCGGTGGTGAAGAAACCACTCCAATATCTCTTGAGCGGTGGTGAAGAAACCACTCCAATCGTGAAGAAACCACTCCAATATCTCTAGAGCGGTGGTGAAGAAACCACTCCAATATCTCTAGAGCGGTGGTGAAGAAACCACTCCGAAAGCAATACTAAAGGTAACCGACAATCCCAAATATCTCTCGGGTTGGGGCAAAGGATCAACTCCAAAAGCGATATTAAAGGCAACAAGCCAGAGGAGACAGTCCGAAGACGCTATCCCAAAGGCAGCATGTGTCACAAACTCCCAGAAAGGAATCCGAAAAGTGGTAACGTGAGTCCCATAACCACCCGTTCGCACTAAACGGTTTACTATCCATTAGTTAATTTCACACTCGAAGCTGTACAAAGTTCACCTCAAATCCTCAGTAAACCAAACCCGAGGGTCAAAACGATCAATTGAATAGGTCGGGGATTAATCGGAAAGATAAACGCACAAATTCATGGTCCGCGTTTTACCCAACCATTTAATCACCCTTCCACTTCGCTCGAAGTGCGAAATTGTGCGTGTGTTTAAATAGAATTTATAAATTGGAGAAACGAGCTTTTAATATGATTTGAAAGATTATTTTATAAAAAACCCGTGGATGAAGTCAAAAATAAGTTATCAAAGTCAAAGAGGCAATAACAACCACTAAGAAGCAACTTGAATCGATAAAATTTGGAAAACAAATCAAAATATGCAAAACTAGGCAAAACAGGCAAAACATGAGCAGGTCGGTCGACCGGTTGCAGGGCTCGGTCGGCTGGCCAGATGCAGGAAATAAAAAAAACACGACATGAGCAGGTTGGTCGACCGGCTACAGGGCTCGGTCGGCCGAACTGCATATTTCTGCAGTTTCTGCCCTTTTTCCAATGAAATGCAATTTCTTCCAAAACGCGATCGTTCGAGCAATGGACCTAAGGAGCCTTAGCCAATAGATACCCCAGCTCCATTAGCTCTCTGATTCGCTACCAAAGACATGTTCAAACATCAAAGTTAGGATCTTTGAAGAATTGAACCCAACACTAAAAATTTGGATATTCTCCAATTCAATCCAAACCAAAAGCAAGAGCATATGAACAAGGTGTTAGGAATTCATACCCAACATCTATGATATCAAAAGAGGTAGATGTGAGTTCAAAACTCACCTTTTATCTCACAACCAAAGAAAATGGAGGAGCTAAGTCACAAGGAGAAAACCAATTAATCACTACTTCAACCCAACAAGCTTCAATCTAAGAACAAACAAGTATTTTCCTAAGTTAGGTTTAGGAAAACTTTCTGAAATTGAAGGGGAGAAGAGTTGGAGAAGATGAAGAAGAGCTTACCAATGGCTTCTCTTTGATTTTGGAGCAAGAATTTGGATTTGCAAGAGGATCTAGGGCTAGGAGCTTCTAATTTCCTTTCTCTTCCACCATTATCAGTTTTTAGCTTAAGTTTCTTATGAAATGAATAAGTGAATGGAAGGAGAGAAGGGCTGAGTTGGTTTATAGAACAGTTTGGGTGAAACCCAAACCCAAAAGCCCACTTAGCAAATAGAAAAATTCGACTTACTCCAAATATATCGAAGCTTATACTCAAAAAGATTGCAAATGACGTTTTGAACTCAATGGAAGTGGTCTTGAGACCCAATTTGACCGTTTGCAGAAAGTAACTTTTCGGACTATGATCCGACAATTGATGTTATATTTAAATAAAATATTTAAATATACAACCGATAAATATGCGGGTTGTTACAAACATATTATATACTATTCAAATCAAAATTTATTAAATTAAATCGTATTATTAAATTTTATTTTATATTCAAAACTTATTATATAAAATTTTAAAATAGTAAAACTAATAGTAAAATCTTAGAATTTATAATTTCAAAACTAACTTATTAATTTTGAATTTCCCAAAACATATAATTTTAAAAATCAAGAATTTAAACATATAAATAACATTTATATATATAATATTTAAAAATCAATATTTATATAAAACTATGTATATTCTTTCTTTTTAAAACTTTGGAAATCATTCAGAAATATATAGACCAATGGTGTCTGTATATAATTTCTATCCCATGGTCAAGTGATGTAGATATTTATGATTTCAATCCGCAATTTAAATATCTATGGGTATATCATTTCAAACCTCAATCCCAAAATTCAATACAATGAAAATCGCTTAGGTTTATCATTTCAAGTCATAACGATTTTCTCTTATTCTACAAGATCATTCGGGTATGTATCGTTTCAACCCATAAGGACTTCTAAATCAACAGGAAACTTGTAGAGTGAGAACAGCGATGACAATAATATAACATATCAACAACAGACATAGATCATCAATAACAGATAAAATATAAATAACAGATCATGGTGTCAGATGTCACAGGTGAGTAGCTACAAAAAATGGCATGTAAAATATATGACAATTAAATAACTAGCAACATCATATTTCAATTGCCGTTTCAAAAGAAATAAAATTTAATAAATATAAGAATGTTAATCGTGAGTGATTGCTTAGAGAGAAAAGACAATGAAATGAGTTACGAATCCAAGCATGAATTCGACGGACAAGCTGATAAGTAGGAATTGATTAGAACAAATATATATAAAATTTACAGTCTAGTATTAACTCATATTAAAATAAAATAAAATAAAAATCTTTATAATATATTTCAAATCAATATTTAACTTACACACATATTAAACCAAATATACCTTATAGTATATTGGAATAATCAAACATTATCAAAAATTAATATATATATATATATATATCATTTCTCTAAAATCAATACTTAATACATAAATAAGCTTAGTTTATTATAATGTATGTGTGACTCATAAAAATCCTTCATATATACTTACGCAAACCTATGCATGCGAACAGCAGCTAAATACAACTTACAATTTAGAAACTAATTCATAATACCAGTACATCAAACATGTAAAATATAACACGTACTTTAAAATATATCACACACACACACACACACACATATATATATTTAAAATATCCCTATGTATTATACTCGAAACCAAATCAGACATATGAAATCACAAAACGGTATTGACATAAAACAATATATATATTATACTTTAAATACCTATACTTAAACAATATACGAAACCAGCATCTAAACATTTATATATAAAATAAGAAATAGAAGATACATCATATACAACCTGAAGAGGGATATATATATATATATACTGTAGACGCACATAAGTAAAATACTATAACTTATATAGTAGACTTACGTAATATAATATACTTTATATATATATAATATGTAATATACAACTAACATATGCCTTACATATGATAATCAAAACAACATTAAAGATATAAGTTTCCAGATGGTATATATATAGCAAGCTAAAAACATATATATACAACATATAATAACAACTTATATACTATATATATAAACAGACCTCATATATACATATGCCTACATAAACATACATATATATAGACAAATAATATATATACACACACCTTAATATATATTACCACAGAAGCTCGTCCAAGGCAGGAGTTATGGTGGTAGAGGCTCAGCCAGGGTTTGGGTGTTGACCATGTGAGTTGGAAGAGGGCGGAGAGCCAAGGACGTGGGTCGGTGCTCACATATGGAGGCAAGGGAGGGGAAAAGCAGAGAGTGGAGGAGAGGGCCATAGGTGAATCTGTAGCTTCGACACTGAGTTCGAGTGGGTGGGGGAGAAGGCTGCGTGGTGAAGCGATGGATGAGAAAGTGAGGGATGACAGCAATTTTAATTTGAAATAAGCTTTGTTGTCTTTTCTATTTTATTTTTATCTTATACAAGTGGAGATCCAAATGACATGAAGTGAAAGAAGGAACGAGCAAGGTACAACATCAAAATATGTGATACGAATATACATTTGAATATATTATTATTATTTAGAGCAGAACAAAGAAGTGAAAGGATGGAAATATATGAAACGATATAGAAAAATAAATTTGAGGTTGGGAATAGGGAAAGTCGAGCAAGGGAGTTCAGGAATTATAAAAGCCAAACTGGCTAATAATTTCTCGACGAATGGACCATCGAAAGGTCACAGTGAACAATAGACGAACCGTTGCGGTTAACCGTTTCGCGTGTTCGCCACATACCGGAAAATCAAAACACACAAAAGAATATACTGCGAAGGTCAGTACGACGAGAAGATCAAAATGGTATACAAATATTAGTGATACATTCATCCTATCAAAAGTTGATATTGGATACCGAAAATGCTACTAAAATGCCGAAAACAAGAAAAATGAAGCAATAACAGTCCAAATTTGACGAAAGGAAATATGACATCTCACTCAGAAGACTATTTACAAATTTATTATATAAAAATATTCAGACTTGAGAAATAATTTATTATCATCAAATCTTAATTGATTTAAATTTAAATAAAATTACACAATAAAATAAACTTCCATATTATTGGATGAAAATTTCTCATTTACTATGTTTGTATAAACGTATTCCAAATATCAAATTTTTAAATGAAAATTTTATTATATAAAATTTCACAAAAATTGAGTTAATTTCGTTATTAAAACCATTAAAATTTACGGATCTTACAATATTTATTTAAAACTTTTTTAAAATAAATTACAAAACCTCCGCATTATCATTTAAATACTTAATTTTTGATTAGAAAACATTTACAAAAGATTTGGAAATGAAGACTAAAGTTTAGAGCCATATTTCAAAAGTTATTAAAAGCGCAACAAATAGTGCTTTTAAGGCTTATTTGATCAAAACAACTTTTTGAATATTTAAAAATAAAATTTTATAACTCAAATCTCCTTTAATTTTTTTTAATATTTATAGAATTTTTTCATATTTTTAAAGAATTAAAAATATCGATTTTAAAGAATTTATCGTTTTGGTTTTTGAACTACTAAACCGCGACTATATTGAAAACTTGATTTGCTCATATTTCAAAATCTACCAAACGAAATCTCAATCGTTTTCTTTTGTTTGAAAATTATTACTATAAGAGTTCTGAAAATTCTTATACCAAAGAATTCATACTCTGATTCCATCATATGAATGAATTTAAACTTTTACGGCGTGAAATCGATAACTACGTTTACTCGACGCGGCTATTTTTGACTCAATTTTCTTAACTTGTCAAAATTTCACCAAATTATGTTTTAGTGTTCATAACAAATTTATAAACCATTTGAAAGAGGTTTAACAATCTCATATACACCATTTCATTTATTGCAGGAAAGTGATTTCCAATGGGATATTTAACTTGTATTAAACGTGAATCATTTACACATCCAAGCAAACAAATTATCTGTAACAACCGTGATTTTATTACCGTCGAAATAAGAATTTAGAATAGAATTTTTAAGTGAAATTTGAAAAATAAATTTTGCAAAGAAAATCCATTTCTAAGTCAGTAAATTCTTTCCAGTGGTGCATGTATAAAATGTGTGGCAATATGCCTTCACGTTTGCAAATAAATTGAACAATTCAAAAGCAAAAGGTAGTGAAAACTTTTGCTTTGCTGTCACAAAATTTTGTAAGCACAAAGTTTGTAAAAATTAACGAAGATGAACAAGTGCTGTCACACTAAGATTTTGTAAAAGCAAGTTGAAACATTTTTTCTGCCACAACGAAGGTTGTAAAACAAAGAGATGGAACATTTTTCTTGGCTGTCACCAAAATTTGTAAAATCAAAATATGTGAACGCTTTGCCTTTGCTGTGAACAAAGTTTTTTTAAAAGCAGAGTGTGAACAGTCTATGCTATCATCATTATATTATTTGTAGCCGTGTGTACTTCCTTCCACTTTGCACGGTTTTTCATTAAATGCCTCTGTACAATTTCCAGCACTTTTATTTGACTTGTTCACATTTTGAGAGAAGAAAAGCAACCTACATCCTTTCTTTTGCTCATTTTCCAACTGCATCACTATTTTTTTTTGTTCCATTTTTTGGATGTAGCTTTGAAAACTTATTAATGCAACTTCAATTCTTGCTTCCTTGAATTTGGGTTTCATACTGTTTTGAAACGAATTTAAGGTGAGTGTAAACTCACATTTCTAATTAAAACTTTAGTTGAAAATTTTTTGTTGTTAAGTTGTTTACGTTAGGATGCAATATTATATGCATTAGGAATGTTTTTGCGAAAAATAAATCAGTGCATACATGAATTTAGCAAAGCCAAGTACATATATTTGATCCATTCTGTGTGTACATATAGGTGTCCAGACCACCTCCTTTTTATTTCATATTTGTGCATATGTATAAAGCTTTGCTTGGCCATCATCTAGTATTTTAACAAATTCATTTGCATGTAAGTTATAACACATGTAGGCTAGAGCCAAGAAATTTTATGTACATGTGAAAACTGAGAGCAGGTGCTTTCGTTTCAATTAGTGCATGCAAGGTGTAGATTGCAAGTCCAGACACTATTGTTGTTACGTGCATGTTAGTAGTGTAGACCAGTGATTACTTTTACGTTGAACCGGTGTTACGTTTTAAAACGTATTTAGTTGTCATTATTTTTATAACGGAATTTTTACGCATGTATTATATTTTTGAAGTGTGTTGTTTTGATGACATTTTTTTGACGATAAATTACTGTTGTTTTGACTTCAGTAACCGTAAATTTTAGAGTGAATTTTTAAGCGGAAATCCCGCAATGCTGATTTTGACATCCCTTTTTACGATGTTTTGTGAAGCGCAATTTCCTTGCTGAAATTGCTACAGATATTGCTGTTTTAATCACGTGTTTAAAAATCGTTTTAAAAGAAAATTGTTTCCAAACTTTTTACACTTTACTCTTTCAAAAGAACGAGGAATCGATTTAAACGTTTCGGCAAAATTAAGGACTATAAACCCTTACTTTTACCAATTCGGTTAATTTCGGACATGTCCGTTTGAGAACGTAAAATGTTATTTACATAAAATACACAATTTTGCACTTTCAAAGAAACGATGAAGAGATTTAAACGATTTAGCAAAAGTGCAGAGTATGGAACCACATTTTTACTATCTCGGTTAATTCCGGACTCGTTAATTGAAATATTTGCTATGGTTTGATGATTTGATGATTTTGTTGGGCTTTCGAGGCACTATGCTGGACCTTCGAGTCATATGATGGACCTTCGGATCCATTACCAGTACTAGACCGTCGGGTCATTTATTGGACCTTCGGGTCATATGTTGGACCTTCGGGTCATTTGTTGTGTGCCAAAAATTATAGTACTTGGTAGGCTTCGGCCATATGAGATGCACGTGCGGCGTAGCTAAAACTCGCCATCTGCTGGGATCGATCCATCTTTTATGTTGATTTTCTAGTTATCTCTTTTGATTTCTAGATTTTGTAAATGCTGATTTTCTAGTTATCTATTTTTATTTCTAGATTTTGTAAATGCTGATTTTATAGTTATCTTAATTGATTTCTAGATTTTTGTGTACTACTGCTTTGAATTCAATTATGAATTTGGAAGTTGATTTTGGTGAAGTTTAAATGAGATTTCTTCATTTAGACAATGTTGATAATTTCGTGTACAGTCTCATTCGAGATTATAATTTTGTGATAGTCTCATCCGAGATTATGATTTTGTGTATTGCTGTTTTTAATTCAGTTGTGAATTTGGAAATTTATTTAGATGGAGTTTAATGAGATTTCTTCATTTAAACAAGGTTGATTACGATGTTGTATAGTCTCATCCGACACTATAGTTTTGCGTAAAGTCTCATCCGAGACTATAGTTTTGTGTATTGCTGTTTTGAATTCAATTGTGAATTTGAAAGTTGATTTTGATGGAGTTTAAATTGAGATTTCTTCATTTGAACTATGTTGATTACTTTTGTTCAATAGTCTCATTTGAGATTATAATTGATTTGCTTAAGTGTTATTTATCATACACTTATTTCTAAGTTTAAATTAGACTGATCCGTTTATTATTTTCTTTTAAATAATACTCGGGTCAGACCGAGTTATTTCAGGATAATCACTATCCCTGATTTTGTTGCCGCTTCAGCTTTTGGGATTTCACATCATCTTTTGTCTAGGCTTCGAGGTGTTACTTTTGGAGTTTTGACTCTAGTCTCGTGTATGTTGACATCTTTGTATATGTACATTTGATTCATGTGAACTATTGATTGTTGTAGCATGTATCCAGACTTATCTTCCGCTATATATCTGATATTTCTGTTCTGATATGATTATACTTATTTGTGTTGTTGTTATTATGAGTTGTTCTGATTTTTAGTAAGCCACCATAGTTTCATTAGATTTGGATTGAATATATATCTTTGGGAGTAATCTACACAACTCCTATCGATGTAGTCAATCCCGTCTAAGGCATAACTTACGGATGGTCGCTTCTAACAAGTCTTATTCTTCGCAATAGCAGACATTATTCCTTATAATAACCTTTGTTATTGCAAGCATCGAGGTGGGGCGTCACATTATCAAATCCTAACATGGTTCACAAACATCATAACCAAGCATAACCAAACACACACACACACACACACACACACACACACACACACACACACACACATATATATCATCCAATATATCATAACATGAACAGAGTCTCTCACTTTCATTGGTTTCTAACTTTATGAAAATTCACTGTAGCTTTGCTATGATCGAATCAAAGCCTATGGAATCGAGCCTTAGACCTCTGATAGCAATGGCCTAAGCTAGCAAGTAGAGGTGGGCTCGGCCTTGGGTGGTAGGAGGTGGTAGTCATGAGTTTAGAGAGAGGAGAGGAGTGGTTTGAGCTTGTTTTGAAGTGGATTGATAATGTACATATACTTATATAAATTTATTTTCTTTTCTGCTATGTGTTCTTCATAATTTTCCTAAGGTAAGAAGCCATTAAAATGGAGTATAAAGTGGTGAAGAAGCTTAGGAATTTATGAACAAATGAAGTGAAGATGGATGGTGGCATTTATACATAAAGAAGCGAATAAAAATATCATGATCTTTATGTGCATACACATTGTCATTTCGTCAGCACCACTCCCTTCTCCTCCATTACCATGCACAGCCAAACACTCCCCCCACATGTGGCTCTGTGTGTGTTAGTTTATGTGTGTAAGAGTGAAGTGAAGTTTTCTTGTTATTTGTGAAAATATCTTAGATATATTTTGTAATATATATATATATATATATATATATATAATTGTATATCTCTATTTTTGTGTGTGTGTGTGTGTGTGTTCCTGTATATCTTAGGTTATGGATGTGTATGTCATATATGTACATAAGACATATAAATAATGTTGCCATAACTTTGAATAACTTCTGTTCGTTAAACCGTTGAAAATCGAAAAGCTGATTCCGGATTACATTTTCACTTATAAATTAATTTACATATAAGTGTGAACAAAATTTGAAAACTAATTTTCCATTATTATTAATTATTTTGAATAATCCTATCTGAACCATAGAACCATATAAATTAATATTAAATAATTATTTGTGGAAAGTGCTATTATATCGATAAAGCGGTATCAATTTTCATTGTAATTTCAAATCAATATATATCTTTATAACACTATTATAAATGATTTATTATCTATATAGCTAATTAAAATGAGTTGTTATCATTTAAAATTATTATTTGAATAATTAAAATAATTATTAAATCATTAAATCTCACCTTAAATACATGAATTAATTATTAAATATGATGCCATTATTAATGAGGTCATAAATACATTTTATTGCCCAAAAATAAAATGTAATGACCCAAAATTTCAATTAATTAAAATTCGTTTATTTAATTGATTTTAAATAATTAAAAGTAGAATTTATAAGTCGAATAAATTTCTTTTCGAATATCTGGATTTAATTGGGTAATTTAAGTCGATAATTTAATAATTGAAATTCTAGAAATAATTGAAAATCGAGTTTAATATAATTGAAAATGATTTGTAAAATTTTATTTAATCATATTGGAGTTATAACAATGATATGGAACTTTTAAAATTGAATTTAGAGTTTATTTGTGAAAATTGAATATTTTAATATTTTATCGACTAGTGAAATTAGCCATTTTTGGAACAGTCTTAGAATTGGACAAAACTAGGTCCATTGGATCTGTAATAGTTTGTTATTATCAGATTTCAAATTTCATAGCAATCGGAGTATTCGTTTGACCGTGGCAGCTCGAAACGCATCGAAATTGTTTTAATATTAATTTGGCGAGGTAAAATAGTCATTTTTCAAACAGTCTCGGGTTCCGACGAAACTAGTTTCATCGGATCCGTAATGTAATATTATTGTAAGGTTTCAAATTTTGTGTCAATCGGATTTATCGTTTGTCCGGGGCAAGCTAAAACGCATATAAATTTGATTAACCGATTTAATTTAAAGTCGATCGTTTATTGCCGTAACTCGCATAGATGATCGAATTAGCCTCCGAAACCTATTCCATTGTGTCTAGAACGTGGGTTAAACCCTAAAAATGCCGGTCACCGCGCGAGATTCGGAATTCAAAAAATTGAGTGAATAGTGATTTTCGGTAGATTTTCTATGAAAGGACTTCATTCTCTTCCTTTGCAAACCCTCCCCCTTCTAAAAGCTTCAGCCGGCCCTAATTTCAATGGCCACAAAAATTCGAAACTTCTTCCCTTAATCTCTTCCAATCCGTGAATAATTAGAGAAAACTTCCAACACGAAAGTCGAAGAGCTCGATGAGAGCTTCAAGTCCATACGGAGATGATGGGTATTGGAGCAACGAAATGGAAGAAAACCCCCCGTGTTTGTGCTCGGTTTTGCACAGTTTTCGAGGCCATAGGGGAGGCCGAGCTCGACATGGTGGCGGCCGAAGGTAGCTCTCGAGTGGGGCTTCGAAACCCATGTCTTTGAACGTCTTCGAAACGTCGTATGGTGGAGCAATGGTCGGTCAAAGACTGGAAGGAATGGGTTCAATGCCGTTCGAAGTATACTGGAGAGGAACGTGAGGGGAGAAGATGTAAAGGGCGGCTCGGATTTCCGGGCAGTGACATCAACGGTGACGATGGTTAGGGTTAGAAATAAAAATTAAAGTTGTAATTGATTTATATAAAAATTTGTATTAACTTATAAATGTCATAACTTGTTCGTACGAGGTCGGAATCTGATGAAACGAATTGCGTTGGCTTCGTTTTGACGAGCACTATGCAATGGAGCTAGTTTGGAGTCGTTTGGAGCTAGTGTAAATTTTGAGTAAAATTAAACGCTCGTTTAATTTTATTCGAAATAAAACGCTGGAACTGAATTAAAATCAAGGTGAGAACTTCTCACTCAATCGAATTGTTTCGATTTAAATTTTAAGTAGTTAGATTTAAAATTATTGATTGTATGTTGAATGATGATTGTTATCTATTGATTGTTAAAATAGACATTATGCGCCGTTAGTAAGCGGATGTTATTTATTAAAAACATATACCGCGATAATTCCAACTTGTATGGAGTTGGTATTATTTATGTACTTGGAGTTGGTTTTCCCGCATTACATAGCGGATGAGACCCTATTGCGCCGCCTATTAAGCGGATAATATTTTATAAATCCCATATACCGCGATAATTCCGTATTGGAACGGAATTGGTATTGTGCTGATGTTTGTGGATGCAGGGAAACAGGTTGGAGGGATCCAACTGGATTCCTCACCAGTATTTATTTGATTATAGATATTGTGATGTTTGTTGATTATCATATCGATATATGATATTTGGATGTCGTGACTGACTCTTTGGTGTTGTTGCATCATCGGATCCATTTTTGAAGTTTTAAAATAATGATTTTGATTTTAAAAAGGATTTTAAAGTGATTTTTGAAAGTATATGTTTTATTAAATTTTGAAATTGTTAAAATAAAGAAACATTAAAATTATTATTATTATAAAAATTATATTTTTGGAAAATAGTACTAAGTATGATTTTGGAGTTATATAAGATTTAAATAACGTTTTTTAAATTATTAAAAGAATTGGTTTATTTAAATTGAGATTTTTGAATTATTATAAACGGTTTATATAAAAAATTTCTAAGATTAATATTTATAAATTAAAAATATAGGAATTATGAAACGATTTTTATTAAGTGTAAAAAAGAAGTATAAATGAATTTCACAAGTGAATAAAATTTATAGATTTATAAATTGTGAAGTTATGAAATGAATAGATTTTTGTAAAATAAAAGATTTATAAATAATTAACTTATAAATCGGATTTTGGCTATAAAGTTGAGTTATAGATTGAATTGATTTGTAAAAGGTTTTGTGTAATTGAAGTTTTATAAATAGAATGGAATTTATAAACATTGTTTATAAATCTGAAATTAATTGAATTTGATAAATTTAATATATAAGGTTATTAAAGGAGATATGTTTGCGATTTCGGATAGCGAATTATCCTTGAAAATAAAATGTGTAGAAAATATTGAATTTGGTTAGTGAAGTATATTCACGATTTTGGACAGTGAATATATTATTAAACAAAATGGGTATGTTTTGGGAAAATGAATATTATCAAATGAAGTTAATTGTTTTAAAGATGTTTTAAAATGGATTAACTATCGAAACCATATATTTCAACTTTTATTGTTGAAATAGACGTTTTCGAGAAATTAGAGGAAATAGTGGACTATAACACTGTTGTTATAGTAAATGATTTCCGAAAAGAAATGTTTTATATAGTATTGGGATTTATATATCTATCTTAAGTTCAAATCCCTATACTAGTGATTTTGGGTCGTCGTAACGATGTTTTACGCAACATTCGTTTTGGCCCAAATAAATGTGTTTGAAAGGATGTTTTCTTTAAAGAATGAAATATATACTTAATTTCGATTTAAGTATATTGAATATTTTCCATGTGTTGAAAATAAATAGATTTGTGAATTACTTATTATTAAATAAGTATGGAAATGTTTTCCAATATGAAGTGAATATTTTAAGATTTTATCTTTTAAAGACAAATTGAAAATGAATATTAGAAATCGATTTGGAAATCGTATATTCATAGATATTTTGGAAATTATAAATTCACAATGGAATTTATAAAAGAAAGGGAAATTTGTTTAAACATAAACGTTGATTTATTTTTGAAGTGTGGGAATAAATTTACGGATTTGGAACGTAAATATAAAGTAAATCGGTAAGGATTTATTTAATTGGTTTAAATGAACCATTTTGAAATGAAAGTATTTCCGCGTAAGGAAAATGATTGAAAATTTGTTTTGAAAAGTGGTAAAGGTGAAAAGTGATTTGAAAATTTGTTTTCAAATGGTTGAAGTGTGGAAATTATATATCTTGTAAAGATATTTTTGGAAAATAAATAATTTGGGAAATTATTTGGAATCTGGTGATGTTGAGCATGCCTATTGATAGTTAAATAACCGACTATCAATATTTACCTTTAAATGGGTATTTATTGTGATTTGCTTGAATTTGAATGCCATACTTATTTTTCAAATAAGCGCTCACTATTCGGGTTAGCCGAGAAAGGACCTTGGGGTCGTATAACCCATTCCGAATATGTAATACGTCGTTATGGATTGCATTTGATGACCGGTGTTGAAGACCGGATATTTGTGAAAATGGAAGGATTACCGTCGAATGTTTCTGCATCGGCTAATCTCCGATATAGAAATTTATTACCCTTTGTGATGGGAAGTCCGGTCGTGATTAATGAATATCCGGATTGCAAGGACTTCTTTGTAAGTGCCTTCGGTTCCGTTCGATCCTGGAACGGACTTGTATGGATGTGTGTCTGACGTTACAGTTTAAGATGTAAAGCTGGTTTCTATCAAATATATTTCCGTTGGTGGCGGAGAATTTATTCTCTTAGCTTAACACCCTAGAGGTTATGTAGTTGATGGTTACTAGTGATACATTCCCAAATTGGTAATGTGGCATACGAAGTGCTGTTGAGCATTTGATGATCAAAGCACAGCTTTTGTATAAAACGTGGTTTTGTGGACAAGACTTCGTCAGACCTCACACCCCGGAAATGGTCAAAACAGGAAGGATGCGGCAAGGTTATTAGGGGGTAGAGGCCCTTTAGTGCATGTCATTCCTTCTGGATAGAGGTGGTATCATGGTATGGAGCCCAGATACTTAACCTATGCTGTTGCTGCAAATTTATTACTTTGTGGTTGTTGGAAATCGAGGATCCTCAGATATAGATCGGTTACGATCGGGGAATGACATATTCGTGTTAGTAGTTACCCAGTTAGGGGTAACCCGGCCTTGTGTTGGCAGAGATCCGGTTAGGTTCTCTGGTCGTCTTTCCAGAGGCGTACCCATGTGGCAATGGAAGTTCCTTGGCTTGACCATTTGTTGGAAATTCAAAGAAACAATACGAACCTTGTACGGTTTTAGTTGTAGAACCTGCCATCTAATATGGTAGCTATAGTAGGCATAATATAATGGTACCTATGCTGACTCAGATTTATATTCTACTTTCGAAATGTTTTCTACACTATGCACTAATAATAATATCAAAAATGATTTTATTTTACGTAGTAAGCATCTTTGACTATCATAAGGAGAAATCTCCCCCAAGTCTGCGTTTGCATTATGTGTGTGCCGGGAGGCCTTATGGTAGTTTCATTTTTAAAAGCATTTCGAATTGACTTTAAAAAAATATTCCTCTGTTTTGTTTTAAAATTAAACTGTTTTAGTTCTCACACCAGTCCGATGACTGACTTAGAGTTTATTGTTTTCCTTCCTAAACTTTGGGTGCCCACCAATTTCCACACGAGCAGTCTAGAGTTAGGTTATCAGGATATTCTGGAATGCAGAAGTTGCAGGAGGCAAGCTGGATGGCATGGCATATTCACTAGTATATAGTATTTCTTTTCCGTTGTTTGTTGTTGTTGTACACTCTGATGATGTAGTGTAATATAATATGATGTAATGCAATAACTGATATAGTTCTTTGTTTAAAGATTATTCATTTACCTATTATATGTTGTTCCGCTGCGATTGTGAGATTCTGATATTGTTCTGTTGTTTCTTTCTGTTCTATTCTATCTTTTTCTCTCTCCTTCTACCTTTCTCCTCTTATTTAACCATAACGGTATGGTTTTCCGACATTCGATTTCTCGGCAGTTGATACAGTGACGTATTGATGTCGGTTTTCGAGCGTCGAAAAGTCGCAAACGTTACATTTGGTATCAGAACATATGGTTAAGCGGCAACCGTGGCTCTGTTGGGTATTACTCATTAGAGATAGAGTCAGTTGTACTCTAGAATGAGTGTGAGTGTAATAATAGCTATGAGCGTGTATTTGTTAGTGAATATAAAAATGTTTTATATTGTGTTTGCTTATCCGTTGAGCTGTTTGTGAATTCTGGTCGGTAGTTGGGACGCCATATTATCGATAGGGATTTCTAAACACTTAAACAAGGCAAGTCGACATAGTATTATTTAAATTGGGTAAATGAAATAATTTTACCTTGATTATATTTTGTATATAAAGGAATAATCTTTCAGAATTATTAAAGTGTATATGAATTGATTGTTTGGTTGTTGAATAAGTTAAATAAAACCACAGTTGTAAAAGAATAATTGTATAAGCAATTGAATCATAAGTATGGAGTTATAATTAAAATGATTTACACTTGTGAAATAATCTTATACATAAGAAGTGAATTTATATAAGTAAAAGGTTTGTAAATGAGATTTATAATCTGAAAATAAAATTCCAGAGAAGTGTTTTTAAAGGATTTGATATTTTGGAAAATTGTTTTGGAGAAATTAAAGCTCTAAACTCTTTTCGGTCGCTGGAAAATAATTCCAATGATGATCGCGACATCATCGTTGTTCATTTTCGGGTTTCCAAAAGAGGAATTGCTGCCAAATTGTTTTAAATGAAAGATGTTTGGATTTGGTTTTGGAAATTCAAAAGATAAATTGAATTGGTTTCAAAAAATTGTTTTGAAAGGTTGAAAAGACTCTGCAATCTTATTTAAAATATTATGGGAATGATAATTGAGTTGCTAACTTATACAATTTGAATTTTGATAGAATAAATTTAACTTAAAAGAAGGAGTTAAATTAAAGGAAGTATAAGTGAATCAATAAAAAAATCCAAGTGGTAACTGTTGAATATAAGTTGTATAACTTATAAAATGAGAAAATGTAAGTGAAACCAATTATTAAAATGGTTAAACAATTTGTAAAGCAAAATAAATCTGGATTTGAATAAGTGGTGAAAATTTGACTTTGGTAAAAGTTAAATAGAAATGGAATCTGAATTGGATTTATAAGTGGAAATATAAGTTAAGTTAAACAAATGATGTTTGAAATGGAATATAACTTAAGTAAAGTTGAATAAAGTTGATTTTGGTATCGAAGTAAATTAATCAAGAGAAGTGATCAATTTGAACTTGAGTTATATAAATGATATTCAACTTTATATTGTTAAAGGAATTAGCAATTGAATTGATAAATGGATGAAATATTAATCAATTGAATGTAAATAAGTTGATATGAAATAATTAATGTAAGTGCTAATTCGTTAAAAGCTAAAGTTATTGGAAGTTGAATAATTGAATGAAAATCAACCTAATATGAACCAACTGGAATTAAAAGTGTTGAACCAAATTGAATGTAAAGAAATGTATATTGAATAAATTTGGGTGTAATGGATGTACATTGGTTGTTATATGAATGTTAGTTGATTGTATATAATTCATTAAGTGTCAATGAAATTGAATTGACAAATTGAAAGCTAAAGTAATTGAATCCAAATTGGAAGTAAATGAATATGAACTGAATTTGATTCAATTTGGAAGTAAACTAATGTGAATTTAATTAGTGAATGTAAACTAATTGGAAACGAATGAATGGATATTTATAAAATCCAATGTCAACAAATAAAATGTGATTTAAAAGAAAACCAATTCATTGAATATTAATGAGAAGTGAATTTATATTGATTTGGTTATGGATTTGTTGAATGCTAGTTGGATGATGGCTGGATCTGTTGTTTTGTTGCATTGCTATATTGGCACGTGCAGTTGCTATATGTTGTATATTGATATTACTTTCATATATGCATGTTTTTCATGGTTAGTTGAGTGTTTAGTAGGTGCGGATTGCGCTTGCTTCGCATTTGGAGCTCGCTTTCGTGCTATATTAGCCGTATACGCTTGCTAACAATAAAATATAAGGTACATATCTCGGATTAAATATCGTACTTTTACACTTTTTTCCCTACGGGATGCCTCATCACTTGATTGGATGTATATTTGTGATATATATACTGTCATTTTTTTTGGGATCGTGCCGTGCAAAGGAGACTCTGGCGAAATGTTTCGAAAATTTAAGGCCTTAGAATATTTTTGAGAAAATTGGAAAATTTTTGAAAACTAAGTTTGGATTTGGAAACTTAGTAAAGATTTTGTAAGGAGTTTAACTATGAATTTTGGGAAAGTTAAACACTTAAGAGATTTGAAAAATCTAATTTGAACAGTTTGTTTTGGAAAGCTAATGGATTCTGTAACCTTTTCTTACTTGGTAATTTCGAGGACGAAATTCTTTTAAGGGGGGAAGTTTGTAAGGACCCAGAATTTCTATTAATTAAAATTCGTTTATTTTATTGATTTTAAATAATTAAAAGTAGAATTTATAAGTCGAATAAATTTTATTTCGAATATCTTGATTTAATTGGGTAATTTAAATCGATAATTTAATAATTGAAATTCTAGAAATAATTGAAAATCGATTTTAATATAATCAAAAATGATTTGTAAAATTTTATTTAATCATATTGGAGTTATAACAATGATATGGAACTTTTAAAATTGAATTTAGAGTTTATTTGGGAAAATTGAATATTTTAATATTTTATCGACTAGTGAAATTAGCCATTTTTCGAACAGTCTCAGAATTGGACGAAACTAGTTCCATTGGATCCGTAATAGTTTGTTATTATCATATTTCAATTTTTGTAGCAATCGAAGTATTCGTTTGACCGTGGCAGCTCGAAACACATCGAAATTGTTTTAATATTAATTTGGCGAGTTAAAATAGTCATTTTTCAAATAGTCTCGGATTTCGACGAAACTCATTTCATCGGATCTGTAATGTAACATTATTGTAAGGTTTCAAATTTCATGTCAATCGAATTTACCGTTTGTCCGGGGCAAGCTAAAACGCACAGAAATTTGATTAACCGATTTAATTTAAAATCGATCGTTTATTGCCGTAACTCGCACAGATGATCGAATTAGCCTCCGAAACCAATTCCATTTTGTCCGGAACGTGGGTTAAACCCTAGAAACGCCGGTCACCGCACGAGATTCGGAGTTCGGAAAATTGAGTGAATAGTGATTTTCGGTAGATTTTCTATAAAAGGACTTCACTCTCTTCGTTTGCAAACCCTCCCTCTTCTAAAAGATTCAGCCGTCCCTAATTTCAATTGCCACAAAAATTCGAAACTTCTTCCCTTAATCTCTTCCAATCCGTGAATAATTAGAGAAAACTTCCAACACGAAAGTCGAAGAGCTCGATAGAGCTTCAAATCCACACGTAGATGATGGGTTTTGGAGCAACGAAGTGGAAGAAAACGCCCCGTGTTTGTGCTCGTTTTTGCACAGTTTTCGAGGCCATAGGGGAGGCCGAGCTCGACATGGTGGTGGCCGAAGGTAGATCTCGAGTGGGGCTTCGAAACCCATGTCTTTGAACGTCTTCGAAACGTCGTATGGTGGAGCAATGGTCGGTCAAAGATTGGAAGGAATGGGTACAATGTCGTTCGAAGTACACTGGAGAGGAACGTGAGGGGAGAAAATGTAAAGGGCGGCTCAGATTTCTGGGCAGTGAAGTCAACGGTGATGATGGTTAGGGTTAGAAATAAAAACTAAAGTTGTAATTGATTTATATAAAAATTTGTGTTAACCTATAAATGTCATAACTTGTTCGTACGATGTCGGAATCTGATGAAACGAATTGCGTTGGCTTCGTTTTGACGAGCACTACGCAATGGAGCTAGTTTGGAGTCTTTTGGAGCTAGTGTAAATTTCGAGTAAAATTAAACGCTCATTTAATTTTATTCGAAATAAAACGCTGGAACTGAATTAAAATCAAGGTGAGAACTTCTCACTCAATCGAATTGTTTCGATTTAAATTTTAAATAGTTAGATTTAAAATTATTGATTGTATGTTGAACGATGATTGTTATCTATTGATTGTTAAAATAGACATTATGCGCCGTTAGTAAGCGGATGTTATTTATTAAAAACATATACCACGATAATTCCAACTTGTATGGAATTTGTATTATTTATGTACTTGGAGTTGATTTTCCCACATTATATAGCGGATGAGACCCTTTTGCGCCGCTTATTAAGCAGATAATATTTTATAAATTCATATACCGTGATAATTCCATACTGGAACGGAATTGGTATTGTGCTAATGTTTGTGGATGCAGGGAAACAGGTTGGAGGGATCCAACTGGATTCCTCACCAGTATTTATTTGATTACAGATATTATGATGTTTGTTGATTATCATATCGATATATGATATTTGTATGTCGTGATTGACTATTTGGTGTTGTTGCATCATCGGATCCATTTTTGAAGTTTTAAAATAATGATTTTGATTTTAAAAAGGTTTTTAAAGTGATTTTTGAAAGTATATGTTTTATTAAATTTTGAAATTGTTAAAATAAATAAACATTAAAATTATTATTATTATAAAAGTTATATTTTTGGAAAATAGTACTTAAGTATGATTTTGGAGTTATATAAGTTTTAAATAACATTTTTTAAATTATTAAAAGGATTGGTTTATTTAAATTGAGATTTTTGAATTATTATAAACGGTTTATATAAAAAATTTCTAAGATTAATATTTATAAATTAAAAATATAGGAATTATGAAACGAGTTTTATTAAGTGTTAAAAAGAAATATAAATGGATTTCACAAGTGAATAAAAATTTATATATTTATAAATTGTGAAGTTATGAAATGAATAGATTTTTGTAAAATAAAATATTTATAAATAATTAACCTATAAATCGGATTTTGGGTATAAAGTTGAGTTATAAATTGAATTGACTTATAAAAGGGGTTTTGTATAATCGAAGTTTTATAAATAGAAATGGAATTTATAAACATTATTTATAAATCTGAAATTAATTGAATTTGATAAATTTAATATAGAAGGTTATTAAAGGAGATATATTTGCGATTTCGGATAGCGAATTATCCTTGAAAATAAAATGTGTAGAAAATATTGAATTTGGTTAGTGAAGTATATTCACGATTTTGGACAGTGAATATATTATTAAACAAAATGGATATGTTTTGGCAAAATGAATATTATCAAATGAAGTTAATTGTTTTAAAGATGTTTTAAAATGGATTAACTATCGAAACCATAGATTTCAACTTTTATTGTTGAAATAGACGTTCTCGAGAAATTAGAGGAAATAGTGGACTATAACACTGTTGTTATAGTAAATGATTTCCAAAAAGAAATGTTTTATATAGTATTGGGATTTATATGTCTATCTTAAGTTCGAATCCCTATACTAGTGATTTTGGGTCGTCGTAACGATGTTTTACGCAACATTCATTTTGGCCCAAATAAATGTGTTTGAAAGGATGTTTTCTTTAAAGAATGAAATATATACTTAATTTCGATTTAAGTATATTTACTATTTTCCAAGTGTTGAAAATAAATAGATTTGTGAATTACTTATTATCAAATAAGTATGGAAAAGTTTTCCAATATGAAGTGAATATTTTAAGATTTTATCTTTTAGAGATAAATTGAAAATGAATATTAGAAATCGATTTGGAAATCGTATATTCATAGATATTTTGGATATTATAAATTCACTATGGAATTTATAAAAGAAAGGGAAATTTGTTTAAAAATAAACGTTGATTTATTTTTGAAGTGTGGGAATAAATTTACGGATTTGGAATGTTAATATAAAGTAAATCGGTAAGGATTTATTTAATTGGTTTAAATGAACCATTTTGAAATGAAAGTATTTCCGCGTAAGGAAAATGATTGAAAATTTATTTTCAAAAGTGGTAAAGGTGAAAAGTGATTTGAAATTTTTTTTTCAAATGGTTGAAGTGTGGAAATTATATATCTTGTAAAGATATTTTTGGAAAATAAATAATTTGGGAAATTATTTGGAATCTGGTGATGTTGAGCATGCCTATTGATAATTAAATAACCGACTATCAATATTTACCTTTAAATGGGTATTTGTTGTGATTTGCTTGAATTCGAATGCCACATTTATTTTTAAAATAAGCGCTCACTATTCGGGTTAGCCGGGAAAGGACCTTGGGGACGTTTAACCCATTCCGAATATGTGATACGTCGTTATGGATTGCATTTGATGACCTGTGTTGAAAACCCAATATTTGTGAAAATGGAAGGACTACCGTCGAATGTTTCTGCATCGGCTGATATCCGATATAGAAATTTATTACCCTTTGTGATGGGAAGTCCGGTCGTGATTTGTGAATATCCGGATTGCAAGGACTTCTTTGTAAGTGCCTTCGGTTCCGTTCGATCCTGGAACGGACTTGTATGGATGTGTGTCTGACGTTACAGTTTGAGATGTAAAGCTGGTTTCTATCAAATATATTTCCGTTGGTGGCGGAGAATTTATTCTCTTTGCTTAACACCCTAGAGGTTATGTAGTTGATGGTTACTAGTGATACATTCCCAAATTGGTAATGTGGCATACGAAGTGTTGTTGAGCATTTGATGATCAAAGAACAACTTTTTTATAAAGCGTGGCTTTGTGGACGAGACTTCGTCGGACCTCACACCCCGGAAATGGTCAAAATAGGAAGGATGCGGCAAGGTTATTAGAGGGTAGCGCCCCTTTAGTGTATGTCATTCCTTCTGGATAGAGGTGGTATCATGGTATGGAGCCCAGATACTTAATCTATGTTGTTGCTGCAAATTTATTGCTTTGTGGTTGTTGGAAATCGAGGATCCTCGGATATAGATCGGTTACGATCAGGGAATGACATATTCGTGTCAGTAGTTACTCAGTTAGGGGTAACCCGGCCTTGTGTTGCCAGAGATCCGGTTAGGTTCTCGGGTCGTCTTTCCAGAGGCGTACCCATGTGGCAATGAGAAGTTCCTTGGCCTGACCATTTTTTGGAAATCCAAAGATACAATACGAACCTTGTACGGTTTTAGTTGTAGAACCTGCCATCTAATATGGTAGCTATAGTAGGCATAATATAATGGTACCTATGCTGACTCAGATTTATATTCTACTTTCGAAATGTTTTCTACACTATGCACTAATAATAATATCAAAAATGATTTGATTTTACGTAGTAAGCATCTTTGACTATCATAAGGAGAAATCTCCCCCAAGTCTGCGTTTGCATTGTGTGTGTGCCGGAAGACCTTATGGTAGTTTCATTTTTAAAAGCATTTCGAATTGACTTTAAAAATATATTCCTCTGTTTTGTTTTAAAATTAAACTGTTTTAGTTCTCACACCAGTCCGATGACTGACTCGGAGTTTATTGTTTTCCTTCCTAAACTTTGGGTGCCCACCAATTTCCACACGGGCAGTCTAGAGTTAGGTTATCAGAATATTCTGGAATTCAGAAGTTGTAGGAGGCAAGCTGGATGACATTGCGTATTCACTAGTATATAGTATTTCTTTTCCGCTGTTTGTTGTTGTACACTCTGATGATGTAGTGTAATGTAATATGATGTAATGCAATAACTGATATAGTTCTTTGTTTAAAGATTATTCATTTATCTATTATATGTTGTTCCGCTGCGATTGTGAGATTCTGATATTGTTCTGTTGTTTCTTTCTGTTCTGTTCTATCTTTTTCTCTCTCCTTCTACCTTTCTCTTCTTCTTTAACCATAACGGTACTGTTTTCCGGCATTCGATTGCTCGGCAGTTGATACAGTGACGTATTGACGTCGGTTTTCGAGGGTCGAAAAGTCAGACGTTACATAAAATGAATAATTTTATTTCTTATTCTTGTTTAAACAGGTAAATAAGTGTATGTATCCAGCTCCATTCGTGAATTCTGAAAATTATATAGCTGTTAATTGATAAAAAGATTTTTTTACCATTTTATCAATATTCCTTCAAAGTTCAAATTTTCGTAAATACTTATTCAAAATAAGATTACCATCATTCTTGTTCTCAACATCATAATGTATGTTTATAAAAAAATTTATATTTGAATATTTAAAAATAAATATAATTGGTCAAATTGATAAATTTTCGAGTCATTACATACTTCTTCCCTTAAAGAGATTTTGTCCTCGAGATTACAACGCAAAACATAAAGGTGTTTGCCTAAAATATTTATTTTTAAGCTTACACCCATACGCTGTATATAGGTAATTTGTAAATAATATCTGATTCGATCTACTATTCAAATCTATGACTTTACTTCCGAACTAGTATCGATCCCTTAATTCTCTAGTACGAACTCCGATCGGGCTTTCCGATCAAAATTTTAGTTTTCCTCGCATAGCTCTTAACTATGATATAAAACTCAAGTATCCAACCACAAACCTTCATCAATATTACTCATCAAAAATCGAGTGATAAAACCTCTTTCGGACTAGTGTACACACATCAAAGTTCCATACTCAAATCTTAGATTAGAATCATGTGATGAAATGATCTACTTACAACATACATACTTATTAATATTCAAAAATATTTACGAAAATGTTCTATGAAACTTTAATTTTTTATTTCACTTTGGTAATCATTCCAAAACATTTTCATTCAAAATATTTCTATCCCCCTTTTAAAAGAAATCAATTATCCTTTACTTGGAATAATACTATTTTAATATTATTTCGAACTTCTTTTGAAACTTCTTTATCAATAAATCTCATTTTAATTTCCAAAATTTAATTCATAACTTTTTATCTTACAAAGGCAAATCTACTTTTATGCCTTATTTCCTTTGCCAAGAATTCTCATAAATCTTCTTAACTGACTTGTATAATTGCAAATGAATGAAGTTAAAATGAAAGATCATAGTTATATTATACAACCATATATCTCACATCCATCATTTCCACCACACTTGGTTATCCTCAAGTCATCCCAATCCTACATGAGTACATACTAGAAGATCATAATACAAATACATGGCCAACCACAACATCACCCTATCACAATCCATACTTACAAGGTACTACTTAATACTTAATATTAGATAGATATAACTAGTCTTCAACCACAATCTCAATCAAAATACCGACTCTATTGCCGATGGTGCACTCTATTATCCAAACTCCAATGAAACTTCCCCAACATCCTCATTGTGACGACCTACATTTCGGAAGGTTTAAATCGATAATAATCCACACATGTCCGACTTAAACAATCCGAAACATAGATAATCAATGAGGTTAAATAAGAAAAATAAGAAGAGAAGAAGCAAACAAATCATAGATTCTCAGAGCAGAAATGATAAAATATAATAATCAAATTAAAAATTCATGAAGTTTTTTACTATACATACATTTGATTTTAATCTATACACATTTATCAGAGTTATATATACATATCAGGGATAAATAATCAATACGGCAGAATAGCATAATGCAGGGGATAATAATAATAATAGTAGTAGTATACCAAACTCCGTCTTCGTCCTCCAAACAATAGTCTTCCATACGCTGAAAAAACTCAGGACTGCGTAATGAAAAGACAAAACAATCAAGTCAGGACTAAAACACTCTTATGTAAGTCAAATCAATATTAGAATATGAGTGCAATAACTTAAGAGATGTTACGGTATTTTCCATCTCTTAAGGATCCGTTAAACTATTTATATATAATAGGATACTCTGCAATAGAAAATGTCTATCAGTAAAATAAATATAAAAATAGCATTAAGGCTTTACAGTGATCCACCTTAACACATTTTTACAGTTTAAACCAAAGTCATAATGGGTTTGTATAGGGATAAATATGACAAGGCACGTGAGGCAATGCCCAAGGTAGGATTATACTAGTTTACCCTTTCTGGCTGGTCGTAACCCATTTGTGGCCGACCGCGACAATCAATCCAAATGACAAATAAGGTGCACCCATCGAATCCGAAACCACAATAGTAATACGAGGGATCAACGTCGCTAGAGGTATTTAATTTAGTTTAATCTAGTTTCGGACGCAATGGAACTAGTTTCGAGGCCTAATTCGATCGTTTGTGGAAGATAGCTTTTCAAAGTTGATTATTTAATTAAATTCAAAATCAAATTTCTACATGTTTCAAGCTCACACGGCCAGACGCCAAGTCCGGTCGCTGCGAAAAATGAAACGTTACAAAATTTCATTATTCAGGTTTCGTCGAAATCCGAGACAGTAACCAAAATGTCTATTTTTTTACTCATCAATTTAAAATATAGAATTTCCAATTTTTAATTATTCACTTTTAAATTCAATTTTTGAGGTTAACCATCTTCATTCATATTTAAATAAAATTTGAATCAATTTCCTATACCATTTTTAATCATATGAAATCCATAATTCAGTTATTCAAATAATCTCTAATATTAAATTTAAGCAAGTTAAATTATCCAATAAATCAATATTAGCAAATCATTAAATTTCAACTAAATTTAGTTGTCAACATTATTTTATTTCTGTCTAAATAATCCATACTTATTATTTAACTCCAGTTATTGATTATAAATACCATGGATACATATAATTTATTTAAATATAAATAATTCCCAAATTTCCAAAATTGTTTATTTCAAGATTTTTATCCAAATTCATATTCAATAACTACACTAATAATTCATATAAATTTTATTCTACATATATTTATCCAATAATTACATTGACTTTTATAACTTACCTTAGTCAAAAGTATGGGTTGTTACATACTCCCCTACTCAAACCTTTTCATCCTCGAAAAGGGGTTAAGTAAAGAATTTTAAATGCAATAGATTTTATTCAAATAATCACTTATAACTTTAAAATCTTATTAGAAATTCTTTACTGTGCTTTTACTACGCCATTTCGATATCGATTTTATGGAAAATATAATTTATATACAAAATAATTTATAATTTTTTTTAAATTTTAAATTTTTTTCTAACACCCGAATTTATGGAAAATTTCGGCAGAGTCTCCTTTGTGCGGTTCAATCGGGAAAATTTTACAATTCAATATACAACACATATATAACCATTATATATCAAATATACATCTTATCTCAGTGATGAGGCATCCCAAAGGGAAAAAATATAATATTACGGCATGTAATCCGAGATACGTACCTTATTATTAATAATACGAGCGAGTTCGCCCATATTAAGCAAGTAAAAGCAACAAAATGCGCAGTGGAGCTCCAAAACTAGCATACGCCATCCAAACCTACTAAACACTCAGTAACCAAATGAGAACAAATATATAAAGAGTAAAATCGATATATAACAGAGATTATGCAATAACAATAAATGAATACAACAAATGCAACAAAACAAACATCAAACAAACAACATCCATCCAATCTTATTCACATCAATTCCAATTCGCACTTCCCAATGTCAAAATTCAGTTTATTATACTTCCATTTCCTATCAATATCGAATTGATTTACTTTTAATTCCTTGACATTTATGTAACGACCCATAAATTTTGATAGATAAATTGGTTAATCTAATTAGATTTTATAATTAAATAGTAGTTGTTGGGAAGGATAAATATACAAGTACTATAATGGGGTATGATGGTGACAGATGTTTGTCGTTACCAGTAATTTACCAATTTAAAATTTAAAAGTAATTAAAGGTTAATTTAATGATAATTAATATATTAACAGAAAGGTGAATGTAAATTGAGTAGAAACGTAAGTTTATTTATAGAGCAGTAATTGATGAATAAAAAGTTTGAAACCAAGTAAATAAATTTATGGAGAATATTTAATAGTAATTAATGTATATATTAGGCAATTGACAATTTATGGATTTGTGAGATTGTAAAGTTATAATTGATTGTAAATAGAAATATTTGGTAATTAATTAAAATAAGAAAAATAAATGTAGATGTTATAACTTGGCTACAAAATGTATATACGGAAGTGGATGTAAATATGAATTAATTAATGTGTGCATTAATTTATAATGGGATATAAAAGGTAAATTAATAATTTAAAAAGGATGACTTACTAATAAAATAATATATAATAAATGGAAAGCAAATTAAGTATGAATGTGAGAAAATTGGCAATAGTGCGAAACTTTAATCATTTATCCATTCATTTAATGCATTGGATTAGATCTAAATCAAATTACAACATTTGGTTATTAATAATAGCTTATAAGGGAAGTTTAATGTTTATGGTAATTTAGCGCAATCACTATTAATTGAAAGCTATTGCAATAAATGGAATTAAATACTACATTAGTGTGGATTTAAGGTAATATGTGGTAATAATGTATTATTGTGGTTTATGAATGAATTGATAATTAAAATTTAAGGTAGTGTTGTTAAAATAAGTTGACTATAAACAAGTTGAATGAAATCCCAATAAAGGAGGTAATGCAAACGTTATATTTTGGCGAAGATTTCAATAATAGTGGAAATTAAAGTTAATACACAATAAAGAAAGTAAGTTGAGTGTATTTATGTAGTGTAATGTAAAAACCAGCATTAACTATGTTATTTGAAATTTTTGGATGGGCTATAAAGATTGTAATCAAATAAAAACAATTTTGTTAGAATAAACATACAATGATTGGAATAATTGCAATCAATTGAAATTAAATATTTAAATATTACGTAAATTTTAATTTAGATGAAATTGAAGATATTTATGTAATAAAGTATGAATCCAATATTAAGTTTATTTATAAAATGACAGTTGGTTGAATAAAAAGGAATGCAAAATAAAGTTCTGTCAATAATGTGGGAATTTAATGTATGATAATTGGATTAATTGCAATTAAAGGTAATTAAATAGTACGTTAATTGGAATTAAGTTAAAATGGGAGAATATTAAGAACCAAGATTTAAAAGCAATGTTAGCTATATTCTTTTTGTAATAAGACTCGAATAACTAGGGTTAAGAATTTAATAAATGAATTTTGGAGTTTTATTTTATAATTTCTAAGTTTAACGAAATTAAAATTAAATATTGAAATTGAGGTTAACATTGGAACTGATGAATTAATCAACTCAAAAATTAACATTTAAATTTTGTTTAAATCATTGTAAATGATTAAGAAATTAAAAATGATGAAATTTGTTAATTATAAAGTTTAAATTGAAAAGTGATTTAATTAACTTATTTTTAATATATTTAATAAACTAAAAAATACCCATTTTGGCCACTGACTCGAATTTCGACAAAACCAGTTTCATCGGATCCGTAACGGTGAATTATTGTAGGGTTTCAAGTTTCGTAGCGATTGGACTTGTCGTTTGATCGTACGGACTCGAAACGCCTTGAAATCAATGAAATTGAAATCAATTGAAATCAATTTGAAAAATACTGATTTTAGCATAACTTTTTCATACAATGGAATTTGGACTTGAAACTTTTTCCATTGCGTTTAAAATATTTTAAGGCATCTATTTTGATATATAGGTTGACCTAATTTTGCTCCGGAGTCGAAACGGGCTTTTCGGGTCATATATCGTCCAACGCGTACATCCAATCGATCCGATCCATTCTATTCCAACCCTACCTATAAATACCCTATTATAAACCCTAGACTATTAGTATTTCTCATTTGTCTGTACATATATTTCAACTATCACTCCTCCTCAATGGCAGACAAACAAATTCTAGATCCAAACACAAATCAAATATCAAATCCGAAGCTAAAATTTCAAACTCCACAATATATGCTAAATTTTATATCAATTCGAAGCTCTCAAAGAGCGTAACTCAGATCTGCAACTCATTTTTTGATTCGACGCATTGTTTGACCAGAAATCGAAGAACAATTTTCGGTCGTTCATCGCGCGTCGATGAACATCGACGGATCGATGAACTATTTCTGGGTTTTGTAGAGCGGACGATGGGGAGTTCATCGGTATGCTTCGTTTCACGAATAGATGGTTAGATCGTCGGCAAATCACTGTTAGGGTTCGTTTTTCTCGGTGGCGGCGGCTGCCTGAACGTGCCGATCGTGATTGTGGTGGTATGGGGGAGCTCGGCCCTTTGAGGCGAAGGTGGCCGAGTTGCTCGTTTGCGTCGAAGGGAAGCATGGGCAGCGAAATATTTCGATGAACAGTGGCGGCGCTGGGGTTTTAAATTTAGATCGTGCGTGCTGTGTTCATCTACATGTGTAGGGAGAGAAAGTGATGATGACGTGGCAAACGCGTGAGGGTGAGTTTATTTATTTTTCTGTTTTTAATTTAGTTTTGATTTCAACCCGTTCTAATTTCTATAACTTTCCCATACGAGATCCGTTTCATGTGCGGTTTTCTCCGCTGTGATCCTAGCAAAATTATGAACATTGTGACGCTAGTTTGGACGAATTTGGAGACTGTTCAATTTTTGGGTTTAAATTCAATTTAAATTCAAAAGGTGAGTGTTTTAATCCACTCACAACTTCTAAAATTTCTTATGTGTGTTAAATTAATTTTTATGTGATTTAAAATTTATCTATGATTGTTTGGCATATTTTAATCATCATCTCAGTTGAATTTAATTTACTAGATTAAATTTTTATTTAATTTATTATTGCATATAACTGCCAGTTAGATAGATTGTTTATTTTATTATTGAATATAAACTGTCAGTAATGGCCTGTTAGTTATTTTATGCTCTATATTGATGTTATTGTCTAAATTGGATGATGATTATAATAAATGGTTGATGATTGATATTGGATGAATGGATGTTATATTTTATATTGTTTTAAATTGAAAATTGTTTTGTACTTTATTTCATTCGGGATTGCGGTTTGAAATGATATAACCGTAATTTTTGGTTTAAATTACGGGTTGAAACGATAAATATCTGTATCACTTGACCATAGGATAGAATATTATATACAGACACATGGTCTATATATAAAAATATTTTAAATGATTTTCTATGGTTTTGGAAAGAAATATACGTTTAATAAATATAAGTTTTGATATTTTATAAATTTTTTATATATATATATATATATGTATATATATATAGTTAAATTCTTGAAGTTAAGATGTGTAAAAATTTGTTTTAAAAAAAGTTAATAATGGTGTTTGATTGTTTATATTATATGATTAAGTACCTGTTAGGATATTGTATATATAGAGTTTTAATGACTTAAATAAAAAATTAAGTTGGAAGATAAATATGAAATTGGGTTGAATCGAATTATTTAATAATTTTACTCGAATAATTTTGATTTGAAATATAAATAAAATTGAGATTTTAAAGGGTATGATTCTTATGACTTGATTTGGTTTAAAGTGATTTAAATGAATATAAAGTTTAGATAAATGAATATATCAAGTTAAATAAATTGAAAGAATATCCAGTTGTTCGAAGTTAAAATTTTTACTTAAATTATATTGGATTTATTAAGTAAACATTTAAAATCTAAATAATAGCAATTGAATTTGATATATGCGGAATTATCAAAGAACTAGTTTTGAAATGGTGGAATATTTAAAGCTTTGAAATATATGAATTGAAATGGTTTATTTGGAGGTTCAAATCGGTAAATGGAATTTATTTGTGAAATTTAAGAAGCTATTTTATTTTGAAAAGTAATTTAATATTTAAACCATTTAAGTATGAGAAGTTATGTTTCAAAGCCATGGCTTTCAAGGTATATAGATTTGAAAGTGCTATGATTTGGGAAAAAGATACATTTTGAAATAAATATGATATCATATTGATTTGGGTTTTTGAAATGGAAATGACATCGTATTTATATATTTTGAAATGGATAGTATATTCTGGTTTTGAAATATAAATTATTTTGAAATGACAGCGGTGTTATAATAACGTTTGGTTGTTGAAGAGACCGGCATCGAAAGTTGTCATACTCTCTGCCAACTCCGAAAACCACTTTAACAACTGTGTACGTGGTGGAGATTCTAGAATGAAGTAGGATGGTGGCGGCGTTTCCTTTGAGGTAAATACGTGGACTCGACTCCCGTGAGTTGGCATAAGGTGGCTAAAACAGGAGCGATTGACGGTAGCACATTTTATCGGACACATCCCTTCGATATTATACTCTGTCTTTTTGATTTATTCGGTGGCCACTTTTGATTTCTTTGATTTGGGGGTGTGGCTCGAGGTGGGCAGTAGCTGCGGCTATGTGTTACCACCTACCCGGAAGCGTAATTGGTATATCTACCCTGGCATTGCCTAGTTGTGCCGTGCCACCTACCCTAGCGCGCCTTATACGATTTGGTTTTGTACCATACCTATAGAGTGGCCTCTGACGACGCCCAGTACGGGGGAGATCACGGTACCGTATAGACTATGGGAATATATTACCTGTTAAGGGGAATATTGGGTCACTCCTTAACACTATTTTAAAGTAAGTTTATTTTACTAATAGACACTATTATAATAGAGAAGTATAACTACATAGTAAATAGTTTAACGGATCCTTAGGAGATGCGAATCCCGAGCATCTTTTAAGTTACTGCACTCATATTTATTTTATCGTTGATTTAACTTACATAAGATCTTTTAGCTCTAACTCGAGTGTTTTTTCCTTTCAATTCGCTCGGGTCAGTCCGAGGTTTTTTAAGGATTTGAAGATTTTATTCTGGAGGACGAAGATGAAGACTTGTATTACTATTATCTACTATATTATTCCACTACACCATTTTATTCCGCTGCATAATTCTTATTCTATGGTATGTGTAACTCTGGTATGTACTATATAAGTAAAATCTAATATTTTGTAGAACAGCTTCATAAACTGTACATTTGATTATTATATTTTATCGTTCCGCTGCAAGATTCTGTTTATTCTTTTTTTCTCTGCTTCTTCTTATATATCCCATAACAATCCGCCCTTTTGTATGATTTATGTGTGGTTTATCGTCGATTTAAATCGTGTGGAAAGGCGGGACGTTACAATTTATTTCGTCTATATAAAAAAATTGCTTTCACTTTATTCAT
The DNA here is from genome assembly GCA_030765085.1 of Allium cepa. Classification (NCBI taxonomy): domain Eukaryota; kingdom Viridiplantae; phylum Streptophyta; class Magnoliopsida; order Asparagales; family Amaryllidaceae; genus Allium; species Allium cepa. The sequence goes on from CM060939.1 coordinate 976,949,174, forward strand.
ATTCGTTACAAATTCATTATATTATACTCGATTTGTGAAATTTCTATTGTTTCACCTTTTGTTTAACCTATTTCATATAAATTCATTGGTGAATCATTTATAAAATTATTCCACTTAACCATGCTTAAGTTAAATTTATTTCCACTCGATATATTCTTTTTTATATATATATACTAACATCATTTATAAACCATCTAAAATCATTATAAATAATTTTTAACAATATGATCACATTTATTATTACTTCATATCTTATGTTATTCTAACTCATCGACTCACTATATTTATTCAAATTCATATTATTAATTTACTAAAAGTAAATTTTATTTTATAACTATATTCATATTAATAAATTTTCTCCATGGTTTATTTCATTCAATTTTCTTAAGTTTCTTCCATCCTTTAATTTATTTCATTAACTTATTTCATATGCAATTAGCTAACATGCAATTTATTAAAACTCATTTCACTTGTACTTAGCTAATTTTCATCGAATTTTAAATTAAATCTAATTACTCATATTAAGTATATTTTTCTTCACGCTTAAATTACATTTCATTTTAAAATTCAAATTCATATTCATTTGGTTTATTCATTCTATGGCTTGAATGTAATTAATTCACTTTACTAATTAAGCTAGTTTCTTTAATATCCAATTCAATTTATTTAATATCAGGTTAAACTTCATTTCATCATAATCTATTTCTAATTTTATTTAATCCTATTCAAGTTAAATTTTCTTATCATCCACATTTAACAAATTTAAATTTGTTTAGCTTAATATTCTCAAATCCATAAACTATGAAATTTGTTGATTTTATTATTTTATCCAATTCATTTTAATTGCATTTCATATTTTATTTAAGCTTCTTAAGTCCAACTTAATTTTATTTACTTAAATTAACTAACGCCATTTAATTTAATAATGTTAAGCCAACTATTTCATTTCGTATCGCAAATTCAAAAAAAATTCTTTGTTTGCATAAATAAAATTAAACTATTTTATATTTGGTCTATTTTCCTCTTCAAATTTATAAGTTACAACTTATTTCTTTTCTTCACTATTTTATAAGTTATTAACTCATTCCTTATGTACCATTTTCAATTATTAGTTCAAAACTATTTTCATATATTTATCAAATCACCCTTAGAATTTTCTTTTTCATAATTGTAACCTGTTTTAATCGAAAATAAATTTCTTTTGGTATTCTCACTCAGGAACTCGAAAATGAACACTAGCGATGCTGTAGTCATCCCCAGAATTATTTTCCAGCGACCAAGCGAGTTTAATGCTTTTATTTCTTCAAAAATCCTTTTAAAATATTTTTTCTCGTTAAAACTCTTCCAAATAATATTAATATTAATTTCAAAGTCTTCGAAAACAATTTTGAAAACAAAAAGAAATTTAAATTCTAAAATTCTCAATTTTTAAAATCATTTCTATATATAAGTAATATTATAAATATACTTATACAAATTTCCTTAACTTAATATCAAAATATTCAATTAATTTACAAATTGATCATTTTTAACCCATTCTTATGCAATTATATTTCAATTCAATTTAATTATCAAGTACTTCATACAATAAAATTCATTAAGTATTCTTTTTATTTTAATTCAACCAATAATCGATGGTAATTAAATATTATCATCTCTAACAATAATTTCATTAATAATTGACCTTTTATATATATAACATAATTTAGGTAAAATTATTTCATTTACTCGATTTTAAAATAATATTATGTCGACTTGCCTCGTTTAAGTGTTTAGAAACCCCTATCGATGACACGGCGTCTCACACATCGACTAGAATTCATAAACAACTCAACGGATATGTAAACACCACATAAACCAATTTATAATACTAACAAGTACGCTCTCTCATATATATACACTCAAATGGACTCATTCTAGGTATTACTACCCTATCTCTAATGAGTCGAACCCCAAAAAGCCAAGGTTATCGCTAAATCTGGCTCTGATACCATCTGTGACGATCGACATCTCGGAAGGTTTAAATCGACATTAATCCACACATTTCCAACTTAAATAATCCGAAATGTAGATAATCAATTAGGTTAAATAAGAAAAATAAGAGGAGAAGTTGAAAACAAATCAAAGAATCTCACAGCGGAAAAGATAAAATACAATAATGAAATAAACAATTCATGAAGTTGTTTGCTATAAATACATTTGTTTTTAATCTTTACACATTTATCAGAGTTATATATACATATCAGGGATGAATAATCAATATAGAAGAATAGCATAATGTAGGGGATAATAATAATAATAATATACCAAACTTTTTCTTCGTCCTCTAGAGAATAGTCTTCCATACGCTGAAAAAACTCAGGACTGACTGAAGCGTAATGAAAAGACAAAACACTCGAGTTAGGACTAAAATACTCTTATGTAAGTTAAATCAATATCACAATATAAGTGCAATAACTTAAGAGATGTTACGGGATTTTCCATCTCCTAAGGATCTGTTAAACTATTTATATATAATAGGATACGCTATAATAGATAATGTCTATCAGTAAAATAAATATCAATAGCGTTAAGGCTTTACATTGATCCACCACAACACATTTTTACAGTTTAAACAAAGTCGTAATGTAACGATCGCGATTTTTCGTCCACGAAAACCGACATCAATACGTCCACTGTATCAACTGCCGAGCAATCGAAAGCCGAAAAATCGAACCATTAGGGTTCAAGAAGAAGAAAAAGGTAGAAGAAGACAGAAAAAAATAGAATAGAATAGAAAGAAATAACCGAACAACATCAGAATCGCACAATCATAGCGGATCAACATATAATAATAAATGAATAATCTTTAAACAAAGAACTATATCAATTATTATATTACATTACATCATCAGAGTGTACAACAACAAACAACGAAAAAGAAATACTATATACTAGTGAATACGCCATGCTCTCCAGCTTGCCTCCAGCAACTCCTGAATTCCAGAATATCCTGATAAACCTGACTCTTGACTGCCCGTGTGGAAATTGGTGGGCCCCCAGAGTTTAGGAAGGAAAACAATAAACTCCGAGTCAGTCATGTGACTGGTGTGAGAACTAAAACGGTTTATTTATCTTTAAAATCAAAATAGATGAATATTTTTAAAGTCAATTCGCAATGCTTTTAAAAATGAGACTACCATAAGGCCTCCCGCACACGCACACAATGCAAACGCAGAATCGGAGGAGATTTCTCCTTATGATAGTCAAAGATGCTTGATACGCATTAAAAGAGACATTTGATATTATTACTAGTGCATGGTGTAGGAAATATTTCGAAAGTAAAGATATAAATCTTAGCCAACATACGAACATTATCGTATGCCTACTATAGCTACCATCTAAACAGTGGGGCGCCACCATAAGTAAATGGCAGGTTCTACAACTAAAACCGTACAAGTCTCATATTGTTTCTTTGGATTTCCAACAAATGGTCAGGCCAAGGAACTTCCCATTGCCACATGGAAACGCCTCTGGAATGACGTCCCGAGAACCAAACCGGATCTCTGCCAACACAAGGCCGGGTTACCCCTAACTGGGTAATTATGACACGAATATGTCATCCCCCGATCGTAACCGATCTATCCGAGGATCCTCGATTTCCAACAACCATAAAATTTGCAGCAACAACATAGGTTAAATATCTGGGCTCCATACCATGATACCACCTCTATCCAGAAGGAATGACATACACTAAAGGGGCGCTACCCCCTAATAACCTTGCTGCATCCTTCCTGTTTTGACCATTTCCGGGGTGTGAGGTCCGACGAAGTCTCGTCCACAAAGCCACGCTTTATACAAAAGCTGTGCTTTGGGTCAACAAATGATCAAAGTAATGATCACCAAGATAAATGATCAAACAAATGATCATATCACAAATGATCAAACAATGATCATTTCACAGCAACACTCAGCATGTCACACTACCAAATTGGGAGTATATCACTAATAACCTTCAACTACATAACCTCTGAACTCGTACGTCTCAGAGAAGGGTGTTAAGCTATGAGAATAAATTCTCCGCCACCAACAGAAATATATTTGAAAGAAATCAGCTTTATATCTCAACTTGTAATGTCAGACATACAATCCATACAAGTCTGTTTCGGGCTCGAACAGAACCGAAGGCACTTACAAAGAAGTCCTTGCATTCCGGATAAGTTCTAATCACGTCCGGACTTTCCGTCACTAAGGGTGATAAAACCTCTATAACGGAGATCTGCCGATGCAGAGTAACTCAACGATAATCCTTCCGTTTTCAAAAATATCCGGTCATCAAATGTAATCCATTACGATGTATCAAATATTCGGAATGGGTTATACGACCCCAAGGTCCTTTCTCGGCTAAACCGAGTAGTGAGCGCTTATATTAAAAATAAGTGTGGCATTCAATTCAAGCAATCACAACAAATACCTATTTAAAGGTAAATATTGATAGTCGGATTTTTTAACTATCAATAGACGTGTTCAACATCACCAAATTCCAAATAATTTCCCAAATTATTTACTTTCCAAAATATCTTTACAAGATATATATTTTTCACACTTCAACATTTGAAAACAAATTTTCAAATCACTTTTCATCTTTACCACTTTTGAAAACAAATTTCAATCATTTTCCTTATGCGAAATACTTTCATTTCAACATGGTTCATTTAAACCAATTTAGATAAATCCTTACCAATTTACTTTATATTTACGTTCCAAATCCGTAAATTTATTCCCATACTTCAAAAATAAATCAACGTTTATTTTTAAACAAATTCCCCTTTTCATTTATAAATTCCATAGTGAATTTACAATTCTAAATATCTATGAATATATGATTCCCAAATCAGTTTCTAATATTCATTTTCAATTTGTCTTCAAAAAGATAAATTCTCAAAACGTTTCATTTCACATTGGAAAAACATTTCCGTACTTATTTATTAATAGGTAATTCACAAATCCATTTATTTTCAATACTTAGAAAATATTCAATATACTTAATATCGAAATTAAGTATATATTTCATTCTTTAAGGAAAACATTCACTTAACACATTTATTTGGGTCAAAACGAATGTTGCGTAAAACACCGTTACGATGACCCAAAATCACTAGTATAGGGATTCAAAATTAAAATAGATATATAAATCCCAATACTATACAAAATATTTCCTTTCGGAAACCATTTACTATAACAACAGTGTTATAGTCCATCATTTCCTTCTATTTCTCGAAAACGTCTATTTCAACAATAAATGTTGAAATCTATGTATTCGATTCATAATACATTTTAAAACATCGCTAAAACGATTAAGTTCATTTTATAATATTCATTTTCCCAAGCATATCCGTTTTATTTGATAATATATTCACTGTCCAAAATCGTGAATATACTTCCTTAACCAATTTCAACTTTCAATTTATCAAATTCCATTGATTTCGAATTTATAAACAATGTCTATAAATTCCATTTCTATTTATAAGCTTCGATTTATAAATCTCCTTTATAAATCAATTCTATTTATATTCCATTTACATGTCGAAATCCAGTTTATAAGTAAATTATTTATAATTCATTTATTCACAAATCCATTCTTTTATATCATCATTTGTTTATAAATCTAAAATTCTTATTTACTTATAAAACTAGGTACAACTTTATTTTAACACTTATAAAAGCTCATTCTATAATTCAAATATCTTTAATTTATAAAATATAAATTTTATAAATCTTTTATATAAACCGTTTATAATAATTCAAAAATCTCAATTTAAATAAACCAATCTCTTTTTATTTTACAAAACGTTATTTAAAACTTATATAACTCCAAAATTACACTTAAGTATTATTTTCCCAAAAATATAACTTTTATAACCATAAAATTATAATGTTTATTTATTTTAACAATTCAAAATTAAATAAAACGTATACTTTCAAAAATCACTTTAAAAATTCTTTTAAAAACCAAAATCATTATTTTAAAACTTCAAAAATAGATCCGATAATGAAACAGCACCAAATAGTCAATCACGACATCCAAATATCATATATCATATATCGATATGATAATCAACAAATATCACAATATCTGTAAATAAATCAATACAGTTGGGGAATCCAGTTGGATCCCACCAACCTGTTTTCTTGCATCCACAAACATTAGCACAATACCAATTCCGTTCCAGTACGGAATTATCGTAGTATATGGGATTTATAAAATACTATCCGCTTAATAGGCGGCGCAATAGGGTCTCATCCGCTATATAATGCGAGAAATCAACTCCAAGTACATAAATAATACCAATTTCACTGTACTGTGAAATATTCGCGGTATATGTTTTTAATAAATAACCTCCGCTCACTAACGGCGCATAATGTCTATTTTAACAATCAATAGATAACAATCATCTTTCAAACATGCATTCAAGAATTTTAAATATAACTATTTAAAATTAAAATCGAAACCGATTCGATTGAGTGAGAAGTTCTCACCTTGATTTCAATTTCGTTTTCAGCTTTTATCTCGAATAAAATTAAACGGACATTTAATTTTACTCAAAATTTTTGCTAGCTCCAAACGATTCCAATCCAGTTCCATAGTGTAGTGCTCGACAATACGGTTCCAACGCAAAAAGTTTCGTCGAATTCCGACCTCGTACGAACAAGTTATCAATTTTTAAAGATTGTACGATTTAAAACATAAAACAATTTAAATTTTTATACTTCATTTTACAACCTTATTCATATCTAGCCGTCCATTTCACTGCCTGTAGATCACAACCTCCCCCACCTTTCTTCCCCCTCATGTTCACGCGCCAGTAATTGCCGAACCCAACCAAACTGGCCCTAACCCTAATCACGCAACCCATCCCCGACCAATACAACTCGATCAAGGACCTCCACCACTTGCGCGCTCTCCGGCACCACCCACGGCCAAGTTGCGGCCCCACTCGGTCGCGTGCTCCTCTCGATAAACGCGAACGAACATTGCGCATTCCAAAGCAAATTACCGACAATCCGTGACGCTATTTTCGATCATAGCCGTTGGATCTGTCTATCACAATGCCCTCTACAACTTTCATGTTGAAAGTTTTTCCTAATTGTTGATGGATTGAGATAAAATTGAGTAAAAAAATGATGAATTCCTGGCCGTGCATCAGGTTGGAGGAGGCGGCTGAAGAGAATAAAACCCTAGCTTTTTTTTCTTTGCAAATAATGAATTTTTAGGGGCTTATATAGAAAAATTCTCAAACACTATTCATCCCGGATTTTTCGAACTCCAAACAAAGCGTGCCGGTTGGCGTTTCTAAGGTTTACCCCGCGTTACGAACACAATGGAACGTGTTTCGGAAGCTAGTTCGGTCGTCTGTGCGAGTTATGACAATAAACGTTCGATTTAAAATTAAACCGATTAAACGATTCTCTAGGCGTTTTAGCTTGCCCCGGACAAACGGTAAATTCGATTGACATGAAATTTGAAATCTTACAATAATATCACATTACGGATCCGATGAAACTGGATTCGTCGAAATCCGAGACTATTTGAAAAATGACTATTTTAACTCGCCAAATTAATATTAAAACAATTTTGATGCGTTTCGGGTTGCCACGGTCAAATGGCAACTCCGATTGCTACGAAAATTGAAATCCGATAATAACAAACTATTACAGATCCAATGAAACTAGTTTTGTCCAATTCTGACACTGTTCAAAAATTGGCTATTTTTCAGTCGATAATTAAATATTAAAATATTCAATTTTCACAAATTAACTTTTAGTTCGATTTTAAAAGTTCTATATCATCACTATAACTCCAGTATGATTAAATAAATTTTTTACAAATCATTTTCAATCATATTAAACCCAAATTTCAATTTTTTTCTGAAATTTAAATATTAAGTTATCGATTTAATTGTCCAAATTAAATCCAATATTCGAAAAATAAATTATTCGACTTATTAATTTCACTTATTAATAGTTAAAATTAATTAAATATTCAAATTTAAATTATCAAAAGTCCTGGGTCGTTACAATCTTTCCCCCTTAAAAGAATTTCGTCCTCGAAATTACCAAGTAAGAAAAAGTTACAGAATTCATTAACTTTCCAAAACAAACCATTCAAATTAGATTTTTTTTCAAATCACTTAAGTGTTTAACTTTCCCAAAATTCATAGTTAAACCTCTTATAATAACTTTACTAAGTTTCCAAATCCAAACTTAGTTTTCAAAAATTTCTCAATTTTCTCAAAAATATTCCAACGCCTTAAATTTCCGGAAAAATTCGCCAGAGTCTCCTTTGCGCGGCTCGATCCGGAAAAAAAAATGACAGTTTATATATCACAAATATACATCTCATCAAGTGATGAGGCATCTCGTAGGGAAAAGTGTAAAAGTACGGTATGTAATCCGAGATATGTACCTTATTTATTATTAGCGAGCGTATACGGCTAATATAGCACGAAAGCGAGCTCCAAATGCGAAGCAATGCCATCCGCACCTACTAAACACTCAACAACAACATGAGAATCATGCATATATGAAAATAATATCAATATACATCATACAGTAACATATCAACTACATGTGCCAACATAGCAATGCATTCAATAGCAATAAATGCAACTACCAAATCAATATAAATTTACTTCTCATTAACATTTAATGAATTGGTTTTCCAATTGATTCATTAACATTGGATTTTACTAACATTTATTCATATCCAATTTCAATTAGTTTGCATTTACTAATTTACATTCAAGTTGGTTCATTTCCAAATCAAATTTCAATTCTATTCAAGTTCATTTTCTTCCAAGTTAGATTCAATTTCTTTAGCTTCTAATTTCGCTAATTCAATTTCATTAACACTTAATGAATTTACATACAATCAATCAACAATCAAATAACAACCCATGTTTATTCAATACAACCAAATTTATTCACTTTACATTCAATTTGGTTCAACACATTTAATTCCAATTGGATCATATTAAATTGACTTTCATTCAATTTATTCAATTTCTAATAACATTAGCTTCTAATGAATTAACACTTACATTCATTATTTCATATCAATTATATACATTTAATTGATTGACATTTAATCCATTAGTTCAATTCAATTGCTAATTCCTTTAACAATATAATGTTGAATTTCATTTATATAACTCAAGTTCAAATTCTTAATGACTTTATTTCATCAATTCACTTATTAACTTACTTCGATACAAAAATTAACTTCATTCAACTTCACTTAAGTTATATTCAATTCCAACATTATTTGTTTCAATTTAACTTAAGTTTCCACTTATAAATCCAATTTAGATTTCAATTCTAAAGTAAATTCTATTTAACCTTTACCAAAGCTAAATTTTTTAACTCATATCATAAGTTCAAAACTTATTTCACTTAAATTCATCAATTTACAACTTGGATTTTTATTGATTTACTTATACTTACTTTAATTTAACTCCATCCTTTAAATTAAATTTACTCTACCAAAATTCAAACTGTATAAGTTATCAACTCATTTATCATTCCTATAAATATTTTTTTAAATAGGATTCCAGAGTCTTTTCAACCTTTCAAAACCATTTTTGAAATCAATTCAAATATCCTTTGAATTTCAAAAACCAAATCCAAATTTTCCAATCAACTTTCTCTTAAACAATTTGGCAGCAATCCCTCTTTTGGAAACCCGAAAATGAACACCGATGATGTTGCAATCATCATCAGAATTATTTTCCAGCTACCGAAAAGAGTTTAGAGCTTTAATTTCTCCAAAACAATTTTCCAAATTATCAAATCCTTTCAAAACACTTCTCTGGAATTTTATTTTCAGATTGTAAATCACATTTACAAACCCTTTTACTTATATAATTTCACTTCTAATATATAAGATTATTTCATAAGTGTAAATCATTTTAATTATAACTCCATACTTATAATTCAATTGCTTATACAATTATTCTTTTTTACAACTGTGGTTTTATTTAACTTATTCAACAATCAACAATCAATTCATATACACTTTAATAATTCCGAAAAATTATTCCTTTATATACAAAATATAATAAAGGTAAAATTATTTCATTTACCCAATTTAAATAATACCATGTCGACATGCCTCGTTTAAGTGTTTAGAAATCCCTATCGATAATATGGCGTCCCACACACCGATCAGAATCCACAAACACCTCAACGGATAAGCAAATACAATATAAAACATTTTTTTTATATTCACTAACAAATACGCGCTCATAGCTATTATTACACTCACACTCATTCTAGAGTACTGCTGACTCTATCTCTAATGAGTAACAGCCAACAGAGCCATGGTTGTCGCTTAACCATATGCTCTGATACCAAATGTAACGGTCGGCGACAGCTGTCACAACCGGTAGGCTTTTCAACCATCCCAGCCCCACCGTGGCTTACATTGATATCCCAAACTTGCTTTTACGGCCAGCCTCTCGACTGTCTCAGCTTACGCCTAACCAACCCCATAAAGAGGACGTGTGGGGGAAAGAGTCTCCTGTTCGCCACCAAACCGCGAAGCGAGAACCCCCCATCACATAGCCCTAAGCTAAGCAAGACTGGTGTGAGAACTAAAACAGTTTATTTATCTTTAAACTCAAAATAGAGGAATATTTTTAAAGTCAATTCGCAATGCTTTTAAAAATGAGACTACCATAAGGCCTCCCGCACACACACACAATGCAAACGTAGAATCGGAGGAGATTTCTCCTTATGATAGTCAAAGATGCTTGATACGCATTACAAGAGACATTTGATATTATTACTAGTGCATGGTGTAGGAAATATTTCGAAAGTAAAGATGTAAATCTTAGCCAACATACGACCATTATCGTATGCCTACTATAGCTACCATCTAAACAGTGGGGCGCCACCATAAGTAAATGGCAGGTTCTATAACTAAAACCGTACAAGTCTCGTATTGTATCTTTGGATTTCCAACAAATGATCAGGCCAAGGAACTTCCCATTGCCATATGGAAACGCCTCTGGAATGATGTCCCGAGAACAAAACCGGATCTCTGCCAACACAAGGCCGGGTTACCCCTAATTGGGTAATTATGACACGAATATGTCACCCCCCGATCGTAACTGATCTATCCGAGGATCCTCGATTTCCAACAACCACAAAATTTGCAGCAACAACATAGGTTAAATATCTGGGCTCCATACCATGATACCACCTCTATCCAGAAGGAATGACATACACTAAAGGGGCGCTACCCCCTAATAACCTTGCTGCATCCTTCCTGTTTTGACCATTTCCGGGGTGTGAGGTCGGACGAAGTCTCGTCCACAAAGCCACGCTTTATACAAAAGCTGTGCTTTGGGTCAACAAATGATCAAAGTAATGATCACCAAGATAAATGATCAAACAAATGATCATATCACAAATGATCAAACAATGATCATTTCACAGCAACACTCAGCATGTCACACTACCAAATTGGGAGTATATCACTAATAACCTTCAACTACATAACCTCTGAACTCGTACGTCTCAGAGAAGGGTGTTAAGCTATGAGAATAAATTCTCCGCCACCAACAGAAATATATTTGAAAGAAATCAGCTTTATATCTCAACTTGTAATGTCAGACATACAATCCATACAAGTCTGTTTCGGGCTCGAACAGAACCGAAGGCACTTACAAAGAAGTCCTTGCATTCCGGATAAGTTCTAATCACGTCCGGACTTTCCGTCACTAAGGGTGATAAAACCTCTATAACGGAGATCTGCCGATGCAGAGTAACTCAACGGTAATCCTTCCGTTTTCAAAAATATCCGGTCTTCAACACCGGTCATCAAATGTAATCCATTACGATGTATCAAATATTCGGAATGGGTTATACGACCCCAAGGTCCTTTCTCGGCTAACCCGAATAGTGAGCGCTTATATTAAAAATGAGTGTGGCATTCAATTCAAGCAATTACAACAAATACCTATTTAAAGGTAAATATTGATAGTCGGATTTTTTAACTATCAATAGGCGTGTTTAACATCACCAAATTCCAAATAATTTCCCAAATTATTTACTTTCCAAAATATCTTTACAAGATATATATTTTTCACACTTCAACATTTGAAAACAAATTTTCAAATCACTTTTCACCTTTACCACTTTTGAAAACAAATTTCAATCATTTTCCTTATGCGAAATACTTTCATTTCAACATGGTTCATTTAAACCAATTTAGATAAATCCTTACCAATTTACTTTATATTTACGTTCCAAATCCGTAAATTTATTCCCATACTTCAAAAATAAATCAACGTTTATTTTTAAACAAATTCCCCTTTTCATTTATAAATTCCATAGTGAATTTACAATTCTAAATATCTATGAATATATGATTCCCAAATCAGTTTCTAATATTCATTTTCAATTTGTCTTCAAAAAGATAAATTCTCAAAACTTTTCATTTCACATTGGAAAAACATTTCCGTACTTATTTATTAATAGGTAATTCACAAATCCATTTATTTTCAATACTTAGAAAATATTCAATATACTTAATATCGAAATTAAGTATATATTTCATTCTTTAAGGAAAACATTCACTTAACACATTTATTTGGGTCAAAACGAATGTTGCGTAAAACACCGTTACGACGACCCAAAATCACTAGTATAGGGATTCAAAATTAAAATAGATATATAAATCCCAATACTATACAAAATATTTCCTTTCGGAAACCATTTACTATAACAACAGTGTTATAGTCCATCATTTCCTTCTATTTCTCGAAAACGTCTATTTCAACAATAAATGTTGAAATCTATGTATTCGATTCATAATACATTTTAAAACATCGCTAAAACGATTAAGTTCATTTTATAATATTCATTTTCCCAAGCATATCCATTTTATTTGATAATATATTCACTGTCCAAAATCGTGAATATACTTCCTTAACCAATTTCAACTTTCAATTTATCAAATTCCATTGATTTCGAATTTATAAACAATGTCTATAAATTCCATTTCTACTTATAAGCTTCGATTTATAAATCTCCTTTATAAATCAATTCTATTTATATTCCATTTACATGTCGAAATCCAGTTTATAAGTAAATTACTTATAATTCATTTATTCACAAATCCATTCTTTTATATCATCATTTGTTTATAAATCTAAAATTCTTATTTACTTATAAAACTAGGTACAACTTTATTTTAACACTTATAAAAGCTCGTTCTATAATTCAAATATCTTTAATTTATAAAATATAAATTTTATAAATCTTTTATATAAACCGTTTATAATAATTCAAAAATCTCAATTTAAATAAACCAATCTCTTTATTATTTTACAAAACGTTATTTAAAACTTATATAACTCCAAAATTAAACTTAAGTATTATTTTCCCAAAAATATAACTTTTATAACCATCAAATTATAATGTTTATTTATTTTAACAATTCAAAATTAAATAAAACGTATACTTTCAAAAATCACTTTAAAACTTCTTTTAAAAACCAAAATCATTATTTTAAAACATCAATCTGATGATGCAACAACACCAAATAGTCAATCACGACATCCAAATATCATATATCGATATGACAATCAACAAATATCACAATATCTGTAAATAAATCAATACAGTTGAGGAATCCAGTTGGATCCCTCCAACCTGTTTTCCTGCATCCACAAATATTAGCACAATACCAATTCCGTTCCAGTACGGAATTATCGTGGTATATAGGATTTATAAAATATTATCCGCTTAATAGGCGGCGCTATAGGGTCTCATCCGCTATATAATGCGGGAAATCAACTCCAAGTACATAAATAATACCAATTTCACTGTACTGTGAAATATTCGTATATGTTTTTTATAAATAACCTTCGCTCACTAACGGTGCATAATGTCTATTTTAACAATTAATAGATAACAATCATCATTCAAACATGCATTCAAGAATTTTAAATATAACTATTTAAAATTAAAATCGAAACTGATTCGATTGAGTGAGAAGTTCTCACCTTGATTTCAATTTCATTTTCAGCTTTTATCTCGAATAAAATTAAACGGACGTTTAATTTTACGTGAAGTTTTCGCTAGCTCCAAATGATTCCAATCTAGTTCTATAGCGTAGTGCTCGACGATACGGTTCCAACGCAAAAAGTTTCGTCGAATTCCGACCTCGTACGAACAAGTTATCAATTTTTAAAGATTGTACGATTTAAAACATAAAATAATTTAAATTTTTATATTTCATTTTACAACCTTATTCATATCTAGCCGTCCATTTCACTGCCTATAGATCACAACTGCCCCCACCTTTCTTCCCCCTCATGTTCACGCGCCAGTAATTGCCGAACCCAACCAAACTGGCCCTAACCCTAATCACGCAACCCATCCCCGACCACTACAACACGATCAAGGACCACCACCACGTGCGCGCTCTCCGGCACCACCCACGGCCAAGTTGCGGCCCCACTCGGTCCCGTGCTCCTCTCGATAAACGCGAACGAATGTTGCGCGTTCCAAAGCAAATTGCCGACAATCCGTGACGCTATTTTCGATCATAGCCGTTGGATCTGTCAATCACAATGCCCTCTACAACTTTCATGTTAAAAGTTTTTCCTAATTGTTGATGGATTGAGATAAAACTGAGGAAGAAAACGATGAATTCCTGGCCGTGCATCAGGTTGGAGGCGGCGGCTGAAGAGAATAAAACCTAGCTTTTTTTTCTTTGCAAATAATGAATTTTTAGGGGCTTATATAGAAAAATTCTCAAACACTATTCATCCCGGATTTTCCGAACTCCAAACGAAGCGTGCCGGTTGGCGTTTCTAAGGTTTACCCCACGTTCCGAACACAATGGAACGTGTTTCGGAAGCAAATTTGGTCATCTGTGCGAGATATGACAATAAACGTTCGATTTAAAATTAAACCGATTAAACGATTCTCTAGGTGTTTTAGCTAGCCCCGGACAAACGGTAAATCCGATTGACATGAAATTTGAAATCTAACAATAATATCACCAAACGATGAAATGGTAAATCCGATCCAATGAAACTGGTTTCGTCGAAATCCGAGACTGTTTGAAAAATGACTATTTTAACTCGCCAAATTAATATTAAAACAATTTCGATGCGTTTCGGGCTGCCACGATCAAACGACAACTCTGATTGCTACGAAAACTGAAATCCGATAATAACAAACTATTACGGATCCAACGGAACTAGTTTCGTCCAATTCTGAGACTGTTCAAAAATTGGTTATTTTTCAGTCGATAATTAAATATTAAAATATTCAATTTTCACAAATTAACTTTTAATTCGATTTTAAAAGTTCTATATCATCACTATAACTCCAGTATGATTAAATAAAAATTTTACAAATCATTTTCAATCATATTAAACCAATTTTCAATTTTTTTCTGAAATTTAAATATTAAATTATCGATTTAATTGTCCAAATTAAATCCAATATTCGAAAAATAAATTATTCGACTTATTAATTTCACTTATTAATAGTTAAAATTAATTAAATATTCAAATTTAAATTATCAAAAATCCTGGGTCGTTACACATAATGGGCTCGTATGGGGATAAATATTACAAGGCACGTGAGGCAATGCCCAAGGTAGGATTCTACCAGTTTACCCTTTCTGGCTGGTCGTAACACATCTGTGGCTGACCGCGATAGTCAATCCAAACGACAAATAAGGTGCACCCATCGAATCCGAAACCACGATAGTAATATGAGGGATTAACGTTGCTAGAGGTAGCTAACCTCATTGACCAGACATAGTGTGACAGCCCGCAAATCCGTACCCCTTGAATCAACACTATTCTATACAAATTGACTCAAGTGGCACAGAAATACGAACCATTAGGGTTAAAGAAGAAGAGACAGAAGAAGAAGAAACTAAACAATATCAGAATCTCACAGTCGCAGCGGAATAAAATATAATAGTAAATATAGATCTTTACACAAAATGACATCTATAACTGTTTATACATCACAAAATCAGAGTATCTCATACATCATCAAATACCAATCAGACATACCATACAATAACAACAGCGGAAAATATATATATATATATACATATATACGTCTCGGTCTCCAGCTCCTCTCCTGTTCCATAGCAACCTAACCTGAAAACATAATACTCGGTCTGACCCGAGCATTATAATGAAATAACACCCGAGTCAGTCTAGAATACCAGCTGATACTAAATATGCATCCAAATTGATCATTAAATTTTCAAAAATCCTTTGAAAACAAAAGCATCTCGTAAGACCACGCCACAAATAAACATGTCGGGTTTTTACCTTACGATAGCTAAAACACTTTTTATAGAAATCCTCTGATATTATAATAGGGTCTATTTACAAATACTTATAAAATAGCCGAAATTGTTACATCTATTAAATTCCAGCTACTAGCCACCGAAGTGGGTAATACAAACAAAACTCGTACAAGGCTCGTAGGGAGAATGGATTTCCAACAATGACTAGGCACTGAGGTACCACCTGTCACAGTACGGGGCCTATATCACCGTACCGAGGACTACTCCCTTCATCCCCTGCAACACAAGGCCGGAACCATTCCTTACTGAACAGTCCCGAACAAGATAAACCCCGTGGTTGGCGCGACCAACCACCCACTAAGCCGAAAGATATAAGGGACATCTAGACATGGGAAATATCTTGTCCTGCTTGGGCATGACCCACCTAACCTTGCTGCATATCCCCTGATTTTCAGTCATTCCCATTTGATGAGGCTTGAGGCTAAGCGTTACCTTTTAGAACGTTTCCCTTAGAATGCCCATCGTCCACCTGACGATGTGTCGCAAGCATTCGTCCATACAAGTCCGTCCCGGGTTCGAACGGAACCGAAGGCACTACTCCTACTACATCCATTTTGGAAATATCCTCAGGATTAGTAGCGACTAGCCCTTGCACTTCACTGCTCCATCTTCGACTCCGAACACGTTTTTCGCACGAAACATACAAACCGGATCGAAGTGGTTTTCGAGAAATAAATCTCGATCCCGGTCTCTTCGAAACGATCACGCATTGTCCAATATTGATAGTCGGTGATTTAACTATCAATTTATATTCATAAACATTCATAGCATCCATCACAAAATAAATAATTCCCAAATTATTTATTTGCCTCAAATATCTTTAAAAGATATGTTACCCAATTTCAAATCTCATTTGAAAACATTTCCCAAAATTTCTCCTTTACAAGGTAAATCATTTACCATATATTCCCATTGGAAATATCCAAGTCCAAAACAGTTTAGATTTAAAAACAATTTAAAACATTTTAGTTTAAAATATATACTTTAAAATAGGTAAATTTACTACTAATTATTTACTCAAAATATAATTTCAAAATATTTAAAACAAAACTATTATATAAAATATACTTGATTTGAAATAAGGTTTTAGTTATACTATAATTGAAAAATAGAGTTTTTAAAGAAATTAATAAATTTCAACAACTTTATTCAAAAAAAACTAGCTTTAAGCAAAAATCCATTTGTAAAGATAATTATTAAGTATTTATAAAATTTACTATTGCTAATATACATATAATTACTTTAAATAATAATTTTCAAACCACTCTTTTTAAACAAGCTTAACTTTAGAACTTTCTTCTTATAAAAACAGTTTAAACTCGAACTTGGGTTTTTTCCCAGGAAATCTCATTTCCACTTAAACATCACAGAAATCCTTTTCTTGATTCCTGTCCAATTATTTCAATTTAGATTTATATTTTGAATAACATAAATTTATTTTCCCAAATTTTCAACTAATAACATTTATCTTGATTACCATTCCAGATTTCACAAATTTTCAATTTCCATTCTAAATAGATTTCAAATTTTAACCCTTTAAAATTCTTTATTAACCATATCTTTTATTTCTCTAAAATTCAATTTATCCATTTATAATTAATTATGGATTTATAATTTACTCAACATTATTCCAATTAAATTTTAGTTCAGTTTTCTATCCAAAAGATTCTAATTTTATTTATTCTTTTAATTTCTTATTTATTAATTTTCTTAGCTTCTTGAAAACCCAATTAAATTCCTTTATAATTAAAACTCCAAATTCCTTTATAACTAACATTTGGGTTTACAGTTTATTCTACAATGTCACCATACGACTTAATTCCAAATTTATCAATCACAGAATATAACAGGCATCATCATCACTATAAAAATATTACTACATTGTGAGGAATCCAGTTGGATCCCTCCAACCTGTTTTCCCTGCATCCACAAATATTAGCACAACAACATATATCAATTCAATTCGATAATAATCAACATATTTAGCTAAACATCCAAACAAACAGTCAATATTATTTGTCTAACTTTACTAGTATCCAGATGTGAGTGAGGATAACTCACCTTGAGTTTCGGCGAGCGTTCGAAATTCAAATTAAACCGAACGACGTTCGATTTAACCCAAATTTCTACTTGCCCGGAATGACTCCCGAATTGCACCATCACGTAGTGCTCTTTCCTGCGATTCCAACGCCGCGAATTTCGTCGAATTCTGATATAGTATGAATTAGTTATTAATTTTTAAAGTTTTGAATAAAATTTAAACAACAATTTCTTTTAAATTAAATTTTCTAATACCCAAAATCATCCAGGCCGTTGGATCTAGAGACCAACATCAAGGCCGCAGGTTGTTTTCTTCTCCACGCGTACAGAACATAAACCGAACCCATGATCGACGCTTCCTAGGGCTCGTCGCCGCTCCCACCACCGTCCACGCGAACTCGATCAGGCGCCGCCATCCTGAAGCTCGCAGCCCACTCCACCACCGCCCCTAGCCTCGTTGAACTCGGTGGTCTCTGCTCCCCGTAAAACGCGTGCGACCGTAGCATGAATGCAAGTCAAATTCGAGCAATCCATCGCTTCATTCTACATCACTACCGTGCATCGCATAGATCTCACTCCCCTCTACGAATCTCTAGTTGGGAATTTTTGCAAAAACTAAGTAGATTTGAAGAAAAAAGAAGAAGAACAAAATGAGGTTTCGGCCATTGAAATAGATAAGCGGCGGCCGGTGTATTAGCTAGGGTTTTGAACGATGATTATATATATAATATTGTTTTAATATTATTTAATTAATATAATTTCTCAATTTAACAAGTTTATGCATACGACCTCCAATCTACGTGTTCCGACAGGCGATTCTAAAGTTTTTCCGCGTTCCGGACACAATGGAACAGTTTTCGTAAGCTAATTTGATCGTATGAGCGAGTTACAGAATTAAACGATCAATTTTAATTTAAACCGATTAAAACGATTTTCGATGCGTTTTGAGCTGCCGGGGTCAAATGACAACTCCGATTGCTACGAAAATTGAAATCCGGTAATAACTAACTATTACGGATCCAATGAAACTGGTTTCGTCGAATTCCGAGACTGTGCCCCGGAAGGCTATTTTAACTCGTCAATTAAATAAGCAATTTTCGAATTTATCGAAATCACTCAAAATTTTCACTTTTAAAATTTTATTAACTTAACAATAATTCATATAAAATTTATAATCACAGCAAATATCATTCTGACTCAATCCGGACTAAAATCTGATTATTTGCATTTTTATAATATTAAATCCCATTATTTAATTAATATAAAATTTCAAATATTAATTCATCGACTTCAAAATTCATCTAAAATTTCCACCACGCTATTTATACTCAAATAGCCCAAGATAAATTTTTAAAACCATTTTATCGCTATTTACATCCAGAATTTCTTTTATTTCAATTCTGAATATTATATTATTATTGTTCAATTTTCAAATTAAATCCACACCTTAGAAATTTTAACTTGTTAATATAATTTAAACCAATTTCTTTAGTTTAAAATAAGCCTTAAACCCATAGTAAACATTTAAAATGAATTAAATGTTCACAAATCCCATACTCAAATTCTGGGATGTTACATTCCTCCCCCCTTATAAAAATTTCGTCCCCGAAATTTGTATAAGGTAGAACATACTCTCAAACCCATTTACTTATCCCATTTGCTTAGTTAAAAGCTTATATACACTTCACAAAATCCTTTTTGCTCAATTCCCAAACCTATTTGCTTTACTTATCTCTAAAGCTTTAATTTTAACTTATAACTTCATAAGTTACTTAATTTTTCCAAAACCCAAAAAATTTTCTAACTCCCAAAATTTACGGAAAATTTTGGCAGAGTCTCCCTTGTACGGAGGAGCTTCTGCGACATCGCAGGATACACAAATATATATACATCGGCCCACACGGCCGGAAACCAAAATATAACACAATATATATCATTTTCCCAATTTTATTTGCGTAGGCGTACCTTTTTAGCAAATTTTTAATAGCAAGCAGCTAATATAATGCATATACGCACTCCAACTCTCTCAAACGCCTCCCGCACCCGTGCTTACTCAAACAAATTCATCAGTTATCAAAATATGAGCAATTTAACATCATTTCCAATATAGATGTAAGCCAAACATAACTATTTACATTCCAAACAACACTTTTCATAGTTTCCTAAGTAAATCCATATTTTATAACATGCACAAGGTTCATTTTCCCATGCTAACTCCAAGTTATCTCATACAAAGGATTTACATACACGGTTTGCTATGTTCCATTCATATTTATTTCAACCAATTCACATTATTTCAATATGATTAACATATGCTTCACTAACAGAAATCTATTCTAATTCAATTCTAAATAGATTTACAAACCAACTTCATTTCCATTTTTGAAGCATTTACATTTCTCTAATAATTTATTTATATGCAACATTATTTGATTTGATTTACAATCAAATCCTTATTTCCAATTTGAAGCACTCACATTTCTTTTATGCCTATGTCCATTCAAATGCAAAATTACTTAATTAGGTTGTATTTATCTAATTAATTTAAAACCATCTTTATTTTCAGTTTGGAACAATTGCATTTCTTTTATGATTCACTTGTATTAATATACAAAATTATTTAATACAATTCTAATCTATTTCCATTTATTCAAAACCAACTTATTTGTTATTTAAACAACTCAATTTTAATATCTACAATTTCTCATGTCATTCAAGCAAAATCATCACTTCAACCTATACCCATTTAAAATTAATTTCAGTTTAGATTTATATTAATCTCATGCAATCCTGCATGGTGCTCAATCCAAGCATTTTTATTCCATTTCAATATTTAATTCAATTCTTATTCACACTTCAAAACCATCATTTAAGTTCAAATTAATAACATCCCATTCTATTTTATTTGCAGCCCAAACATTCTTGGTTTATCACAATTATTGAATATATCTCAAATCTTATATTTCCAATTCATTATCTAATAGATTTATATGAATATCATTCCACTTACAATTCAATTTTTAAAATAAACATTGGAGAAGTTATTAATTTAAAATCCATTATTTAACCATACCCCTTTTTATCTTCTTATATCAATTTTTTTTTATTTCCATTTGATTCTCAATCACCAATTCCAATCTATTTATAAATTTGAATGCTCTTGGTTTATTTATTCAATCCATTTACAAATTTATTTTATTAACAAAGAGTCCATTTAAATTATTTCACTCATTTGAATTTTACTTACAATTCAAAACCTTCATCATTATAGCTAATTCCATTATACATTCATACTTCCAATATTTATTACCACAATTTAAATCCCAATCCAAAATCAGGATTTTTATTTACCTTCAAATTTTGACTGACTATCAAATTCTATCCATTACAATACAAATTCCATTAATTTGTAACTTAATTCAGTCAATAACCTAATCCATATTAGTTTTCAATCCACTTTCTTAATTCACTCTGAATTCATTTATAATATCACCATTTTCCAATCATTTCATTTAGCAAATTTAGATTTCTACCTTTCCTTTTTACTCCTTTTAAATAGAATCTAAATTTCTTTCAATATTATTTATTACTCAACTGAAATTCAATTACAATTTCATTATCATAGCAAATTTCATCTTCCCAATACATAAGTCCAAGACTTATTTGCCAACATAAGAATATCTGCATTTATGTTCTCACTTTACATTTAATTTATGGACAAAATTTAAATTTGCCACACCATTAAACTCTTTTCATTGATGAATTTCAATTTTACTTACATTCAAAAATTTAGATTGCTTACTCAAATCTGTTTTCCAATTTATAATCTCAAATTTAAATTATATCACTTAACAACTTAAGGATATGGTCTTCATTATGCAATTATAAACAATTTTACATTTCACCTTTATATCCAATTTACTTTAATTCCAATTCATCTAGATTTAATTAAATTTCAAATTCTCAATTTTAAATTTTCCATTTCATTTAGATTCACTTCCATCTCAATTTCACAATTTTAATTCTCTAAATACAAGTTCAAAACTTGTTTACCTAGTGAAATTCATTCACTTCATTATATCTCACTTTACCTTATCTCAATCCACATTCATTTGAGATTTAATTTGGATCTTCCATACCATTCCTCTATTTCCATCTGTGATTATAATTTCATTTTATTTATATAAGTTCACCATCTTATTTACTTTAAAAGCCTATATAGCTCATTTTACTCATCTACATTTTGTAATCACAAATTCCAAATTCCATTTGCATATGTATATACATCTGAATTCTTAAGGATACAAATTTCCTTAATTTAATTCTTTGCAAATTTTAAATTCATAATCCCGGCTAAAGCATAACACTTACTAGCTTGTGGGCATAATCCATTACACATGACCCACAATTTCAAAGCCAACTTATTTTTTTAATTCAATCCAAATCATTTTTATTTTAAGTCCAATTTATTTATCTTTTTCAAGTTAAATTCAAATTTCTATTTACTTCAATATATTTTATTTACTTCCATTGACTTAAGTTGAATTTTAATTTCAAGATTAAAATTTTCATTTCTTTCTTATTAACATCAGCTTCACTTAATAAGTTCAATAGTTAATTTATTTTAATTTTACACTTTTTTTTTTAAATATAATTTTCCAGAATTTAAATTTACCCGGTTTTATTTCAAAACCAAATTTGAAACAAAAATCAACACATTCCCATTTGATATTCAAATCAAATTTCCAGATTTCTAAACAACTTAGTTGTGTCAAAACAATTTCTCCATTGTGAATTTTCCCAAAACACTTGTTATATCCAACAAGCCCCAAACAATACCGTAACCAAATATTAGGGAAACAATCAATCACTTTAGAAACTCGAAATGAATTCTAATGATGTGGCCAGCATCATCAGGATTATTTTCCAGCGACTGAAGTGAGTTCAATGCTTCTTACTTTTCTAAATTCATTTCAAAACAGTTTCCATTGAAAAATATTTCCCAAAACAATTTTCCATCATTACCTTCAAATACCTTCAAATCTCAACAAACATTTCAAACTTCCCCAGGATTCTAAATTTCCAAACTTTTATTTTTATTTTATTTAAAATCCTTCCCAAAACTTCAGGGATTTAAATTCTGGTTTAATTCAAATTTAGTTATTCCTCCTTTTATATAATTTATATTTGTAGAATTTTATTTTCATTATAACTATTTCACATTTCAGATTAAATTTTATATTCTTATTTGATTTAGACATTAACAACCAATCATCCAAATATATATAATAATTTCAGAAAATTATTTCTTTTATATCAAAATATAATTTTGGGTAAAATTATTTCATTTACCCACCTTTAAAAACAATTCTATGTCGGTTTATCTTGTTCAAGAGTTTAGAAACCCCTATCGATACGGTTGTACTTCCCGTACCGACCAGAATTCATAAACACTCAACCGATAAGTCAACACAGTATAAAAACAATTTTTATATGCACTAACAAGTACGCTCTCATATTTATTATTACTCTCAACTCATTATAGAGTACTATTAACTCTGTTTAATGAGTAATTACCCCACCAAAGCCTAGGTTGTCGCCAACCTAAGCTCTGATACCAAGTGTGACAGCCCGCAAATCCGTACCCCTTGAATCAACACTATTCTATACAAATTGACTCAAGTGGCACAGAAATACGAACCATTAGGGTTAAAGAAGAAGAGACAGAAGAAGAAGAAACTAAACAATATCAAAATCTCACAGTCGCAGCGGAATAAAATATAATAGTAAATATAGATCTTTACACAAAATGACATCTATAACTGTTTATACATCACAAAATCAGAGTATCTCATACATCATCAAATACCAATCAGACATACCATACAATAACAACAACGGAAAATATATATATATACATATATACGTCTCGGTCTCCAGCTCCTCTCCTGTTCCATAGCAACCTAACCTGAACACATAATACTCGGTCTGACTCGAGCATTATAATGAAATAACACCCGAGTCAGTCTGGAATACCAGCTGATACTAAATATGCATCCAAATTGATTATTAAAGTTTCAAAAATCCTTTGAAAACAAAAGCATCTCGTAAGACCACGCCACAAATAAACATGTCGGGTTTTTACCTTACGATAGCTAAAACACTTTTTATAGAAATCCTCTGATATTATAATAGGGTCTATTTACAAATACTTATAAAATAGCCGAAATTGTTACATCTATTAAATTCCAGCTACTAGCCACCGAAGTGGGTAATACAAACAAAACTCGTACAAGGCTCGTAGGGAGAATGGATTTCCAACAATGACTAGGCACTGGGGTACCACCTGTCACAGTACGGGGCCTAGATCACCGTACCGAGGACTACTCCCTTCATCCCCTGCAACACAAGGCCGGAACCATTCCTTACTGAACAGTCCCGAACAAGATAAACCCCGTGGTTGGCGCGACCAACCACCCACTAAGCCGAAAGATATAAGGGACATCTAGACAGGGGAAATATCTTGTCCTGCTTGGGCATGACCCACCTAACCTTGCTGCATATGCCCTGATTTTCAGTCATTCCCATTTGATGAGGCTTGAGGCTAAGCGTTACCTTTTAGAACGTTTCCCTTAGAATGCTCATTGTCCACCTGACAATGTTTCGCAAGCATTCGTCCATACAAGTCCGTCCCGGGTTCGAACGGAACCGAAGGCACTACTCCTACTACATCCATTTTGGAAATATCCTCAGGATTAGTAGCGACTAGCCCTTGCACTTCACTGCTCCATCTTCGACTCCGAACACGTTTTTCGCACGAAACGTACAAACCGGATCGAAGTGGTTTTCGAGAAATAAATCTCGATCCCGGTCTCTTCGAAACGATCACGCATTGTCCAATATTGATAGTCGGTGATTTAACTATCAATTTATATTCATAAACATTCATAGCATCCATCACAAAATAAATAATTCCCAAATTATTTATTTGCGTCAAATATCTTTAAAAGATATGTTACCCAATTTCAAATCTAATTTGAAAACATTTCCCAAAATTTCTCCTTTACAAGGTAAATCATTTACCATATATTCCCATTGGAAATATCCAAGTCCAAAACAGTTTAGATTTAAAAACAATTTAAAACATTTTAGTTTAAAATATATACTTTAAAATAGGTAAATTTACTACTAATTATTTACTCAAAATATAATTTCAAAATATTTAAAACAAAACTATTATATAAAATATACTTGATTTGAAATAAGGTTTTAGTTATACTATAATTGAAAAATAGAGTTTTTAAAGAAATTAATAAATTTCGACAACTTTATTCAAAAAAAACTAGCTTTAAGCAAAAATCCATTTGTAAAGATAATTATTAAGTATTTATAAAATTTACTATTGCTAATATACATATAATTACTTTAAATAATAATTTTCAAACCACACTTTTTAAACAAGCTTAACTTTAGAACTTTCTTCTTATAAAAACAGTTTAAACTCGAACTTGGGTTTTTTCCCAGGAAATCTCATTTCCACTTAAACATCATAGAAATCCTTTTCTCGATTCCTGTCCAATTATTTCAATTTAGATTTATATTTTGAATAACATAAATTTATTTTCCCAAATTTTCAACTAATAACATTTATCTTGATTACCATTCCAGATTTCACAAATTTTCAATTTCCATTCTAAATAGATTTCAAATTTTAACCCTTTAAAATTCTTTATTAACCATATCTTTTATTTCTCTAAAATTCAATTTATCCATTTATAATTAATTATGGATTTATAATTTACTCAACATTATTCCAATTAAATTTTAGTTCAGTTTTCTATCCAAAAGATTCTAATTTTATTTATTCTTTTAATTTCTTATTTATTAATTTTCTTAGCTTCTTGAAAACCCAATTAAATTCCTTTGTAATTAAAACTCCAAATTCCTTTATAACTAACATTTGGGTTTACAGTTTATTCTACAATGTCACCATACGACTTAATTCCAAATTTATCAATCACAGAATATAACAGGCATCATCATCACTATAAAAATATTACTACATTGTGAGGAATCCAGTTGGATCCCTCCAACCTGTTTTCCCTGCATCCACAAATATTAGCACAACAACATATATCAATTCAATTCGATAATAATCAACATATTTAGCTAAACATCCAAACAAACAGTCAATATTATTTGTCTAACTTTACTAGTATCCAGATGTGAGTGAGGATAACTCACCTTGAGTTTCGGCGAGCGTTCGAAATTCAAATTAAACCGAACGACGTTCGATTTAACCCAAATTTCTACTTGCCCGGAATGACTCCCGAATTGCACCATCACGTAGTGCTCTTTCCTGCGATTCCAACGCCGCGAATTTCGTCGAATTCTGATATAGTATGAATTAGTTATTAATTTTTAAAGTTTTGAATAAAATTTAAACAACAATTTCTTTTAAATTAAATTTTCTAATACCCAAAATCATCCAGGCCATTGGATCTAGAGACCAACATCAAGGCCGCAGGTTGTTTTCTTCTCCACGCGTACAGAACATAAACCGAACCCATGATCGACGCTTCCTAGGGCTCGTCGCCGCTCCCACCACCGTCCACGCGAACTCGATCAGGCGCCGCCATCCTGAAGCTCGCAGCCCACTCCACCACCGCCCCTAGCCTCGTTGAACTCGGTGGTCTCTGCTCCCCGTAAAACGCGTGCGACCGTAGCATGAATGCAAGTCAAATTCGAGCAATCCATCGCTTCATTCTACATCACTACCGTGCATCGCATAGATCTCACTCCCCTCTACGAATCTTTAGTTGGGAATTTTTGCAAAAACTAAGTAGATTTGAAGAAAAAAGAAGAAGAACAAAATGAGGTTTCGGCCATTGAAATAGATAAGCGGCGGCCGGTGTATTAGCTAGGGTTTTGAACGATGATTATATATATAATATTGTTTTAATATTATTTAATTAATATAATTTCTCAATTTAACAAGTTTATGCATACGACCTCCAATCTACGTGTTCCGACAGGCGATTCTAAAGTTTTTCCGCGTTCCGGACACAATGGAACAGTTTTCGTAAGCTAATTTGATCGTATGAGCGAGTTACAGAATTAAACGATCAATTTTAATTTAAACAGATTAAAACGATTTTCGATGCGTTTTGAGCTGCCGGGGTCAAATGACAACTCCGATTGCTACGAAAATTGAAATCCGGTAATAACTAACTATTACGGATCCAATGAAACTGGTTTCGTCGAATTCCGAGACTGTGCCCCGGAAGGCTATTTTAACTCGTCAATTAAATAAGCAATTTTCGAATTTATCGAAATCACTCAAAATTTTCACTTTTAAAATTTTATTAACTTAACAATAATTCATATAAAATTTATAATCACAGCAAATATCATTCTGACTCAATCCGGACTAAAATCTGATTATTTGCATTTTTATAATATTAAATCCCATTATTTAATTAATATAAAATTTCAAATATTAATTCATCGACTTCAAAATTCATCTAAAATTTCCACCACGCTATTTATACTCAAATAGCCCAAGATAAATTTTTAAAACCATTTTATCACTATTTACATCCAGAATTTCTTTTATTTCAATTCTGAATATTATATTATTATTGTTCAATTTTCAAATTAAATCCACACCTTAGAAATTTTAACTTGTTAATATAATTTAAACCAATTTCTTTAGTTTAAAATAAGCCTTAAACCCATAGTAAACATTTAAAATGAATTAAATGTTCACAAATCCCATACTCAAATTCTGGGATGTTACACATAGGCTCATGTTTTAGTCATTTTAATTTTGACATGAATGTCAAGGCTATCCATCATCGTTCTCTTACTTCATTCCAGTAAACGTCGCCAATTTAACGACTACGTTCTGGATATCATCCACTGCGTACACGGTTGTCAAAGTGGTTTCAATATTGAAAAAGAGTATTTCAATAAGAGGCCCCGGCCTCTTTAATAACCAATCGTCAATTTACACACCAGTACATCTCGAAAACAATTTGCACTTGATATAAAAAATATCTTATTCGTTTCAAAATCAAATCCATTTCGAAATCATCACATATTTGCTTTATAACCAAATCCATTTCGAAATTATCATATATTCAAAATTATCTACTTTTTCTGACAAATCGATTTCACTTCCAAAATTTTATCCGAATTCAATTTAGGTCAAAATCTTCACTTTAATCTAGTTCCAAAATTTAAATACAAACAATTTACCCTTTGACCAGTTTGAATTTTAAAAATTAGTTTAATAGAAAATATTTAAATAGTTAAATAGTTAAAAATAGTTTAATCGAAAATAATTTGAATATATAAATGGTTTATATAGTAAAATAGTTTGGAAAATAAAAATAGCTTGAATATTTAAAGAATATAGATTTTAAATCATTTATACTAAGATATTCATTTTAAAAATAATTCAAAGTCAAACCGGTCAACTTCCCAATTTCCTACCCAAATCAATTCCAAATTCCATTTCAATTTAATCGATTCAATTCCGATTCCAACTCGAATAATTTTTGATTCCATATATATTTCGATTTCAATTCACAAATTCCTTCACTTTCATTTTCCATTTCCAAATTAATTTAAATCTCAATTCCAAATTAATTCCAAATTCCAATTCCAAATTAATTTAAATTCCAATTCCAAATAAATTTCCAATTTCAGTTCCAATTCCAAATTCAGTTTCAAAATATCGATTTAAACTCTTAAATCAAATTTACTTTCAATTCCAAACTCAAATCCAAATTTTCAATTCCAAACTCAAATTTAAAATATCATTTCATATCAATTTTTCTTGGAAATATTCAAAGTTCGAATAAAAGACCAATCTTTTAAAACATAAACTTTCAAAGATTTACGCCGTATTTCAATTTTTTAACTTAAAAATCTAAACTTCGATTAGTTAAATTCCAACATTTCGAGCTTCAATTCAAAGTAATTGAATTTCCATAAATTTTATTTTATTCTTAAAATCAATTAATTTAAATAATTTCAAAACAACTTTAAAATTAATTTTATTTAACCAACTTGGTGTTCGTATATAATTCTTTAACCTATGGCCAAGTGAATCAATTATTTCAGTTTAATTCCAAGGATGGATATATATCATTTCAATCCAAAATAAATGTCATAGGTATATATCATTTCAACCTATTTTTTAATTTATTTGAAATAATTCAATTTACAGTTTTATATACTATAAATAATATACAGGTTGATAATATGACATATCAAAATAAATAAACATCCAAAGATCAACCAATAACATCCATCACAACCAATCATCCAACAGTCAATACAATTCTCAACAATTTCATAATTATCGATTTTGGGTATTTTACGGGCAACTAAATTCTAATTCAACTTAACCGTCAACTCAAATTCTATTAACTAATTCAGATGTCAATTTAAACTTATCAAACAATAACCAATAAATTTCAAATCACTTCATGATATAATTTAACTAACATAGAAATTATTTCAGCCAAAAATTTTTCTAGCTTATTTCAAACCAACTCCATAACGTAGCCTTCATCAATATGATTCCGAAGCCTCTTGTTTCATCCGAATCGGACCTCGTATGTAAAAGTTATGATTTTTATAAATTTACAATTTTAATTTGAACTTAAATTAAAAAAACTAACAAAAAAAAGAAACTTTACCTTCTTCTCCTACGATCTGAAATGCATGCAACACGTACAAAACCCACTCATGCACGCACCATTCCATCTCACGCACGCCCCTATACTCGACCATATATAGATCAACAACCATCAACACGTGCGCCTCAACCTCCCCCTCCACGTTCCAAGCTATGTAAGCGCTTGCGCCACCATCATCACGAAAACCAAAAAAACACGCATACCTTTGAGCTGAGATCTCGGTGAATTCGAGACGAAATAGCACGAACCAACCGTTGGATGTGTAGAGCTCATCAAGCTCTACAACTTTCATGTTGGAAGTTTTCGATTTCGTTGAACAGGATTAAGAGATAAAGAGGAAAGAAGATCAGCAATTTCTGGCCATTGGAATAATAGGTGGTGGCCATGGTTTAAAATTAGGGTTTCTGAAATAAAATAATAATATAATTGTCCCGATATGTGTGCCTTATTTATATAGTTCGGTCAAAATTCGTCCAAACTCCAATTGAGGCATGCCTCCTCCTAGCGTTTATAATATTTTACCCCTATTCCGGATGCAATGGAACTAGTTTCAAGGCCTAATTCGATCGTATGTGGAAGATATCTTTTCAAAGTTGATTATTTAATTAAATTCAAAATTAAATTTCTACACGTTTCAAGATCGCACGGTAAGACGACAAGTCCGATTGCTACGAAAAATAAAACCTTACAAAAATTTACTATTATGGATCCGATGAAACAAGTTTCGTCGAAATGCGAGACTGTAACTAAAATGGCTATTTTTATTCGTCAATTTAAAATATAGAATTTCCAATTTTTAATTATTCGCTTTTAAATTCAATTTTAAAGGTTAACCATATTCATTCATATTTAAATAAACTTTGAATCAATTTCCTGTACCATTTTTAATCATATGAAATCCATAATTCAATTATTCAAATAATCTCCAATATTAAATTTAAGCAAATTAAATTATCCAGTAAATCAATATTAGCAAGTAATTAAATTTCAACTAAATTTAGTTATCAACATTATTCTATTTCTATCTAAATAATCCATATTTATTACTTAACTCCAGTTATTGATTATAAATACCATGGATACATATAATTTGTTTCAATATAAATAATTCCCAAATTTCCAAAATTGTTTATTTCAAGATTTTTATCCCAATTCATATTCAATAAATAGACTAATAATTCATTTAAATTTTATTTCTACTTATATTTATCCAATAATTATATTAAATTTAATAACTTACAATAGTTAAAAGTATGGGTTGTTACATTCCTTATCCTCACTTTCTTGTTTGCCGTCGACTTTAATTCTTTCTTCATTTTCCACACATGGTAGCTAAAGCTGATTCTAGGAACATGTCAAAGTACGACTGGTACTTCCTGCAACATTTCCCCTTCCTCTAATTCCTCCAATCCTTATATTCCCATCTCCCTGAGATTATCCAATTCCTTGTCAACTACTTCCTTAGCTTCCACTTCATCGTCTTCCATATTATCCCACTAAATTTATGAACTTGATGACTCCTTATGCTAAATAACATAATCCTCATCCATCTCCCATATGATATTGTTGCCCCCACTACTGTGGTTTGATTCATTTGATATTATATTATTCGGGTCTTCCTCTAGTTCTGTCTCTTCCTCCATGGGCTATTCTTTAAGTTCGAATTCTGAACTGGCGGGGTAAGTGATCTCGTTTCCTTCCGAGGCTAGAGTGGCCTCGGCATCACTAGATATTATGACAAGTTCTGGAGTTAGAGAAGGTATAAGAATTCCCGCTATCGGGTAACCATCTCTGTCTTTACGAGTATACGAATCATACTTCTTCTATGGGTTCTTCCCCACCAGTTGAAAGAATGATTAGATCATCTTAACAAGTATACTTATTTTCAAATAAAGATTTGATCAATACTTAGGGAGCAAATCAACATCTTATCAAAATAAATTACCCCTTTCCAAAAATCCTTTTGTTCTTTTAAAAATATTTACGCAGACATTATTATCATCGCCTTTCAAAATCCTTTATAAGAAAAAATTCTTTTATAAAAGTTCGCGTTATCCAAATCTTAGGTTTTCCTTCTATTCTTAATCCTCTGAATACCAATATTAAACATCTTATAGTCAAACTGTGAAAATATAATCACAAGATGTTTATTCTTGATTTAACTAACTTGTTTTTTCAAAACAATTATCCAATTCATGACTTTAATCTCATAACTAACTTTATTTTCCAAAATATATTCTTTATATTTGAAATATGACCTTAGGTAAAATTATTTCATTTAATAGTTTTGAAAAAGAATCATTTTTATATATCATTAATAAGTACATGCATATATATAATACTCTCAACTCATTCTAGGGGGTCACTTAACCTATCTCTAATGAGTTGCTCATCCTAAGGTATTACTAACCCTATCTTTGATGAGTCATTACCCCTATTAGGCTTAGGTGTTCGCTCAACCTAAGCTCTGATGTCCAAATGTGACAACCCGCATTCTCGATCCTCAGAAATCAACAGTAATACATCCTCGGTATTTGCATGTCGCAAATCATAGTACTGGAGAGGCAAATTTTCATGGGTTAATGGAAATAAAGACAAAACAAAATATTGTGCGAATGGAATAACATATATTATTTCAATATATATCTTTACAATGGAAATTTTAAATACATTCTTCTGAGTCTTTCTTATAAATCGTCCTGAGCAGCTAAAAATTTGTGTCTTTATAAATGCTAAGTACAATCCGTAAACTAATGCAATGAAAATGGAGAACTATCTATAGGAACTTCTTCAGCTATAGACTTCAAGCTCCATCACAACATTCTAAGTTAAACCTAACTACTTGGCTGCTCGAAAAAATTGGGCACCCATAGTTTAAGGGAAAATAAAATAAACTCTGGGTCACTCATGGGATTGGTGTGAGAAACTCAAAATATGGATATTTGAAAACAAATGGTATCTCATAATCCAACGTGGCACATAAACATAAAATAGGGTTTTGCCTTATGATAACCAAAACCTTTACTATTTAAAATCTAGTAATATTATTTTTAGTGACATCCTTTTGAAAACACTTTTCGTGTAAACTTATATAATCTTTGCAAAATTGTTACATTGATTAAATTCTAGCATAATAGATTCTATAATCAAGTCTGAAGGCACTTTTTAAGGATGGATTTCCATACAATGGCTGATAAGGAACTACCTTCCGTATAGTACATTTCTAGAGGGATGTACCAAAGATCAATGCCTTTGAAACCTCTACACCTTACAAGATCTTGCTACCCACAGCCCCATCTTGAGGTGGATAAAAATGAATATGACATCACCTCGGTCATTCCCAGCCTATCCGAGAGCTCTCATAGCATACACAACATACTCGATATATAGATGGTAATCTAAAAAGGTGATGACCATAACCTAAAGGTTGCAAACTACATAGCGTACGACATACCCTATTTACGCCATTTTCGGGTGATGAGGTCTATGGTAACGATTACCTTTCACATTGCTAATTATACTTTGAATGCCACATTGCCAGTTCCATCACACATTATTGATTTCTAAAAATGTACAACCTCTGAGATAGTACATTTCAGAGAAGGATGTTATGTGTAAGAGAGTTACTTCCTATACCACCAAACAGATATACATTTGTAAAAATCAATTTATGCACAGAAATGCAATGACAGACAGTCGTCCACACAAATTGTCCAGGAACATGACAAACCGAAGGAACTCTCCTACTACATCATGTTGGAAATCACACCTAGAATTAGTAGCCTGTAGTTCTTGCATCAAAGACAAAATGAAGATACTACTGCCACATATAAATGATGTGGGAAATCTCCCTTAAGGGTCAGTGACAAGCAGCCCTATATTCCTTTTTCTAATTTGTTATCATTCCATGTCTTCAATTTGAATGCATAAATTGGTTCGAAGTGGTATTGGAATATGAATCACCTAAATTAGGTCCCTTCCTTCAAACCAATCATCGATAAAAAATATGTTAAGTTTGAGGGTGATTACCATTTCATTTATTAATAACTTTTATCAAATAAAATATCTATTTTAGAAATATAAATTTTTAAATCATATTCTTTTCCAGTATATACGAAGTCATTAAACCTCTCTTTAGCTTTGGAAATACAAAATCAAAATAATTTCTCACAAATCACAATACAAAACCCTATTAAGTAAAAAGAGTCGATAGAAATTAAACTAATTCTACTCAATATCAATTTTCATATTTATCCTTTACTAGTCTTCGAATAATGGTGAAATCACCTTTTAAATTCAGACGGATAGTATGGGTTACCTCCTTGAAATTTAATGCCAAGTATAAGAAGATTATTTCATACAACCCAAGTTGTATTAAATTTGGAAAAACTTAATCCTTTTATACTTGCCTTGTTTCCGACATTTCGACCTTATCTATTCCTCGCCCATGAAAGAGGCCAAGTGAACTATGCCACCGGTTGCTCCTGAGCAACTTGTTAGGTTAAGCACCTCACATCCGGATCTCATGAAAAGTAAAATCCAGTCTACTCATCGGCTTTTCGAGCCAAGATTGAATTACATAATTGTTCTTTGGATTTTTTATTATAAACCATTTAAAATAAATTATAAAAGCTCCAAATTATCTTTAAAATACTTAATTATTTATTTGAAAACATTTACAAAATATTTGGAAAAGAATACTTTAGTTCAAAAGTCATTAAAAGCTGCAAAAAGTGCTGGAAATAGTGCTTTTAAGGCTTATTTGATCCCAATAACTTTTTGATTACTTAGAAATCCATTTTTATAACTCAAATCTCTATTGAATAATTCTAAAATATTTATAGAATTTATTTCATATTTTTAAAGAATTCAAAATATCAATTTTAATGAATTTATCACTTTAGTTTCCAAACTGCCAAATCGCGACTATTTTGAAAACTTGATTTTCTAATATTTCGAAATCTACAAACGAAATCTCGATCTTTTTCTTTTGTTTAAAAAAATATGACTATAAGAGTTCGGAAAATTCTTATTCCAAAGAATTCCGACTTTGATTCCATCAGATAAATGGATTTAAACTTTTATGGTGCGAAATTGCGAACTATCGTTACTCGATACGCCTATTTTTGACACAATTTTCATAACTTATCAAAACTTCACCAAATTGTGTTTTGGTGTAAAGCATTTATAAACCATTTTAAACCATCTTAAAGAGGTTTTAAAAACTAATAAACACCATTTCATTTATTAAAGGAAAGTGATTTTCTTTGGGATATTCAACGTGTATTAAACGTGAGTAATTTACACATCGAAACTAACATATTATCATGTCCAAACATGGTTCAAAATCATCATGTTCAAGCATAACCGTAAAAAAAATCATCCAGTATGTCATAACATGAATAGAGTTTCTCACCTTAATTGGTTTCTAACATTATGAAAATTCACTATAAATTCACTATGATCGAATCAAAACCTATGGAATCGAGTCTTGGACCTTTGGATAGCCACGACCTAAGCTTACAAGTGGAGGTGGGCTTGGACTTGGGTTGTAGGAGGTGGTGGCCGTGAGTTTGGAGAGAAGAGTTTCCTTTTTTGCTAATTTTTCTTCATAATTTTCCTAAAGTAGGAAGCCTTTAAAATTGAGTATAAAGAGGTGAAGAAGCTTAGGAATTTATGAACAAATGAAGTGAAGAAAGATGGTGGTATTTGTAAACAAAGAAGTGAATAAAAATATCATGATATTTATGTGCACGCACGTCACCATTTTATCACCCCTACACCCTGCTCCTCCATCACCATGAATAGTCGAACACTCTCCTCCCTGTGACTCCATGTGTGTGAGTTGATGTGTGTAAGAGTGAAGTGAAGTTTTCTATTTATTTGTGAAAATATCTAATATTTTTTTTGCAATATATATATATATATATATGTATGTGTATGTATATTAGTTTATATGTATATTGATATGTGTATATGTAAAGGTGTGTATGTGTATGTTATATATGTGTATAAGACGTATAACAAGGTTGCAATAACTTTGACCAACTTC
Organism: Allium cepa; assembly: GCA_030765085.1. Classification (NCBI taxonomy): domain Eukaryota; kingdom Viridiplantae; phylum Streptophyta; class Magnoliopsida; order Asparagales; family Amaryllidaceae; genus Allium; species Allium cepa. The sequence continues at coordinate 976,985,370 of CM060939.1, forward strand.
CATTCGTTAAACCATTGAAAATCGGGAAGCCGATTCTTGGTCACATTTTCACTTACAAATTAATTTACACATAAATGTAAAAAAAATTAAGACTAATTTTCGATCATTATTAATTAATTAAAACGATTTCATTTGAATTATAAAGCCATATAAATTAATATTAAACAATTGTTTATAGAAAGTGCTATTATATCAATAAAGCAGTGTCAATTTTCCTTTTAATTTCAAATCAATATATATATATATATATATATCTTTATAAAATTATTATAAATGATTTATTGTCCCTACATAACAAATTAAAATGAATTATTATCATTTAAAACAATTATTTGAATAATTAGAATAATTATTAAATTATTAAATCTCATTTTAAATTCTTAAATCAATTATTAAATATGATGTCATTATTGATGATGTCATAAATACATTTTATTTTTCAAAAATAGAATAAATAATTTTATTTCATATTCTTGTTTAAATGGATATAAGTGTAGGTATCCACCACCATGCGCAACTTCTGAAAATTATACAGCTTTTTATTGATAAATTTTTTTTCACCATTTTATCATTATACCTTCAAAGTTTAAATTTTCGTAAATATGTACTCAAAATAAAATTACCATCATTCTTGTTTAAAACATCATAAACTATGTTTTTTTTTAATTTATAATCGGATATTTAAAAATAAATATAATTTATCAAGTTGATACATTTACAGGTCATTACATACTCCCCACTTAAAAAAAATTATCCTTAGAATTACAAGGAAAAATCCAAAGTGGTTTGCCAAAAGCATTTATTTTTAAACTTACACCCATATGATGTATATATATCATCCATACGCAATATCTGATTCAAACTTCTATTTGAATTCATAACTTTCGAACTAGTATTAATCCCCCGATCCTCTAGTGAGGACTCCAATTAGGCTTTTCGATCAGAATTTGAGTTTTCTTTGCGTTGTTGTATATTAATTGGGACTTAGTACAAACCGAGTTAGCGAACTATGATGTATTAATCTATTGATACTTTGTTGGATTCAAACTTTCTTAATACTAAAGAATGCCGAGCCAGTATATTAATTTGGGCTTATGAGTCATGTGTTGCTATAGTCTTCATTCATAACCGCTTACCCACACTGATTGTTCACTGACTAGTTCTTTCCTTTCTATTTTTTGGTGGTCGGTCGATCGACCAAACAGAGGTTAGAGGGATATGGACTCGTCGTGCGAAACAGGCAAGGGTCATCATCAATATCGATATCATCAACAATATATTCTTTAGACTTGTCATCCAGGAACTTGTTCAGAAATACCGTAATGAAAGGAACATAAGAGTTTGCCACTAGGTTTTTGACCAAACAGGATTGTCCAACTCAAGTATTCAACCACAAACCCTTAGTAATATCGTTCGTCAAGAATCGAGTGATAAATCATTTTTTGGACTGGTGTACACAACTTAAAGTTTCGCACTCGAATTCTAGATCAGAATCGTACGATGAAACGATCTACTTACAGCATACATACTTATTAATATTCAAAAATCATTATCAAAACGTTCTATAAAATTTTCATTTTTTATTTTAACACTTTGGTAATCATTTAAAAATATTTTCCCCAAATATATTTCTACCTCCTTTTCAAAAGAAATCAATTACTCTTTACTTGGAATAATACTATTATAATTTTATTTCAAACTTCTTTTGAACTTCTTTGTCAATGAATCTAATTTTAATTTCCACAATTTATTTCATAACTTTTTATATTATAAAGGTAATTGTTTCCTTTATCAAGAATTCTTATAATTTTTCTTAAGTGACATATATAATTGCAAATGAATGAAGTTAAAATGAAAGATCATAGTTATATTATACAACCTTATATCTTGCATCCATCATTTCCACCACACTTGGTCATCCTTAAGTCATCCCAATCCTACTTGGGTACATACTTGAAGTTCATAATGCAAATGCAAATATATGGCCAACCACAACATCACCCTCGTACAAGCCATACTTATAAGCAACTACTTAATACTTAATATTAGATAGATATAACTAGTCTTCTACCATAATCTCAACCATTGTTCTAAATATGTTGCTGATGGTGCACTTCAATATCCAAACTCTAATGAAACTTTGCCAACATTCTTATCCTCACTTTGTTGTTCGTCGTCGGCTTCATTTCCATCTTCATTTTTGCATACACGATAGCGCAGGTTGATTCCAGGAACATGCCCAAGTTTGACTGGTACTTCCTAAAACATTTCTCCTTCATCTAATTCCTTCAATTCTTGTATTTCCATCTCCCTAGGATTATCCAATTCATTCTCAACTCACTCCTCAGCTTCCATTTCAGCGTCTTCCATGTTATCCTACTGAATCCATGAACTTGATGACTCTTCACGCTAAATAACATGATCCTTATCCATCTCCTATATGATATTGCTGCCCCCACTATGGTGTTTTGATTCATTTGATATTATATCATTCTATTCCTCCTCTGGTTCAAACTCTTCCTCCATGGGTTATTCTTTAGGTTTGAATTTTGAACTAGTGGGGTAAGTGATCCCCCTTCCTTCCGGGGCAGAAGCGGCCTCGGCATCACTAGATATTATGACAAGTTATGAGTTAAGGGAGGTATAATTATTCACACTATCGGATAACCATCTCTGTCTCTATGAGTGTACGGATCATATTCTTCTTTTATGGGTTCTTCCTCATCACTTGGTAGAAAGATTTGGTCGCCTTTCTAACCCCAATTTGCACATGAGGTTTCTCCTTTTTAATACTTTACTCCACGTCGATTCCATAAATATAAACACAAATACTTAGAAGCAGGCACCAAGTATTTATCCTAACTTAACAAGTATACTGCTTTTAAAATAAAGATTTGATCAATACTTAGGAAGCAAATAGAGATATTTATCAAAATGTTTTATCACTTTCCAAAAATCCTTTTGATTCCTTTAAAAATGTTTTTGCAAACAATATCATCACCAGCTTTCGAAATCCTCTCTAAGAAAAAAATCCTTTTAGATGAAAGTTCTGACTATCCAAATATTAGGATTTCCCACTATTCTTAATCTTCTCAATACCCTTATTAAAAATCTTTTTGTCGAACTGTGAAAATCTAACCACAAGATGTTTATTCTTGATTTAACTAACTTGTATTTTTCAAAACATTATCCAATTCATGACTTTAATATCTTAACTAACTATATTTTCCAAAATATATTCCTTATATTTAAAATATGACCTTGGGTAAAATTATTTCATTTGCCAATTTTCAAAATAAATCATTTTTATATATCATTAATAAATATTCGCTCTTATACAATACTACCAACTCATTCCAGGGTGTCACTAACCTTATCTCTAATGAGTTACTCATCCTAAGGTATTACTAACCCTATCTCTGATGGTTCTTTACCCCTATTAGGGTCAGGTGTTCGCTCAACTTAAGGTCCGATACCAAATGTGTTGACCCTCTTCCTCGATCCTTAGAAATTAACACTAATACATCCTCGGTATTTATGTGTTGCAAATCCAATTGCTGGAAAGGCAGATTATCATGGGGTAAGAGAAAATAAAGACAAAACAGAATCTTACGTGAATGGAATAACATATATTATTTCAATCCATATAGCTTTAAAATTGAAATTTTAAAAAAAATATAAGAGACTATCTTATAAATCTAATTGGATAGTTATAAATCTCTATCTGTATAAGTGCTGAATATAATTAGTGAACTAATGAAGTGGAAATGGAGAACTATCTACAACAACTACTTCAGCTCTATACTTCAAGCTTTATCACAATGCTCCAAGTTAAACATTACTACTTAGCTTCTTGGAAAATAGGGCACCCAGAGTTTAAGGAAAAAATAAACAAACTTCGGGCCAGTAATAGGACTAGTGTGAGAAACTAAAAATACAGATATTTGAAAACAAAAGGATATCTCAAAAAGACCATATCGCACATAAAAACAAAACAAGTTTTTACCTTATGATAACCAAAATCATTACTATTCAAAATCTAGTAATATTTTTTAATGACATCCTTTTGAAAACACTTTTCAAGCAAACTTATATAATCTTAGCCAAAATTGTCACATTGATTAAATTCTAGCATAATAGGTTCTACAATCTTGTCCGAAGGCACTTATTGAAGAATGGATTTGGATACAATGGTAGGTAAGGAATTACCTTACGCAGTACATCTCTAGAGCGTATTGAGATCAACGCATTTGAAACCTCTGCACCTTGCAAGATCAGCCTACCCGTAGACCCATCTTGTGGCCGATAGAACCGAATATGACCTCACACTAGTCGTCCTTGACCTATCCGAGAGCCTGTAACGCTCCAAAATTTTGATAACATTATTCAAAAGATTTAATTAGATAAATTAAATAGAATAATATAAATATTTAGTGACAATAGGACTGAGATTTTAATAACTAATTAGGGGTCGTGCTTAATTAATCAAATTGGCTTAAGAATAATTTGTAAGCTAATTAAATTACACAAGGGCGTAATGGGAAATAACCGCACCTTATTACCATAACCCTTATATATTTTCGTTCTTTATGCCTTTTACGTTCATTTCACATTTTCATAAAAGTAAAGCAAAAATATATGAAGAGGAGCCAGCCGTTACTAAGAAAAAATGAAGAGAAAATTCAAATCAAGCCAAGGATTAAAGCAAGAGGAATAAATCTTAATCTCAATCCAATCTTCTTATCCTAATCAAGGTTAATAATAATTCATACCATCTCTATTTTTTTATGATCATATGTTTTTGGATTTAAAATTAGATTTGTTTTTATGATGTTCAGGATGATGATGGCTTGAATTGTAATTTGTTTGATTTAAACACAATTATTTAAATAGGGATTTATGCAATTTTTGGGAAATACTGAACGAAATTAAAGTTTAAATGCCATGGAAAAATTATATGTTGTGCAAAACATGATTTTGAAGTTGGGTTTTAATTTTGATAATTTTCCAAGATATGGAAAGATTATTATGAATTTTCAAAGGAAAATATGGTTAATTGGGTTAATAAATTTATTTTAGAAATTATATTGAGTATTTGGGTCTGATTTAGATATGATAGATAACGTATTAAAAGTGAATTTTTATAATTTTTAGGGATTTTCCTAAGTGATTTAATATGAGAATTAAATTATTTTGAAAGGAGGACCTAAATGATTTAATGGTTTTGCTTAATGGAAGGGCCAATTTGCTAAATTAACCTTGATTTAGATCTGAAATTATGCGGCAGTTATTTTGGTAAAGAATTTGAAAAGTTGAGGCAACCAATCACATGTTTACACGTGGGCAGGTTAGTTAGAAGTGTTTGCTTTAATTGGCATTAAATCAGATTTAACCAGAAAAGTGGGTTCCGCCCTTTCAGAAGTGCCTTTCGACTCCATTACTTCCGCTTCGACCCAGTTGAAACTAACCTAGGCTGAAACCAATGCGTGTGTTATCAATGATATTGGTACAAAGTGGATTGGAGAAAAGAAGAAGGCATGGTGTCTAAAGCATTGCTTCCGATGGGGTCGATACCTTTGCTTTGTTTTTAAATGTTAGCTCCTGCCTTTGTTTTACTAAAGCTTCCGAATAAATCGAAACGTATGCTTTCGAAAGGGGTTTTCTAATAGCTTTCGAAGGGGTTTCCAGTTTATGTTTGAAACATATGCTTTCAAAGGGGTTTTCTAATAGCTTATGAATGGGTTGCCAGTTTATGTTTTAAAAGTATAGGCTTTTGAATGGGTTCTTTTATTTATAAAATGATGCTTTCGAATGTTGTGGTTTCGATTTAGTCGAAACCCATCCACTGTTCTTTTGCCTTTCGAGTATGTTGAAGCCATTAATGCTTTCGAAGGGATGATTTTGTTTTAAACTTATGCTAAACCGCTTCCTAGAAGCTTTCGAAAGGGTTCACGGGTTTCTTTGGCAATCGCTTCAAAAAGGGGTTCGAAGCTAGCCTTCAATGTTTTACTTAAATGTTTTGATTCTTTAGAAAGAATGGTGCCAATGCTGTCAAGTTTTCCCACTACTTTTATGTGATAAAGAATAGTTTCAAAATAGATACTTTTTTATATTGACTTTGACCCAATTGATATTCTAAATATAAACCCAATGGTTTCGAAAGAGGTACTTTCAATGGTTTCTGAAGGGATACTTTCAAAGATTTCAAAAGGGGTACTTTCAGTGGTTTCGAAGCTATGCTTCAAAGAGTTAATAAGTAATTCTTTATTACATTTGAAAGGTTTTGAAAGAGAGGTTTTACAATGTTTCGAAAGGCAGTGGCCTAATGTTGGAAAAGAGATTTATATGCTTTTGAAGGAGGTTATATAGTGAGGTCAAAAGCAAAGTTTTAAAGGTTTCGAAAGCCTTATTTTTTCAAAAAAAACTCAGTATCATTTTAAAACAAAACCATGGCATAAATAAAGTGTTTTGAAATGGGGCTTTGAAGAAGTTTTCCTTGATTAATGGGTTAAAGGGATTAACCAAGTTTTATATAAAATAAATTCAAAGATATTGGACCACAGGGGCTGGTATTATTATGTTTGCTTCTTCAAGTGTATATATATATATATATATATATATATATATATATATATTCATATTGTAATGAACCCATAACAGTAATTTGGGGAAGGGCGAACAACCAACTAGGTTAACCCAGTAGTGAATATAAATTAAATTAATAAGAGACAATGGCATGGTGCTAATAGGTTCATGGTAAGCCTATGAAACTGTTTATAGAAAAAGATATTGGCAAGGGCTAATAGGTTCATAGTAAGCCCACGAAAACTATGTATAAATGAAGATGTCAGGAAGATAGGTTCATAGTTGCCCATGAAAACTATGATTTGATATTGGCAGAGGCCAATAGGTTTTTAGTTGGCCTATGAAACTATATCTGGATTAAGATATTGACAAACATCAATAGGTTCCTAGTCAACCTATGAAAACTAGGATAAGAGGAAAGATATTGGAGTTACCAATAGGTTTAGGGGGAACCCATGAAACAGTAAAGATATTGGTAGTGGCCTTATTGAATCCATGAAAACTTTGTATCTGGACAGGGAGTCCACAAACATTAAATAGGTTATTAGTTAGCCCTTGAAAACTAATAGGCTTAAAGTACCAATAGAAACTATAAATGAGACAGTTAGTCAGAATGGATGGGGATAGGAAATCTAGAGTTTATTTACTTGTTTGCATATCATCATATTGTTTTGAATTGTTTTAACCATTATAGATGTAGGAGCACTGTATATGGTTTTGTAAACGTTTTAGGATAATTTTGAGGGGAAAACCTGTTCCGCTAAGCAGCATGGACTCACTAGATATCTAAATGTTTTGAGATGGTAGATTATTATTCATACCAGGCTTTATATTTGACTTGAAGTTTATGTTTTCCCCTTAAACTTTCCGGTACTCAATTGATTTTGAATAGTTTGAGAGTTGAGGTTTTCAGGTACCTCTTTAGATGAATAAGCTTCTGGAGATGTGCACGAGGCATGATAGCTATGTAGAGTTCCCATTTATTTTGATTCTGATGTGTTGTTTTTATAAAGGAAAAGTTACTAAATTGCTTATATATATTCTAATCATCTAAGAAGGCATCTTCATATGTCGCTATTGGCATATGTTGTAATAAGTATATTTTTTCTGAACGTCGTTCTCGTATTGGGATTATGTAATGAATCTGAAATGTTTGGGAATGGAATGTGAAACTTGCTTGATGTTTTAACATTTTTCCCTATTCATGTGTTTCTGTTATATCAATGTATCTAACTTGGTCGTCGAGAATTAATAATTATGGATGACTGGAACATCCATAGCCATTATTTTTAGGCCTCTAAGTAGGGGATGTTACAAGTTGGTAGCAGAGAATAGGTTTATGAAACTTAAAAGAAATTTAAACCTAAAAGATTTTCAAAAATAATCCAATGAATCAACAAATAAGATCGGGGTTTGAGTTAATGCTATAGAAATGTACTTGTATTTGATATATATATATATATATATAAGTACGTAATCCCCTCTCTCTTTGACCATTCTTCTATATCTTACTAAGGCTCGTATGCAGATTTAAGAGAAAGAAGTTATGGAAGAATGAAACGGAAGAGGAAATCTCGATGGAGGAAGCAGCACAACCAATGGAAATGCTTGGCCTACTAAGAGGAACCCTGTTCGATAGGCTAATGCTAACCAAAATGCTGATGACAATGCAGGTGCTAGAAATAGACCAGTAGATATAGGCGCAATGTGTTTGTTCTTCGTCAATATGATGCAAGAAGGAGAGTTTTGAAATGTTGGAGGAGCTAATATTGTGGCTCTAGTTTGGAATAATCATGCTAAACTGAGCAGAGATTACACCAGTCTTAGTAGGAAACCATTTACGGGGACAAAGAACGCCATATAGGTAGAGAATTGGCTATTGCATTGTGAGCGTATCTTTGCTGTTTTGGGTTTATAATGAGTAGAAGGGAAAGTTGGCATCTAGGCAGTTGCAAGGGTCAGTGCTTCATTGGTGGAATAGTGTTACTATTAGAGTTCTAGGGGAGGAATTGACTTGGGATGATTTTCAAAAGAGATTTGAAATGAGGTTTATGTCTATGTTTGCTAAATCAGTGCTACCGAGGAAATTTTTGGATTTGGAGCAGGGAGGGACGTCGGTTGTTGAGTATGCTGCTAAGTTTGATGAGTTGTCCTACCATGGAAATAATATCATAGACACCATCATCAGGAGGAATGAGAGGTTCATTATGGCACCAAGGTCCGAGATTGCTAGGGTGACTCTAACACATATATGTGATCCTAGTAAAGTAGTGGTTGAGATGGCAATTCGCCATGAAGAAATGCTTGCCATTTGTGTGAGAGAAAAGCCAGTTGAAACCCAGGGTTTTCAGAGAAAGAAGAGGATGTTCTTTAAGAAGAAGGGGCCCTGAAGGGAGATGTTGCCAAGAAGGCAAAGGCTAATTTAGTTTGCTACAAGTGTGACAAGAAGGGTGATTATGCAAATGAGTGCCGGTCTGGCAAGGGAAAGAAGGCTACAAGTAAGAAGATTGTCAACTGCTTTAACTGTTATCAAGTACGACATAATAAGAACCAGCTTCTAGAGCCAGTCAGGGTGGACATGGGGAAGGTTTTTTCTGTTGGACCATCATCTACTAGGCCAACTACAGGTGAAAAAGGGAAGATTCTGATGGAAGATGCGTTTTTGATTCAGAGTATACCAGTTAGGATACTTTTTGATACTAGTGCATCACATTCATTTATATCCCAGTGTTTGGTTGATAGATTATGCTTAGAACCCACATACCTTGTTACTTCCTTAAGGTTGCGAATTCAATGGGAGGTTATGCAACTCTGGGGATGTGATCTGACTAGCTAGAATTTGACTTGTTAGTTCATAAGTTTGCATGTAGTTTGTGTGTTTTTGATTTCGTAGATTTCGGAATCATATTATGTATGGATTGGTTGGGCAAGTGTGAGGCTAGGATATTTTGTCAAGATGGGGATATATCACTAAGACACCAAAATAGTCATCAACGAATCATATTCTCAGTGGAGAATTCCAACCAGAGTAGTTGTGCTTTGATAAGTGCAATGGAAGTGGAAGAAGAGTTATGTTAGGTTCGTGTAGCAAAAGAGTTTGCAGATGTCTTTGCACTAGTCACAGGACTACCCCTGAAATGAGCTGTTGAGTTTCGGATAGTTCTTGTGCTAGGAGCTGACCTGTGAATAGACCACCTAGGAGAATGACACCTACTGAGATGAAGGAATTGAAGGTGCAGCTAGTGTATCTAGAAGGAAGGAATTTTGTTTGACCAAGCAGTTCGCCTTGGAAGCGACCTTGGTATTCTTGAAGAAACCAGATGGATCGCTAAGTATGTGTATCGACTATCGTAAGTCAAATAAGAGGAAGATAAAGAATAAGTATCCTTTGTTGAGAATAGATGATCTACTTGATCGGTTATATGGAGCCAGAGTATTTTCCCAATTAGATTTGGCGACATGTTTCCATCAGTTAAGGTGGTAGAGGACAGTATTCCTTTGAGAGCATTTCGGACTAGGTATGCTTTATACAAGTGGTTAGTAATGCCATTTTGAGAGTATTTGGATAGATTTGTATGGTGTTTATAGATGACATTTTTGTATACTCTAAAGATGAAAGACGACATGAGGATCATCTTATAGTTGTGCTTGATACACTAAGGGAGCATCAGCTAAAGGTGAAGTTTTTTAAGTGTCATTTTTTGAAGAAAGGGTTTAAGTTTCATGGTTATATGGTTTCAAAGAAGGGCTTGGCAGTCGATCGAGATTAGATCGAAGCTGTTAATAGTTAGAAGAGACTAGAGACAGTGACCGAGATTAGAAGTTTTCTTGGACTTGCTGACTACGACCAGTGATTCATCTAGGATTTCTCGTGGATAGCAGCACCTTTCACTAAGCTAACAAGGAATGATGTGAAGTTTGTCTGGTCAAAATGTGAGGAAGCATTTCTTAAGTTAAATCATTTGTTGACCAATGCATCTGTTTTAGTAGTTTCAAATGGAAACCAAGGGTTGGTGGTGTATACCGATGCATTTGGAACTGGATTAGGAGCTGTGTTGATGCAGAAAGGTAAAGTAATTGTCTACGCTTCATGACAGATTAGACCGCATGATGTGGATATCCTACTCATGATTTGGAGTAGGCTGCGGTAATCCTTGCATTGAAGATTTGGAGGCCTTGTATCTTAGGTGAGAGATTTGAGCTATACACAAATCATAAGTCTTTAAGTTACTTATTCTCGCGGAAGGAGTTGAAAATGAGACATCAGAGGTGGCTGGAGTTTTTAGCAGCTTATGATTTTGGTATAGAGTGTACACTAGGGAAAGGTAATAAAGTAGTTGATGCTCTTAGCAGAATACATTAGAATTTGGTGTTAGCTATGTTGGCAGAAAGGAAAGATTTGGAAGCTTTGACTACTTGTAGTGTGCAGTTAAGATCAACTGTTATTTCCAGTCAAAGTACCGCTATGTTGTCCTACTTTGAAGTTCGACCAGTGTTGATCGAAAGGATAGCTTCTAAGCAAAAGGAGGATCCAGTATTAGTTGAGAGGATTAGAAGGCTTGATGTTGGATCAGAGATCGATAATCTAAAAGATTTTAGCCTTGACCAAAGAGGATTGTTGAGAAAGAAGGGATGGTTGTGTTTTCCGAATGTTGAGGACTTAATGAAAGAAGTTCTTTGGGAATGTCACCGATACAAGTTTACGATTCATCCTAGAGGAACCAAGGTATATCAAGATACGAAGAGGAGATTCTATTGGGAAGGTATAAAGAGGGATGTTGGCTTATGGGTTAGGCAGTGTGCAAAGTGTCAACAAGTGAAAGCCGAATATTAGAAGCCGAGTGAATTGCTTCAACCATTAGAGATTCCAGTTTGGAAATGGCATTCTATATCCATGGATTTTATAGACGGGTTGCCAAGGTCCAATTGGGGAAATGAAAATATATGGGTCATAGTGGACAGGTTAACCAAGAGTGCAATTTCATCCCAGTTAAGTCAACCAGGACGGTACTTGTTTTAGCTAAGTTGTTCATGAAGAACATAGTTAGACTACATGGAGTTCCTAATAGCATAGTCAGTGACAGAGATGCTTTGTTCACCAGCGAATTCTGAAAGAGTTTATAGGATGTGTTAGGCACTGAGCTCAAGATGAGTACCGCACTCACCCTAAAACAGATGGGCGAACAGACAGAATCAATAAGGTACTTTAGGATTTTTTGAGAGCTTTTGTATTGGACTTTGGTGGATCTTGGGAAGATCACCTACATTTGGTTGAGTTTTCCTATAATAATAGTTATCGGACTAGTACAGGAATGACTCCTTTTGAAGCTTTGTATGGAAGGCCATGCGAATCACCAACATGTTGGTTGGAGACTGGAGACAGATTAGTCTTAGGTCTAGATTTGTTTTGGAAGGCATCAGAAAAGATTGAGTTGATTCTAGAAAGGATGAAGGAAGCTCAATCTAGATAGAAGAGTTACGCAAATAAGAGGCATAAAGATCTAAAGTTCTCTGATGAAGATAAGGTTTTCGTTATAATACAACTGATGTAGGTTGTGGTATGGTTCGAGAAGTCAACGAAATTGGCACCAAGATATATTATCCATTCCAAATTATAGAGAGGATTGGGAAGCTAGCATACGGAGTAGAGTTGTCGAGTGGTATGGCAGGTGTCCATAATGTATTTCTTGTGTCTTATCTTCGTAAGTATGTGCATGATCCAAAAACTACTATTCCTTTGAAAGAGTTGGAAGATTTGATAGTAGAGCCTAATTTGACTTTTGATAGACAACCGGCTTGGGCTGTATCGCGAGATGAGAAAAGATTGAGGAACAAGACAGTCAAGTTGGTGAAAGTTCAGTGGAACGACAATGAGAAGGACTGTACTTGGGAGACAAAGGACAAGACTCAAGATACTTATCCTAACCTGCTTTGAGGGTATGTCTATATTAGATATAAAGATAATTGCTAGTCAAGTAGGCTAGTATGGTTGTTAGGAGTGGTTACAGATGATAACAATATTCAAGAGATTTAATTAGATTAATTAAATAGAATAATGTAAATATTAAGTGATAAGGGGATTTATATTTTAATAAACACTTAGAGGTCGTCCTTAATTAACTAAAAGGCTTAAGAATTGTTTGTAAACTAATTAAATTACACAAGGGCATAATGGGAAATAGCCGTACCCTGTTGCCATAACCCTTATATATTTTCATTCCTTATGCATTCACGTTCATTTATCATTTTCACAAAAATAAAATGCAAGCATAAGAAGAGGAGCTGGCCATTAGTAGGAAGAAAAAGAAGAGAAAATTCAAATCAAGCTAAGGATTAAAGCAAGGAGAATAAATCTTAATCTCAATCTAATCCACTTATCCTACTCAAGGTGAATAATAATTTATACCATCTCTATTTTGTTTTATGATCGTATATTTTTGGATTTGAGATTAAATTCGTTTTTATGATGTGTTTGATGATGATATGCTTGAATTATAGTTTGTTTCATTAAACAAAATTGTTTAGTAGGGATTTATGCAGTTTTACGGCAAAACCGAATGAAATTTGATGTTTGAATGCCATCGAAAAATTATACGTTACGTAAAACACGATTATGGAGTTGGGTTTTAATTTTGATAATTCTCCAAGCTATGGAAAGATTATTATGAATTTTCAAAAGAAAATAGGGTTAATTGGGTTTAGAAATTTATTTTAGAAATTATATTGAGAATTTAGGACTAAAATTTAGATATGATGGACAACATATTAAAAGTGAATTTCTCTAATTTTTTAATGATTTTTCCTAAGTGACTTAATATGAGAATTAATATATTATGAAAGGAGGACCTAAATGATTTAATTGTTTTGCTTAATGGAAGGGCTTATTTGCTAAATTAACCTTAGTTTAGATCTGAAATTAAGCAGTAGTTATTTTGGTAAAGAACTTGAGAAGTTGAGGTAGATATCACATGTTTACACGTGGGCAGGTTAGTTAGAAAGTGTTTGCATTAATTGGCATTGAATAAGATTTACCTAGAAAATTAGGTTCTGCCCCTTTCAGAAGTGCCTTTCGACTCCATTGCTTCTGCTTCGACCCAGTTGAAATCAACGTAGGCCGAAACCAATACACATGGTATCAATGACATTGGTACAAAATGGATTAGAGAAAAGCGAAAGGCATGGTGTCGAAAGTATTGCTTTTGTTGGGGTCGGTACCTTTGTTTTGTTTTTAAATGTCAGCGCCTGCCTATGTTTTACTAAAGCTTTCGAGGATGTCAAAACATATGCTTTCAAAAGGGGTTTTCTAATAGCTTTCGAAGGGGTCGCCATTTTATGTTTTGGAAGTATGCTTTCGAATTGGTTCCTTTATTTATAAAATGATGCTTTCGAAAGTAGTGGTTCCTACTTAGTCAAAACCCATCCGTTGTTCTTTTGCCTTTCGAGTGTGTTGATGCCATCAATGCTTTTGAAGGGTTGTCATTGTTTAAACTTATGCTAAGCCACTTCCTAGATGCTTTCGAATTTGTTCATGGGTTTCGAAGGCAATGGCTTGAAAATGGGACTTTGATGCTAGCCTCCAATGTTTTACTGAAATGTTTTGAATCTTTCGAAAGCATGGTGCCGATGCCGTCAAGTTTTCCCCAATATGTTTATATGATAAAGAATGGTTTCGTAAGAGATACTATCATTTATATTCATTTTGACCCAAATGATATTTTAAATATAAACCCAATGGTTTTGAAAGATGGATTTTCAATGGTTTCGGAAAGGATACTTCCAAAGGTTTCAGAAGGGGTACTTTCAATGGTTTTGAAGCTATGCTTCTAAAAGGTAATAAGTAATTCTTTATTACATTCAAAAGGTATGAAAAGAGTGGTTTTAAAGTGTTTCGAAAGGTGGGGGCTAACGTTTTAAAAAGAGATTTATCTGCTTTCGAAGGAGGTTATCTAGTGAGGTCAAAAGCAAAGTTTTGAAGGTTTTGAAAGCCTTAGTTTTTCAAAACAAATAACCCAATATCATTTTAAAATAAAACCACGTAAATAATGTATTTTAAAATGGGGTTTTGAAGAAGTTTTCCTTGATTAATGGGTTAAGGGGATCAACCAAGTTTTATATAAAATAGTTTCAAGGATATTATACCAAAGGGGTTGGTATAATTATGTTTGTTTCTTCAAGTGTATATATATAAATTCACACTATAATGAACCCATAACAGTAATTTGGGGAAGAGTAGAATAACCAGCTAGGTAGACCCAGTAGTGAATATAAATTAAATTAATTAAAGATGTTGGCGGGGGCCAATAGGTTTATAACCCATGAAAACTGTGTATAAGAAAACATATTGGCAGGGGCCAATAGGTTCATAGTAAGTCCATGAAAACTATGTATAAATGAAGATGTTAGGAAGACAGGTTCATAGTTAGCCCATGAAAACCATGATTTGATACAGGCAGGGGCTAATAGGTTTGTAGTTAGCCAATGAAAATTATATCCCATTAAGGTATTGACAGATGTCCATAGGTTCCAACTCAACCCATGTAAACTAGGATAAAAGGAAAGATATTTGAGTTAACAATAGGTTTAGGAGGAACCCATGAAACAATAAAGATATTGGCGGCGCCAATAAGTTCTTAGTGATCCCATGAAAACTACTTAACCGGACAGGGAGTCCGTTAACATTAAACAGGTTATTAGTGAGCCCATGAATCCTAATAGGTTAATAGTGACCTAAAAGCTATAAGTGAGACAGTTAGTCAGAATAAATGGGGATAGGAAATCCAAAGTTTATTTACTTGTTTGCATATCACTATATTGTATTGGATTGTTTTAACCATTGTGGATGCAGGAGTAAATATACGGTTTTAGGATACTAGTGTGGAGAAAACTAGTTCCACTAAGCGGCATGGTCTCACGAGATATCCAAGTGTTTGAGATGGCATATTATTATTCATACTAGGATTTATGTCTGACTCGAAGTTTATTTTTTCCCTTAAACTCTTGGGTACTCAATTGATTTTGAGTAGTTTGAGAGTTGGAGTTTTCCGGTACCTCTTTAGACGAATAAGTTTCTGGAGAGGTGCAGGATGCATGATAGATACCGTGAGTTTTTTTTTATTTTGATTCCACCACGTTGTTTTTGTAAAGGAAATTTTTTTAAATTACCTATATATGCTCTGATCATCCTAGAGGGCATCTTTATATGTCGTTCTTGCCATATGTTGTATTCATTATATTTTCTCTGAATGAGTTTCTCCTATTGGTGAAATGTTTTGGAATGGAATTTGGAACTTATTTGGTTTTTAAATTTTTTCCCTATTCATGTGTTTTGTTATATCAATGTATCCAACATTACTATATTTGGTCCCCGAGACTAAGGATGACTACAGCATCCGTAGCCATTAGTTTTGGGCCACCAAGTAGAGGATGTTATAGAGCTCTCATGGCATACACAACATACCCGATATATAGAGGGTAATTTAGAAAGATGATGACCGTACCCTAATAGTTGCGAACCACATAGCCTTATGGCATGCCCTGTTTAAGCCATTTCCGGGTGATGAGGTCCAAGGCAATGATTACCTTTCATATGGCACATTCCACTTTGAATTGCACATTGCCAATTCCATCACACACTATTGATTTTATCAAATGTACAACTCTAAGCTCGTACATCTCAAAGAAGGGTGTTATGTGTAAAAGAGTTACTTTATACACCACCAAACAGATGTATGTTTGTAAAAATCAATGTACGTGCATTTTAGAAAAACAATGTTTGACATTCGTCCATAAAAGTTATTTAGGAACCAGACAAATTGAAGGAACTCTCCTACTACATCTTGTTCGGAATCACACTTAGGATTAGTAGCGGGCAATCCTTGCATCAAATATCAAATGGTGATACTACTTCCACATATAAATGATATGGGAAATTTCTCCCGAGGGTTAGCGATAAGCAGCCCTACATTCCATCTTCCAATTTATTATCATCCTATTTCTTCACTTCTAGTGCGTAAATTTGTTCGAAATGGTATTCAGATACGAATCACCCAAATCTGACAATGGTCGAACAAATCATTGATAAAATGATGTTAAGTTTGAGGGTGATTATAATTTCATTTATTAATATATTTTATCAAATATAATATCTCATTTAGGAATATAAATTTTTAATCATATTATTTTCCAGTATCTACGGAATCATTAAACCTCTCTTTTACTATGGTAATAACAAATCAAAATAATTTCTCATAAATCACATTGCAAAACCATAGAGTAAAAAGGGTCGACTGAAATTATATTAATTCAACTTAATATCAACTTATGTATTCAACCTTTACTATCCGTCAAATAAAAGTGAAATCACCTTTTAAACTCACATGGATAGTACAAGCTCCCTCCTAAAAATTTAATACCCAGTATAAGAAGATTATTTCTATACAATCCAAGTTGTATTAAATTCGAAAAAAATTAAATCTTTTATCCTTGCTTCGTTTTAGACTTTCGACCTTATTTATTCCTCACACAGGAAAGAGGCTAGGTGAGACAGGACACTGGCTACTTCTAAACATCTCCTTAGTTTAAGCGCCTTACATGAAAAATCTCACAAATAGAAAAATCCAGTATACTCGTCGGCTTTTAGAGTCAGGATTGAATCACTTAATTATAACCGCTTTTCTTTAGATAATTTATTTAAAACCTTTAAAATAATTTATGAAACCTCCACATTATCTTTAAATACTTAATTATTTATTATAAAACATTTATAAAAGATTTGGAAAAGAGTACTTAAGTTTAAATCCATATACCAGAAGTTATTAAAAGTGCTACGAATAGTGCCTTTAAGGCTTATTTGATAAAAACAACCTTTTATCACTTAGAAATCTATTTTTGTAATTCAAATCTCTTTTAAAATATTCATCGAAGTTATTCCATATTTTTTAAGAGATAAAAATATCAATTTTAAAGAATTATCCCTTCGGTTTTCGAACTGCCAAAGCGTGACTGTTTTGAAAACTTGATATGCTCATATTTCAAAATCTGCTAAACGAAACTTTGATCATTATCTTTTGTTTGATAACTATGATTATAGAAGTTCAAAAAATTCATATTCCAAAGAATTTCGACTCTAATTCCATCTTATAAATGGATTGAAAATTTTATGGAGTGCAATCGCGAACTGTCATTACGCGACGTGTCTATTTTTGACTAAATTTTCACAACATGTCAAAACTTCACCAAACTAGATTTTGGCATTTATAAAACATTTATAAAACATTTTAAAAAGGTTAACAGTCTCATGTACACCATTTCATTTATTAAAGGAAAGTGATTCCTTTGTGATATCGACGTGTGTTAAGCATGAATCATTTACACATCAAAACAAACATATTATCATATCCAAACATGGTTCACAATCTTCATAACCAAGCATTAAAAAACATGTATATCATCTAATATATCATAATATGATTAGAGTTTCTCACCTTCAGTGGTTTCTAGCTTTACGAAAATTCACTATAGCTTTGCTATGATTGAATCTAAGCCTATGGAATTGAGTCTTGAACCTTTCGATAGCCACGGCCTCTGCCTGCAATCGGAGGTGGGCTAAGTCTTGAGTGGTAGGAGGTGTTGGCCGTGAGTTTAGAGAGAGGAGAGGACTGGTTTGAGCTTATTTTGAAGTGGATTGCAAATGTATATATAATAATATAAATTTATTTTATTTTTTATAATTTTTCTTCATAATTTTCCTAAGGTTGGAAGTCATTAAAGTGGAATATAAAGTGGTGAAGAAGTTCGGGAATTTATGAACAATGAAGTGAACATGGATGGTGGTATTTGCAGGCAAAGAAGTGAATAAAAATATCATTATATTTATATTCATACATGTGACGCACCACCTTTATACTCACACTAGCCAAGGACACTACGGAGTAGTGTCGTCGACTAGCATGAAGAATAAGGCTTTTGAGGAGCGACCATTTGCGTAATTGATTTGTGCGAGTACCGATATGCCAGGTAGAAGGTCATGCATTTCATTTCAAGAGGAAATCTGACATATCAAATACAAACTCAAAGCTACTACGTAGTGGCTATGTGGACCTCGGAAACAAATATAAAATAAGCATAACACAAATCAGTCATAGATATTCATATCACTAAGGCGGAAACAGATATGAATATATCACATAGAAGTGAACATCATAGTAGTGGTCATACAAGGTCCACTACATCACAACAGAATAGGTACAAGTGCAAGATAAAAGAATATGTATACATCAAGGAGTCTATATCTCGAATGTATAAAAGAAAAAACTACTAAGCTAAAGTAGTTAGCCAAAAGTCAGAAGCTAGTCCCTGATAAGAAGTCAAGAGGAAGCACTTGAAACACCTCAGTCTGACCGAGTATTATTTAAGAAGAAAAATAAAACGGATCAGTCTAGCTATAGATATCAGATAAAATGGGATAGGATAAGAGATATGAAAAAAATATATGATAACAATAATTTCATACAGTAACAAGTATATATTTGATAAGAATGAAAATCATATAATATCTCAAACCTTCTCAAACACCAAAAAGAATGTCATATTCTTTTGCTTGTTCACCAAACCACAAATGTTGACAAAGCGTATTAATGCCAATTCGCATAAATTGGTGGGACAAAAATTCTAGAAATCAATAGTTTGAAACCTAGAAAAACACAAAGGGGGAGGCCCATCACAAACGGGAGCATGAAAACTCAACAATACGTGTATCACAAACGGGTCGCTATTCCATGAAAATACGGTACAGACCCCCACGCGGACGAATGAGCCGAACATCGACACACCCTAAAAGATACGCCTCATGCACAGAATCTGTCGTGGTACAGTCCCTCATGCTAACGAATAAGCAGAACATCGACGCACCTAAAAGATATGCCTCATGCACAGACTCTGTCGTGGTATAGTCCCCCACGTGGACGAATGAGCTAAACATCGAAGAAACCAAAAATATACGCCTCTTGCATAGACTTTGCCATGGTATGGTCCCACACGCGGACGAATGAGATGATTTCTCCTCAAACGATCAAAAGATCATGGGTCGCTACCCCACCAAATTGAGCGGAAGCTCCATAGAATGAGTGCAAATTACACTTAGCTAGTAAATAAATGAGTTTAGCTTCATGTCTCATAACCACGGGCTTAACTTAAATATTTACGAATAGATTGTAGATTTCCACTCGAAAATTGTCCGAGAGTTCAATCGAACAAGTCCAAGGATTAACCAACGAAGTAAACGCAAGTGTTTCATACCACTTTTTTTGCTAAGCCGTTTAATTAGATTTCTCATATGAATAAGGTAAAGGTTTGTATATACTAATAGATAGGAAAACGGTTTTAAAAATGAACTTTGTATTAAAAATAGTGTTGAAATTGTTTTTGTGAAAGAGTTTGAGTATTTGTTACTAGTATAAAAACCCTTGTATGTTAAAGTGAAAAATCACATAAATGATTGTAAAAAGAATCTATCACCAAAATCCGCATTCGATGACGTGAATTGAAACCGTTAAAATCCATATCAAATCCACCAAATGGATGTTCCTAAAAATCCATAAAATAAGTCATCAAAGTCGATAATAAATGACAACAACTATCTGAATCAACAAAAATCGATTAAAATTGGAAATAGATTCAAAAACAGCCAAAATAGGAAAAATTGAATGGTACCAAACGTCTGGTTGGATTGGCCAGATATCTGACCTTGGGTTCGGAAAATTTATATTATTTCCTCCTTTTTCCTTTTTATTTTCTGAAGCCATCCAAACATCTGCAATAGCCTAACCAAACGTCTTGTCAAGGGCTCTGCCTTTTTTGCCTTCTGTGTATTTTTTTATCTATGCCCTAACCAGACTTCTGGACCTTCCGATCAGACATCTGGTTACCTGATCTGGGCAACAGTTTGCCTAGGCCAATGATGGCCAAATAAGTTCGAAAGCAATCGGACGAGCAACAGAGACTATGGAATTATGCCAAGCGACAAGCCTACCATATAGGCCCTTCGACACCCCAAGTAACATGTCCAAACTTTCAAGATAGGATCTTCAAAGATTTTGACTTCAAAACACCAAAATTGGAAAATTCACCAAACAAATTCAAATCGAAAGCAAATAAACATATAATAGATGTTAGAAATTCATACCTAACAACAATTAAAGCTATAGACATAGGTGTGAGTTCAAGAACTCACCTTTAAACCTAAATATAGAAATGAGAAGCTCTAAAACAAGCTAAGATTGAGTTTTCTCAACAACACCTCTAGAATCTTCAATCTATTATCAAATGAAATGAATTTCCTAAGTTAGGTTATAGAATTTTTGAAAATTGAAGAGAGATAGAGATAGAGAAGATGAAGAGGATACTTACCTAAGCTTCTCTTTGATTTTGCATAGAACTTGAATTTCCTAAGAAAACTTGTAACAGCCCGCAAATCCGTACCCCTTGAGTCAACACAATTCTACCTAAATCAACTCAAGTTGTACAGAAATACGAACCATTTGGGTTAAAGAAGAAGAGGTAGAAGAAGAGAAAACAAAATCAACATCAGAATCTAACCATCGCAGCGGAATAAAATATAATAGATAGTAAATAATCTTTACTCAAAATCAAATATCTCTGTTTACATATATTACATCATCAGAGTACATCAGTCACAGCTCACAACAATAACATACAATGGATACGCAACAACTCAACAGCAGAATATATATAACAAGTACGACTATACGTATCGTCATCCAGCTCGTCTCCTGAGCTACACAGCATCATATCCTGTATCCTATAATACTCGGTCTGACCCGAGCATTACAGTTAAATAATACCTGAGTCAGTCTGGAATACCAGCGTGAGAAAATCACACCCAATTGATTATTAAAGTTTCAAAATCCTTTGAAAAACAAAAGCATCTCGTAAGACCACGCCACAAATAAACATGTCGGGTTTTTACCTTACGATAGCTAAAATAATTTTTATAGAAATCCTCTGATATTATAATAGGGTCTATATACAAATACTTATAAAATAGCCGAAATTGTTACATCTATTAAATTCCAGCTACTAGCCACAAAAGTGGGTAATACAAACAAAACTCGTACAAGGCTCGTAGGAAGAATGGATTTCCAACCAATGACTAGGCACTGGGGTACCACCTGTCACAGTACGGGGCCTAGATCACCGTACCGAGGAGTACGCCCGCTCCCCTGCAACACAAGGCCGGAACCATCCCTTACTGGACAGTCCCGAGTGAGATCACCCCGCGGTTGGGATCAGCAACCGCACCACTAAGCCGAAATAAAAAGGGACATCTAGACTGGAATGACCTCACCCTGCTTGGGTGCTACCCACCTAGCCTTGCTGCATAATCCCTGATTTTCAGTCATTCCCATTCGATGAGGCTTGAGGCTAAGCGTTACCTTTTTAGAATATATTCCTTAGAATGCCCATCGTCCACCTGACGATGTTTTCGCAAGCATTTATCCATATAAGTCCATCCCGGGTTCGAACGGAACCGAAGGCACTATTCCTACTACATCCATTTTGGAAATATCCTCAGGATTAGTAGCAACTAGCCCTTGCACTTCACTGCTCCATCTTCGAATCCAAACTTGTTTAACGTACAAACCGGATCGAAGTGGTTTTCGAGAAAATAAATCTCGATCCCGGTCTCTTCGAAACGATCAACGCATTTGTCCAATATGGATAGTCGGTTATTTAACTATCAATTCCTATTCACAAACATCCATCAAACAATAAATAATTTTCAAAATTATTTATTAATCCCAAAAATATCTTCACAAGATATTATTTCTATTTTCAATCCTTTGAAAACAGTTTCAAACCCATCTTTCCTTTCTGAATAAACTTTCTCAATTTTCTATCTCCTCCGAAATCACCAAGCACAAAACTAGATTTTTAAAAATAAATTTAAAACACTTTTCTTTGAAATATACTTTAGAACATTTTTATTTTAAAACGACTTCAATGATTTGAAAAAAAAAACATACTATATGAATATTTGAAAATAATGTTACTTTATAAAATATAACTAAATTGTTAAATCTTAAACAAACTACTAAGTCACTCTTTAAATAATTACTACTATAATAGATTAAAAGGAAAGACTTACTTCATAATTTAAATATTTAGAAATAATAAAATTTCCAAACTTGATTTTTAAAATTAACTTAAAACTTTTAAATTATATTTAAAAATTTACTTTGAAACGTACTTGGTTATCCAGGGAGAAGTTCCAACTTCAATCACTTAAATCAATTTCCCAAATTGATTTCAAATTTATCTCATTTGAAATAATTTCTTTAATTGCTTAATTCATTTCAAAATTCATAAAGTATGGACTTAATTATTATGATTGTTATTTTCCGTTTGATTCTAAAACTTTTAACGGAAATATACAAATTCCATATTTTTCCCAATTTCTTCTTTATTCTTTTAATAATTTAAATCTTAACCTTTAAATAAACGTTTTGTTCTTTTAAATAATAACACTGAATTTTTTTACAATTCATTAACTTCCTGTTTATTCAAAACTTCCTTTTATACTCACGATTTATTTATTAGAAATTTAAGTTCACTTTATTTCTTCTCCAATTCATTCTTATATCTATTCAGATTTCCTAAATTATTTTACTTACAGTTTCACTTCTTAAATTTTCTTTTCCAAAATTCAATTTATATATTTTTGGTAATTCATTATTCCCAATTATATCCAATCGAACCATAACATTCAATATACCAATTATCAATAATACCAATAATATTCATCACAGAATATAAAATAATCACAACAGAGGGTATTAAACAATTTAAATAAATGTTTGAGGGATCCAGTTGGATCCCTCCAACCTGTTTTCCCTGCATCCACAGATATTAGCACAATATACAATACCAATTCCAAATATATATCACACTATAGCATATCCGTCAATCCAATCATTCAACAATTATTTAAATTTAATCATTTAAATCTAATTTTAACTGAGTGAGATTAACTCACCTTTGTCCCTTAAATTTGCAATCCACTTTATTCTCGATTGTATTCCACATTTTCAGACCTTGAATAAACATTAGATGATTTTATAAATATTTGGACTAATCGATCAATTAATTATCATTATTTTTGTTTAGTTTAACTGATGATTTGGGTTTAAACTAAAAATTTAATACTAAACTAATTTTCCAAATATAAATAAATTTTTGTAACTAAAGTAATTTAATAAGTTAATAGAATTAGTAAGCCACCATAATTCATTACCCTAAAATCAATCAGTAGGTTTAATATGTGCAAGTAAATTTATCGTTTGAAACTATATATATTACTGTAAACTTTTTTTTATTTAACTTACTGTATAAATATATATATGAAAATTACATAGGGAAAATACCTTCAACCCAGAATTGCAAATGAATTGCCCACCAAATCACGTCGTTCGAGGATCGCGACTGCTGCCCTCCCCTTTCTGTCACAACGACGCACCCCCAATTGCACAAACGACCCTTGGCTCCCAAATCAACGAACCCTAGCTCGAAGACGCGACTCCAAAACCCTACCGACCATCGTGCTCGAGCTCATCTCGTCCTCCTATCGACGTTCGCCTCCATCTCGTGATGCCGCTCATCATCGCGAGGTCCTCCAAACGACATCAAACGCCAAACATGCTTCGAGACCCTAGCTCACCCAGAAAATTGGAACGATGCGAAGCTTCAACTGGCACTAGAGACGACGAGTATCGGCCACGAGAATGAATCAATTTGCCCTCCTTTTCTTGAAAACGATTCGGTTTGGATTATTACCAGAGGCCGCCTCTTTTTTTTCGAACGAAATGAATTTGTATGCAAAAGGGAAAAGGGGAATGGGGTTTCGAACTCGTGAAATTGGAAGAGAGAAAAAGAGTATGGCCTTCGATTTTCGAAAGAATTTTTAGAGGAAGCTCGGCCATTTTTTTATTGCTTTTCGTTTGATAATGACTGGAAATTGAATTGAATGAATGAAGAAGGAACAAGCAAATTTTAGAAGGAACGAGAAGTGTACGATAGAAGATAAGGATGGAACGAAATAAAAATGGAAAGGAGTGGCGTATAAGAGAAGACTTCGATTTTAATTAAATTAAATTTCATTAGATTAATATCAATTAGATTTTCAGCGCGTTTATATATCGTGCTCTCACACCACAACCCCGATCAATACGAAATTTGAAATCCGATAATAATACAATATTATGGATCCAATGGAACCGGTTTCGTCGAAATCCGAGACTGTGCCTCGGAAGGCTATTTTTAAATTCAAATTTAAACGATATAAATTTTAGAACCGATCAAAACACTTACAAATTCAATTTTAACACTTTCGCTACCTTCGGTGCTATCAATATAAATTTTATAAGCCTTCGAATTATTTTTAACCGACTTAAAACTCCAAATTCAACATTTTACCCAATTCCGATAGTTTAAATTCAAAAATTAATTATCCAATGAATATTGATATTTGAAATTAAAGTTAATAATTAACTTTCGAATATTTAAAATTAATTAAATATCCCCATTTCAAATGTCTAAAAATTCCGGGTCGTCACATTCCTCTCCCCTTAAAAGAACTTTGTCCTCGAAATTACTAATTTGGAAGAATGATCCAAAACCCGTTACTATTTCCAAACCAAACATTCTCATCAACTTGCCAAAACAATCTTTTAATCAACGACAGCCCAACTTCCTTTCTAACTCTTCAACTTATCCATAAGTCCCAAACAATATTACCTACTTATCAATTCAAATTTAAACTTAAATTCAAATTTTAAGTTCTCAAAATTTTTCTAACTCCCTAAATTTCCGAAATTTTTTGCCATCGTCTCCTTTGCGCGGCTAGCTCGGTACAACTACAAAATGGCTCTACGGCCCCCAAATCTCAAAAGAAAACAAAACGCCAAGTGGCTAGATCCAAAAACCCAATCATTCAAATTCCATACATAATTTTAAACACATACCTTTTTGTCGAGCCATTTCAAATTTATCTCTTGAAATCAAATCCAATTTCCTTTTTCCTTTAAAATACAAGCATACCTGCTTAGCACTAGTATCCTTTCACAACATTCCAAAACATTTGATCCACTTTTTCACAAAATGCTAATATCTATTCATTCCAATATTGACTTAAATTACATTGATAGTATCAATTTCCAATTAAGAATTGGACGATTCCTTACTTAAGTTAACATAAGCATTTTATATGTTTCTTTATTTATTTCCGTTTTACCACTTCAGTTTATATCTATTTCTATTCAACTTGATTCTTTCATTTCCATACGAATTCAATCTATTTTCAACTCCACATGTTAAATTTTATTTTTCATTTATAACTAATTCATGCCATTATTTTAATTAGTTTCATTCACTAACTTATTTCAATTTCTAGTTATGAAATTGTTTTGTCGGTAATAAATTTTCCAAATTTTCAAAAAATTTCTAACTCCTAAAATTTCTAAATTTTTTTGGCAGAGTCTCCTTTGTACGGAGGAGCTTTTGCAATTTGACAAAAGATATATATATATATATATATATACATCGACCCACCCGGTCGGAAAAACCAAAAACAGTTCATATTTCCTATTTTAATTGCGTAGGCGTACCTTATTTAGCATTTTAAGCAAGCAGCTTATTATTTTTAGCAAATAGCACAACCAAATCCAGCCACACGGCTTCCAGGTACCTGTACTTACTCAATTTAAACATGTAAGTGCCAAATCATGCAACTTAACAACATTTTACATATTTACTTGCAAACATTCCATTTTTAATAAACCATGTAGATTAAACAACACTTATAAGCAATTTTATAGGGTTCCAACATTAATTTAAATTGCTCACAACCTATTTATATACAACTTCATTCAATTCATTTTAGTAAAACAAACTCATATTTAATCCAGTCGATCTCAAAATCAATTAATTTAACTTCTATCAACTAATAGAATCTTAATTCTCTATACTTGCGTCAAACGACGATTTATTTTATGCAGTTTTGCCAATATCCAAGTGAATAAATGATTACTTGAGTTTTAAAATCAATTTGAATGGATTCCAATTCAATTTATTGTTAACTCCAATCCATTTTTAAATTTAGTTGGTATATTTATTGAATCCAATATCAATTCTTATTCACATCCAATTTATTTCTAAATTGTATTATATTAATAACAATGCCACTTCAAATCATTTACTTACTTGCATTTTATTTACAATTCAACCATTTCTCTTATAATCCAATTTATTTTATTTAACTCGAGTTCAAAACCAATTCCATTATGAATTTTCATTTCCTTAAATATTATCTATCTTCACTTGATTTAAATCCAATCCGATAACATTAAACTTAGTTTAAGTTGAATTCAATTCAACTTCCTTCATTCGTTTAGCTTAAGTCCATTAACCTCAATTTATTCAAATTTTACTCTTAAACTCATTTTCATTTTACAAGTAAATTTTCTCTTTTCAATTTAACTTGATTTTATTCTAATCCAATCCCATTTTAAATCTGCGAATTTAATTTGATTGGTTATTATAAAATTTAACTTTCCAAATTCAACTCATTCCGTTTATTACCTGGCTATTTTCCAGGTTATCTTCATTTATTTGGATTTTATTTGCACATTCAAACCATTGCTATCTTAATCCATTTACATTATTATTTGATACATTCTCAATTATATTTAATTTGTTAACACTTCAAGTTAAATTTTAAATTTATATCTCAAGTCTTGAATTCACTATTCATTTTCAAATTACCATTCACTTTTAAATTACCATCCAATTTTATTAACTTACATTGCAATTTCATTCACAAATCAATTAATTAATTTCAATGCCACTTTTAATTATATTTTCTTCATCGACAATGTAAGTCAAATTTAATTATAACTTGAGTTTTATTTTCAAACCTCATCGTAAACTCACAATTCAATTTCATTAACTAATTTATTAACAAATTAGTTCTCTCCTTTTTATAGTACAATACTTGATTTTATTTCCAAATATCACTTCATTTAATTTTCTTAGTTCACATTATTTTATAATTCAAGTTTGGATTTTATTTATTTTTCGATTCATCAAAAATATTTATTTTGGGTTTTCTATCTCACCTTCAAATTTAACAAGTCACAACTTATTGTTTTATACAATTCCATTCATCATAAGCTTGAATATATTCATCTTTTATTTTTTTAACTCAAGCCTTCTATTTATTTATATCCCAAGCATATTTTTGTTACCTTGGATTTTAATTCTTTTATAAGTTATTCTAATTTATTTACTTCAATTGAATTCTCATCCCAACTCAATTTTTACTTTAACTCGAATTTATTTAACTCAATTCGATTTCAACTCAATTCGAATACAACTGGATATTCTTTCAGCTTATTCAATTAACTTCAATCCAGTCAAATTTTTATTTTCAAATCCAAGTTAATTTCATTTTCAACTTTCCTTTTTAAATTTAAATTCCAACCCTCAAAGCTTATATTCCATTCCTGATTTAAAAATCATCTTAATGTATAAGCTTACAACCCATCCTATCAGGATTTTTCTTAAACTCCCGGCTTTGGTTTCAAATCATTTTGAAATCTCCAACATCTCAAACCACATTTATCAAAAAATTTAAACCAATCCTGGCTTTTATTTTCCAACAAATTTCCTTTGAAATTTTCAAAAACAACTTGCTTTTCTAAACAAATCAATTTGGTAGCAATTCTTCACTTAGTAATTCGAAAATGAATACAGATGATGCGACCGTCATCATCAGAATTATTTTCCAATAATCCAAGTGATTTCAATGCTATATCACTTTCAAAATCCCTTCAAAACAAAATACTTTTAATAAATACCCCCAAGATAATAATGCTATCTTTTATCTTCAAAACACTTCCAAATTTCCGGGCTTTTAAATTTTCAAATCCTGATTAAATCACTTTTAACTATAATTCATTTGCACATGCTCATACAAATTATCATTTGATTATATTTCAGTTTATAGTTTACCTTTATCTTTATAATTCATATTTATAAATTTCATTTTATAATGAATTTATTCCCTTAAACTTCGATTATATTTTCAATTTCCTGTTAAATTTTCACTTAACAATGATAATACTTTAATATTATCATTTCTAACATCCAAGCAACCATATATTAGCTAGAATAGTTTATAAAAACTTTTATTTATATCAAAATCCATTTTGGGTAAAATTATTTTATTCAGCCACATTTAAAACAATACCGTGTCGATTGTTCTATTCAAGTGTTTAGAAACCCCTTCAATACAGTTGTCCAGACTGTGCCGACGAAGGTTCATATGCCACTCAATAAACCAATCAACACAATATTAAAACAATTTATAGTCATTAACAAATACGTGCTCATATCTATTAATACGCTCAAACTCATTTTAGAGTACTACTGACTCTTTTCTATGAGTAATTCCCACCAGAGCCAAGGTTATCACCAACCTAAGCTCTGATACCAAGTGTAACAGCGCGCAAATCCGTACCCCTTGAGTCAACACTATTCTACCTAAATCAAATCAAGTTGTACAGAAATACAAACCATTTGGGTTAAAGAAGAAGAGGTAGAAGAAGAGAAAACAAAATCAACATCAGAATCTAACCATCACAGCGGAATAAAATATAATAGATAGTAAATAATCTTTACTCAAAATCAAATATCTCTGTTTAAATATATTACATCATCAGAGTACACCAGTCACAGCTCACAACAATAACATACAATGGATACACAACAACTCAACCGCGGAATATATATAACAAGTACGACTATACGTATCGTCATCCAGCTCGTCTCCTGAGCTACACAGCATCATATCCTGTATCCTATAATACTCGGTCTGACCCGAGCATTATAGTTAAATAATACCCGAGTCAGTCTGGAATACCAGCGTGAGAAAATCACACCCAATTGATTATTAAAGTTTCAAAATCCTTTGAAAAACAAAAGCATCTCGTAAGACCTCGCCACAAATAAACATGTCAGGTTTTTACCTTACGATAGCTAAAACAATTTTTATAGAAATCCTCTGATATTATAATAGGGTCTATATACAAATACTTATAAAATAGCCGAAATTGTTACATCTATTAAATTCCAGCTACTAGCTACAAAAGTGGGTAATACAAACAAAACTCATACAAGGCTCGTAGGGAGAATGGATTTCCAACCAATGACTAGGCACTGGGGTACCACCTGTCACAGTACGGGGCCTAGATCACCGTACCGAGGAGTACGCCCGCTCCCCTGCAACACAAGGCCGGAACCATCCCTTACTGGACAGTCCCGAGTGAGATCACCCCGTGGTTGGGATCAGCAACCGCACCACTAAGCCGAAATAAAAAGGGACATCTAGACTGGAATGACCTCACCCTGCTTGGGTGCTACCCACCTAGCCTTGCTGCATAACCCTTGATTTTCATTCATTCCCATTTGATGAGGCTTGAGGCTAAGCGTTACCTTTTTAGAATATATTCCTTAGAATGCCCATCGTCCACCTGACGATGTTTTCGCAAGCATTCATCCATATAAGTCCGTCCCGGGTTCGAACGGAACCGAAGGCACTATTCCTACTACATCCATTTTGGAAATATCCTCAGGATTAGTAGCAACTAGCCCTTGCACTTCACTGCTCCATCTTCGAATCCAAACTCGTTTAACGTACAAACCGGATCGAAGTGGTTTTCGAGAAAATAAATCTTGATCCCGGTCTCTTCGAAACGATCAACGCATTTGTCCAATATTGATAGTCGGTTATTTAACTATCAATTCCTATTCACAAACATCCATCAAACAATAAATAATTTTCCAAATTATTTATTAATCCCAAAAATATCTTCACAAGATATTATTTCTATTTTCAATCCTTTGAAAACAGTTTCAAACCCATCTTTCCTTTCTGAATAAACTTTCTCAATTTTCTATCTCCTCTGAAATCACCAAGCACAAAACTAGATTTTTAAAAATAAATTTAAAACACTTTACTTTGAAATATACTTTAGAACATTTTTATTTTAAAACCACTTCAATGATTTGAAAAAAAAATACATACTATATGAATATTTGAAAATAATGTTACTTTATAAAATATAACTAAATTGTTAAATCTTAAACAAACTACTAAGTCACTCTTTAAATAATTACTACTATAATAGATTAAAATGAAAGAATTACTTCATAATTTAAATATTTAGAAATAATAAAATTTCCAAACTTGATTTTTAAAATTAACTTAAAACTTTTAACTTATATTTAAAAATTTACTTTGAAACGTACTTGGTTATCCAAGGAGAAGTTCCAACTTCAATCACTTAAATCAATTTCCCAAATTGATTTCAAATTTATCTCATTTGAAATAATTTTCTTTAATTGCTTAATTCATTTCAAAATTCATAAAGTATGGACTTGATTATTGTGATTGTTATTTTCCGTTTGATTCTAAAACTTTTAGCGGAAATATACAAATTCCATATTTTTCCCAATTTCTTCTTTATTCTTTTAATAATTTAAATCTTAACCTTTAAATAAATGTTTTGTTCTTTTAAATAATAACACTGAATTTTTTTACAATTCATTAACTTCCTGTTTATTCAAACTTCCTTTTATACTCACGATTTATTTATTAGAAATTTAAAGTCACTTTATTTCTTCTCCAATTCATTCTTAAATCTATTCAGATTTCCTAAATTATTTTACTTACAATTTCACTTCTTAAATTTTCTTTTCCAAAATTCAATTTATATATTTTTGGTAATTCATTATTCCCAATTATATCCAATCGAACCATAACATTCAATATACCAATTATCAATAATATCAATAATATTCATCACAGAATATAAAATAATCACAACAGAGGGTATTAAACAATTTAAATAAATGTTTTAGGGATCTAGTTGGATCCCTCCAACCTGTTTTCCTTGCATCCACAGATATTAGCACAATATACAATACCAATTCCAAATATATATCACACTATAGCATATCAGTCAATCCAATCATTCAACAATTATTTAAATTTAGTCATTTAAATCTAATTTTAGCTGAGTGAGATTAACTCACCTTTGTCCCTTAAATTTGCAATCCACTTTATTCTTGATTGTATTCCACATTTTCAGACCTTGAATAAACGTTAGATGATTTTATAAATATTTGGACTAATCGATCAATTAATTATCATTTTTTTGTTTAGTTTAACTGATGATTTGGGTTTAAACTAAAAATTTAATACTAAACTAATTTTCCAAATATAAATAAATTTTTGTAACTAAAGTAATTTAATAAGTTAATAGAATTAGTAAGCCACCATAATTCGTTTCCCTAAAATCAATCAGTAGGTTTAATATGTGCAAGTAAATTTATTGTTTGAAACTATATATATTACTGTAAACTTTTTTTTTATTTAACTTACTGTATAAATATATATATGAAAATTACATAGGGAAAATACCTTCAACCCAGAATTGCAAATGAACTGCCCACCAAATCACGTCGTTCGAGGATCGCGACTGCTGCCCTCCCCTCTCTGTCACGACGACGCACCCCCAATTGCACGAACGACCCTTGGCTCCCAAATCTACGAACCCTAGCTCGAAGACGCGACTCCAAAACCCTACCGACCATCGTGCTCGAGCTCATCTCGTCCTCCTATCGATGATCGCCTCCGTCTCGTGATGCCGCTCATCATCGCGAGGTCCTCCAAACGACATCAAACGCCAAACATGCTTCGAGACCCTAGCTCACCCAAAAAATTGGAACGATGCGAAGCTTCAACTGGCACTAGAGACGACGAGTATCGGCCACGAGAATGAATCAATTTGCCCTCCTTTTCTTGAAAACGTTCGGTTTGGATTATTACCAGAGGCCGCCTCTTTTTTTTCCGAACGAAATGAATTTGTATGCAAAAGGGAAAAGGGGAATGGGGTTTTGAACTCGTGAAATTGGAAGAGAGAAAAAGAGTATAGCCTTCGATTTTTGAAAGAATTTTGAGAGGAAGCTCGGTCATATTTTTTATTGTTTTTCGTTTGATAATGGCTGGAAATTGAATTGAATGAATGAAGAAGGAACAGGCAAATTTTAGAAGGAACGAGAAGTGTACGATAGAAGATAAGGATGGAACGAAATAAAAATGGAAAGGAGTGACGTATAAGAGAAGACTTCGATTTTAATTAAATTAAATTTCATTAGATTAATATCAATTAGATTTTCAGCGCGTTTATATATCGTGCTCTCACACCACAACCCCGATCAATACGAAATTTGAAATCCGATAATAATACAATATTACGGATCCAATGGAACCGGTTTCGTCGAAATCCGAGACTGTACCTCGGAAGGCTATTTTTAAATTCAAATTTAAACGATGTAAATTTCAGAACCGATCAAAACACATACAAATTCAATTTTAACACTTTCACTACCTTCGGTTCTATCAATATAAATTTTATAAGCCTTCGAATTATTTTTAACCGACTTAAAACTCTAAATTCAACATTTTACCCAATTCCGATAATTTAAATTCAAAAATTAATTATCCAATGAATATTGATATTTGAAATTAAAGTTAATAATTAACTTTCGAATATTTAAAATTAATTAAATATCCCCATTTCAAATGTCTAAAAATTCCGGGTCGTCACAAAACTAGGGCTTATGAATTTCTAATCTCCTCTTTTTCCCCCAATTTTCCTATAGCTTGAGTGTTAGGAATTATTATTAGTAGAATGAATGAAGAAGAGAGCAGTTTGGGTATTTGGTAGAGGAGTTTGGGTTCTCCTGTTGGGTTGGTGGGCTAGAACCAAACCCAAAGCCCAAATGAAAATACCAAAATCCTAATCAACTCCAAACATATCGATGTTTATACTCAAACTACTCAAACAAGTTATAAACATCGTTTTGGACTCAATGGAAGTGGTCCGAGTCAGGATACGACCATTTACAGAAGGTCACTTTTCGGACTTTAAATTCAACTAATGATGTTATATTTAAATAAAAATTTAAATATATAATCGTAAAATATAAGGGTTGTTATAGATTCCCCTCCTTAAAGAAATTGCATCCTTGCAATACTAAAGAAGAAAATAAAGAGTTTTAACCGCACAAAGGCATTCAACACAAAAGGGAAATTTTAAGTGAGAAGTTCAAAATACGGGGCACGAGAGAGTAAGTCCGGATGCGTTCGCTCGATGAATTTTCTTGATTCACAAGAGCAATCCTTAGGTTTTGAGGATCATTGAACTTTCACAAGTGGAACATCTTTATTTCGAAGGCGTTTAACCTCCGTAGCAATGATACGAATAGGATGTTGTTCATAAGTCAAATTAGGTGAAACTTCAAATTCTCAAATAACACCGGGCTTAAGAATAGAATCGGAATCTCTAAGGTGATTCCGTCGTTGAGAAACATGGAATACATCATGAATAGCAGAAAATTAAGCCAGTAATAAAAGGCGATAAGCCACGTAACCAATGCATTCGGTGATGGAAAATGGGCCAATATATCGAGGTGCCAGTTTTCCCGATCGACCGAAACACACAACACCCTTCATAGGTTAAACACAAATGAACCAACTCTCCCATAAAAATTATAATTTCCTTCTTTGGTTATCGACATAGGATTTTTGTCTACTTTGAGCTTTTTTCATCCTATGACAAATAAGGTCAATCTTTTCTATGGAATCACGAATAAAATCTGGACCTAAAAGCAGCTTCTCCCTGGCTTTAAGCCAACACGAAGGAGTTTGGAATGGCCTTCCATAGAGTGCCTCAAAAGGTGCCTTACCAATACTATATTGGAAGCTATTACTGTAAGAAAAATCAAGAAGAGAGTATGATCTTCCCAATTTCCACCAAAATCAAGAACACATGCACGAAGAAGATCTTCAAGAGATTGAAGATTGATTCACATGCTCGTTTTGTCCATCGGATTGAGGAAGATAAGCGGTGCTAAAAGACAAGAAAGAGCATCAAGGATACATGAAACAAGAGATGAACATTAATCGGATTCACGATCTCGAATCTCACAAGTGGACTACAAGGACGGAATTATCGAGATATTCGTAGAATACTCGATTCATAAGATGGACGAAATAAGGTGGAGGGTTCGTCAAACCGAATGACATCACGAGTCACTCATAAGAATCATAACGAATGAGGAATGCGGTAAGGGGAACGCTTCCCTCCGCAACTCGTAGCTAATGAAAACCAGTGGCAAGGTCGAGCTGAAAAGACCTTAGCACCATTCATTAGATTGCTTAGGTGATAATCCTAAGACAAGCTCAAAGATACCTGGAAAATCATGAACTACTTGAATGAGGGAAGTAAAATTTTACTCATCATGTGGGTTTAAGCAATAAAATGATGCCACCGAATTGGAATCGAAACCATTAAGAAAAATAAAAACCTGCTTAATAGATTGAGAATGTAGAAGATGGATAGTCCTATCGGGATATAGGATATGGGCTTCATAATGATTAAGCCAATCCTTTCCATACATCAATTCCAAAACCTAAGTAGCACATAACATGCAAATTGGATCAGAAAGCATAATCATATAAAATAGTCTCGACATCTTTACAAAGTAAACTGAGTGTTGTGGATCCACCAATCGAATTCACAATCCTCAGTGAAGTCATCATGCTCATAGCATTTAAAGACAAAGTATCAACAAGTTCCATTGATATAAAAGAGTGAGATGCACCTGTATCAAAAAGAACTCGAATAGGATAATTACGTAACAAATTAATGCCATCAAGGACTGAATGAGAAATACCTTGACCAAGAGAAGTGTTACTAGGAGCTTGCATAGCATTCAGCTCTCCCACTCAGTTACTTTGAAGTTTGGGACATCAAGATATATAATGACCCAAACTTTTACAACAGCGGCAATAAAGGGGTTTGGACACTTATTAGCATAATGATCCTTAGAACCACAATCATAGCACTCACCACGATTAGGGGTAGGAGTTTTTTCTACCGATGTTGCTTGCTTCTCTTTCTTGTTGGGATTAGGTTTTAACTTAATATGCCTCTTCTTGTTGATGTTGAAGTTCTGTTAGGCACCCACGACTTCAACACCACTTTCTTTATCGACCACTTCAAGTCAAAGAGCGATATCAACAAGCTGATCGAAAGAAACTTCTAGTTTCAGAAGTGAAGCCTTTTTGAGGTTCTTATTCAACTCATAGAAAAATCTCTAATTTTTCTTCGGTGGGGTATTAATATACTCGACACCATATTTAGAGAGAGATTCAAAAGATGCCATGTAATCCGTCACAGAAGATCCACCTTGAACAAGGTCAATAAAGCGTCGAACTAAATTTACTTTTTTTTAGCTTCCAGCACAAACTTCAACTCGAACCTTTCTTGAAATTGCTCCCAAGTAAGATCCGCTTTAGTAATTTACGAAATCAAAAGATCACACCAATCTAATGCTCTTTCCTGGAGCATGCTATAAGCCACTTGGACTCGATGTAGATCCACAAGATTCATGCGAGAAAAGATGTGATCGCATGTTCTAAGCCAAGCTTGGATTTCAATAATGCTTTTGGAACCCCTGAATGGCCTTCCACCCAAATAGGTTTAATCCCTGCACAAGCGTGCAAACCCGAATTCAGGGTAAGTAGGCTCTGTAGTGGGTCCGAAAGCTTGGGCATTCTTTACAAGATCTAAAAGTTGTTGGACAGACATAAATACACCATCTTGAGGAGTAGCACTGGATTGACCGGCGCTGGGACGACCAGGTCTAACCTATTTCTCTTATTTAAGAAAGAAAGAAAATAGAGGAAAAAGATTATTCTCAGAATGAATGTCAAATAAACTTGATTGATAAAACAAGGAATCATAAAAGGAAATAGGATAGAACGGGTCCAATGACTCGAATTAAATCCTAAGGCACGATTCCTAAGAGAGACTTAGGACAGTGATCCTTGCTATAATATTCTATATTGTTCTGAAGTTTGGCTCTGATACCAAGCTATGACGCCCCACCTCCATACTCACACTAGACAAGGACACTACGGAGTAATGTCATCGAGTAGCATGAAGAATAAGGCTGTTGAGGAGCGACCGTATGTGTAATTGATTTGTGCGAGTACCGATATGCCAGATAGAAGGTCATGCATTTCATTTCCAGAGGAAATCTAACATATCAAATACAAACTCAAAGCTACTACACAATGGCTATATGGCCTTCGAAAACAAATATAAAATAAGCATAACACAAATCAGTCACAGATATTCATATCACTAAGGCGGAAACAGATATGAATATATCACATAGAAATGAACATCAAAGTAGTGATCATACAAGGTCCACTACATCACAAAAGTATAGGTACAAGTGTAAGACAAAAGAATATGTATACATCAAGGAGTCTCTATCTCAAATGTATAAAAGCAAAAACTACTAAGCTAAAGTAGTTAGCCAAAAGTCAGAAGCTAGTCCCTGCTACGAAGTCAAGTGGAAGCACCTAAAACACCTCGGTCTGACTCAAGTATTATTTAGGAAGAAAAATAACAAAACGAATCAGTCTAGCTATAAATATCGGATAAAATGAGATAGGATAAGAGATATGACAAAAATATATGATAACAATAATGTCATACCGTGATAGATATATATTTGATAACAATGAAAATCGTATAATATCTTAAATCTTCTCAAACAACAAAAAGAGTGTTATATTATTTTGCTTATTCACCAAAACACAAATATTGAAAAAACATATTAATGCCAATTCGCATAAATCGGTGAAATACAAGTTCTAGAAACCAATAACTAGAAATCCAGAAAAACACAAAGGGGGAGGCCAATCACAAACGGGAGCATGAAAGCTCACCAACACGTGTATCACAAATGGATCACTATCGCATGAAAATACAGGGTACAGTCCCCCCACGCGGATGAATGAGCCAAACATCAATGCACCCTAAAAGATACGCCTAATGCACAGACTCTGTCGTGGTATAGTCCCCCATATGGACAAATGAGATGAACATCGACACACCCTAAAAGATACGCCTCATGCACAGACTCTGTCGTGGTACAGTCCCCATACGGACGAATGAGCTGAACATCGACGCACCCTAAAAGATACACCTTGTAACGACCCGAAATTTTCGAAGCCGAAAATTCCAGATAGTAATGAAAAAGAAGAAAGAGATAGAAGAAGAAGAAGAAAAAGAAGAAGAAGATAAAAAACCCCAACATCTCACATTTGCAGCGGATAAAATATAATAATAAATAATAACAGTTTACAAAAGAATATTATACTGTCGATTACATTTTAATACATCAGAGTCACATATATAAAGACATTGAATATATTCAATTATCATGCCACGGATACAAAACAATATTATACAGCGGAAATACTCCATACGCTCTTGCCATCCAGCTAGCCTCCTGAGCCCCAGAACGTACCTACCTGAAAATCTGTAATGCTCGGTCTGACTCGAGCATTACACCAAAGTAACACCCGGGTCAGGCTGGAAACTAGCGTGAGTAAACCCATCCAACATGGAATACAAAGCATACAACTTATTTAAAACCCGAGGTAACTCGAATCAACTTACAAATTCACACTTTGTTATAGTCTTCTGTAATTTCACACATCAATATCCAAGTACCAAAAACTTTAGATTAAATGGTCCAATTCACTTAAATCATTTCATTTCAGCCTATTGATTTTCCATATCAATCTATAAAAATTCGAAGTGGTTTCGGGTATTTCCTAATACCCGACCCCGGTCTCTTCGAAACACATGCAATCCTAACCCAAGTTATCCAAATGAAATACACAACATTTCATATCAGAGATATCAACTCATTCAAAGCATTCAATACCATTCAATCATCCATATGCAAATTTGATCACTTCCAAATTAATTAAATCGATTCTAATTGAATTTCTAACCTAATTCACTTAGATTCTTTCATTTAACCTTAATTAATTCCAACTCAATTAATTAGTCAACCCTTCATTATTCATCTTAATTAATCACCCTGGATTAATTATTTTTCAATTACATTCAAGTAATTATCTTTATTTAATTTCACGATATTAATTATTCTTAACCAAAATCAATAAGTAATCTTAACTACTTCATAATTAATTAACTATATTAATTACATTAATCCTTAATTACTTACATTAATTAATTTCTCATAAGTCACTTATTTTGGATTAATAAATTTTAATTTACCAATCTTTAATTACATCATTAACTATATAAATTAATGATTTCCAGTTGTATTTTAATTTTTTTCTAATCTAAATTAATTACATGAATTAAACCACAGTATTAATCATACTTGATTTATTTCCACCTGAAATTATCTACCTTTTATTTACTTCATTAAATAAACTAATTCTCCTTAATTAATTATCTTAATTTGTCTCTTGATTAATTTCACAAAGAAATTTTATTAATTGCATTAAGTAATTACTTATTAAACCACCCAATTATCATTCCAAATTAATTTAATCATAAATAATTAGCCTAAATCATTAATTAATTCAATTAATTAATTGTCCATTTAAATTTACCTGCCTATTTTATGAATCGCCAACCATTTAACCCTTATTGATTTTAAACTGAACCATTTTCTTATTTATGATTTAAGTTTAAAACCATTTAAAACCCAAATGCTTCGAGTCAAACAACAACTAACTCGAGAACCAACCAAAACCAAAGTCACCAGATCATCAGTACATATCAAATCAATTCAATCATTCAACCAAATATTTAAATTTAACCATTTAAATATAAATAAAAATCAAACAGAGTGAGATTTACTCACCTTTGCTTTTATTTGCAATCCATTCCATCTCGACTATTTTGTTCACGATTATGACCTTGTATAAACAATTTACGATATATTACTATTTGAATTAATCAAATAATTAATCACCATTTACTTAGTTAATTTTTAACTTATAATTTGATTTAAACTAATTTTACCTTGAAATCTTTAGTAACAAAAATAAATTAAATAAGCTAATTTCACAAGTTAATCTCCTTGAATCCATTATTATTTTTAAATAAACTAGTAAGTGAAAATATGTATATGTATTTTTATATAGATATATTTATACTTATATATTTTTCTTTGAAACCCGTACACTTGTAAAAAAATTATTTATGTGGATTCAGAATCTAATTTCATAGAAACTATTCTACATTCATAATTCCTATATATATTTTCCATATATATATATATATATATATATATATATATATATATATATATATATACACACACAAATGATTAAATCTCAAAACCAAAATTGTTATATATTTTTTTCTGTTTATACAAAGAAAAATTATTATACTTAAATTGAAACAGAAATCTATACCTTACGGCAACACGAGAACCTGGATCTACCTTGCACGCGACTCCACTGGCGTTCGTCCCTGCTCCAAAACTTCGACCTTCCCATCATCTGCTCGTATTCTGAGCGAGTCGTCGTCCTCAAAGCCTTTGCCGCCCCGATTAACTCGCCGTCTCGACTTGCCCCGCATTCATGCCTTGCAGCCACCATCAAGATCTCCTTCAACCTGACAAAGACGTGAATCACGGTGATGTCGAGGCCTAAATGTCGAAAGGCTTTGCGATCTTCCCCACACGTGGCCGCGCTTAAATCGAAGGCCGCACTACCAAAATCGAAACCCTAAATCGCAAACCATCCCTCCCCCCCCCCCCCCCCCCCCCCCCCGCATCGCCTCTTCCTTCGCGGTGCTTGAGTCGATCTGAACAATGGCTTCCACGAATCCTTTTTTTCTTCGATTCATATATTTTTTTCCAATCAGCCATTGCTTTCGTTTGTTTTTTTTTTGAGTTCGATCTTCTGTTCTAAGGTTAGAGAGGGGTCAGAGATAATATAGATTTGGGGATAGCTTCTTGAGTACGATTGTTGGTAAAAAATATCTCTGACTAATGTACTTCAAATTTTATTATATTATAAAATTTTCAAAACGTCTCGTTAATTGCTACTTAAAATTTTGAACTCCTCTTAAGGAATGCCGCTAGGCGATTATAAGGTTTTACCCGCATTCCGAACACAATGGAACGTGTTTCGGAGCTAATTCGATCACATGTGTGATTACGGAAGTAAACAATCAATTTTTAAATTAAATCAATTAAAATAGTTCTAAGCATTTTGAGCTTCCAGGGTCAAACGAAAACTCCGATTGCTACGAAAATTGAAATCCAATAATAACTAATTAGTACGGATCCAATGGAACTAGTTTCGTTGAATTCCGAGACTGTGCCTCGGAAGGCTATTTTTAAATATCGATTTAAACGATATATTATTAAAACTGAACAAATCACCTTTAAATTAAGTTTCAACCATCTTATCTTTAGTATCATTATTATAAATTTTATAAGTTTTAAAATTATTTTTAACAGGCTTAAAATTCCATACTCAACATCTTACCCAATTTCGAATTATATAACTCAATAATTTAATTATCAAGTAAATATTAATATTTGGAATTCAAGTAAAAATTAACCTTTAAATGTTTAAAATCAATTAATTATTCCATTTTAAATTGTTAAAAATTCCGGGTCATCACATTTTTCCCCCCTTAAAAGAATTTCGTCCCCGAAATTACTAGTTAAGAAGAATAGTCCAATACCCGTTTACCTTTTTCCCAAAACCCACAATTCAATATCCTACCAACTAACTTTTTATAAAAGACCCCTTATCATTCTTACTAACTTCCCAAACTCTTCCACAGTTTCCAAACAATACCATTTTCTCAAACATTCAAATTTCAATTTAAAACCAAATTTTAAATTATCAAAAAATTCTAACACTCTAAATTTTCGAAATTTTTTGCCAGCGTCTCCTTTGCGCGGCTAGCTCGGTACAACTAGAAAAGGCCTCTACGGGCACCCAAATTCCAAAAAGAAAACAGAAAGCCAAGTGGCTAGATCAAAAACCCAATCCAATTTCATACAGAAATTTAAATACATACCTTTTAGTCGAGCAATTCAAATTTATCTTCTTAATCAAAACCAATTTTCTTTTTCCTTTATAATACCTGCATATCTTACTTAACAATAATATCCCATCATAGCCCTTTGAAATCATTTCATATATTTTCTTACAGAAGTTTTCATATCTACTTCTATTCAAATTAGTTTTTTCCATTTCCATATGAATTCAATTTGTTTTCAATTTTGAATATTGAATTTTATCTTTCATTTATAACCGATTCATATTAGTTTCATCTACTAATTTACTTTAAGTTTCCAAGTCGTTTTGTCGTTAACAAAAATTTTCTAACTTCCAAAATTTTCGAAGTTTTTTGGCAGAGTCTCCTTTGTACGGAGGAGCTTTTGCAATTTGACAAGAGATGTAAATATATGTATACCCACACGGTCGGAAAAGCAAAAACAGTTCATATTTCCTATTTTTATTGCGTAGGCGTACCTTCATTTAGCATTTTAAGCAAACGACTTATTTATTTTAGCTATTAGTGCAACTAAATCTAGCCAAACAACTTCTCGGTACCTGTACTTACTCAATTTAAACATGTAAGTGCCATATATAGAAAATCTATTTGCATTTCACTTACTTTTAATGGCTAAACACAAGCATTTGAAAAGCAACAAACACCAAACGCTTACCATAAGCGATTTATATGATTTAAAGCTAATTCCAATTGCTTCCAACCAATTTTATATGCCATTTCATTTAATTTTCATTGGTTTACAACTCAATTGCTTACATTCAATTTATTTTTAATCCAAACAAGCTCATATTCACTCCAAATGATTCAAAATCAATTTTATTTGCTTCTATTAATTCATAGATTTTTAATTACTTGTTTACGTCAAACAATGACCATTTTTATGTAAATTCGTTGATATTTGCTTAATAGAGTATCCATTTTAGTTTATAACTATTTTAAATTGATTTCAACTCATTCCGTAATTAATTCCATTTCATTTCAGATATATTCACCAACCACACATATGCATTTAATTTCATCTCCACATTGGATTCATTCAAATCAATTTATTAAGCTTGGCACATTCAAACTTATAAATTAATAACCATTTCCAATTTAATTTTAACCCAGACTTTTATGATCTTTCACTTTTGCTCGAAGCCAAACTTCTATTAAATTTAAACTCAAGTTAATTTACTTTCTTCAAATTATTTCAACTTCATAACTTAAGCTCACATCATTTGCAAATAAATTTTATTTTTCACCTTAACTTGATTCTATTTCAATCAAATCTCATTTCAATCTACAAATTTATTTGATTATTTATTATAAATTAAATTCCCAAATTCAATTCATTCACGACTCGTTTAACTAATTACAAGGCCATTTTTAATTTATTTCTACCTACTTGGGTTTTGTTTGCAATTCAAACCATGTCTATTATAATTCAATTTCATTTCATTCGACAACACTTCCCTTATATCTAATTTACTTGCAAATTTCATTAGATATTATTCATCTCACAATTGAATTTTATTTGTAATTCAAACCATCCTATTTCGATCCAACTCTATTTTATTTGTATTTTTATTTTACAGCATCTCCACTTATTTAATTCATTAACAAATCCAAGTCGAATTCTATTCACAATTCGAATTCATTTCCAAACTCCATTATTAACTTACAATCCATTTATTTAACCGAATTAAATTTTATTAATATATTCTATCAAATAATTTACTTAGCTGATGATGCAGCTCAGACCAAGGTCGAAGATTGCAAGCTATTGGCATGAGTCGTTCACGACCTAGAGGGAG
This sequence comes from Allium cepa, assembly GCA_030765085.1. Classification (NCBI taxonomy): domain Eukaryota; kingdom Viridiplantae; phylum Streptophyta; class Magnoliopsida; order Asparagales; family Amaryllidaceae; genus Allium; species Allium cepa. Next base: position 977,028,841 of record CM060939.1, read on the forward strand.
TTTAAGTCGTTCACGACTTAACAGATTAGAAGGTGAAGACATGGGTCGTATACGACCTAAGGAAGAAGGGTTAGGTTGGAAACGACCTAGCGAAGGAGTTTTAGGTCGATCACGACCTAACAGGCTATGTGAAAAGGAGTTACGACCTAACAAAACATTAAGTCATTCGGAATCTTTAGGTCGTCCACGACCTATAACTACAAGAGCTAATGAAGTAGAAAAACGACCTAACGATCTATGAGTTAACGAGAAAACAGAAACTTCTTTAGGCCACTCCGAGGACCTACGACCTAGTTATGCTGCTATGGATTTCTTAAGTCGTTGAACGACCTAGTTAGGTCGCTCATACGACCTACCGATCTATGTTAGGTCGCTGAAGAGTTATGCCGCATGAAGTTAGGACGCGTGCCATTTATTCTTAGGTCATTGTGCTGTGGTGTTGTGTCTGTTAGGTCGCGTGAGTTGTTTTTAGGTCACATCGAGAGATTGTGATGTACTTAGGTCGGTAACGACCTTGTCTAAGTCGTTTGTGTTGTATATATATGTGCTGTGTTGCAATTAAGGCGAGTAGTATCTGTTAGGTCGGCAATGACCTAGTTGAGTCGTGAGTCATGAGTCGGCAACGACTCAAGGGAGTTAAGTCGGCAACGACTTAAGGGTCAGGGTGTGAAACTTCTATAAATAGCGAGTGCGTTGTAACTTTTGAGGTTGTTGATTTTTGAATAAAATTCTTATTTGATTATTGTGTGCTTTCATCCTAAATTGGTAGTTGAGTGTAATCTCCTATCTCCACTTTCGGTTATTCGAGTGCGCTCGAATCAACGATTGTTGAAGCCGATTCGCGGAATCAAGTGCACTTGATCAACGCTTGAAGAATTGAAGATCTTCTCTCACGGTATCGTGCGCGATCAACGTGTCGAAGATAGCTAGAATTCGGTATCTTTGTGATCAACGAATTTGGGCCTTTCAGTATCCTCAATCCACCGTTTGCTACTTTCATCGATCTATATCGTTTTGTTAATTATCCGCTGCGTCAGTTTTGGTATCAGAGCTAGACTTAGCCAATCATAGCTAAGTCGAGTCTTGGAGCCAAGGAATTTGAAGTTGAAGTTCATCGTGTTCATCTTGAAGTTGCAACAAGTTATAAGCATTTAATCCATTTCATTTTGGATCAAAGTTGGAAAGTTGTTTGAATTTTGATCATGGGAGTTTGCGCGCCAAAGTTTGAAATTGAAGAGCTTGAAGTCGTGTGGTGGTGTAGCCGAGCTAAGGAGTAAGTCGCAAGGCCGAGCCAAGTTGAGTTGGAGCCGTGCTTGTTGACTTGTGTTGAAGAATTGTTGAAGTGTTTGTGATTGTGTATCATGCCGCCGAGGAGAGCTAATCGTCATCAAATTGTTGAAGCACTGTATAGAAGAGAAGAAGCCGAGCAAATGGAACAACGCATTAATGATAAGTTTGATGAAGGCATTGGAAAGTTAGAGAAGTTGATGAATGATTTGAATCAAAATCAAAGCAGGAGATCACCAATCTCGAACCATGGAGGAAACCGAGTTTCGCCATTGGTTACGGAAGCGAGGAGGGTATCACCGCAATCTTTTAGAGAAAGGAGAGAAACATCAATTTCATCAAGGAGAGAACACCATGACTATGGACATGAAGAGAGGAGAACTCCATGTGAGTTTGAAGAAGAGCCATATAGAGATGAAGAGAGACACAGTAGAAGAGACATGCGTGATCGAAGGAATGTTGATGGTCGAGATCGATATAGACGTACATTTGATTTTGATGAAGAGGGTGATAGAGCTAGCATTCATTATCGAGATCGAGACCAAGTTCGAAATTCATATCGAGATGTAGATGATGATCGTCGATGGGAATCGGGTATGAAGATGGAAATTCCAGAATTCAAGGGTGGAATGGTAGCAGAAGAATTTCTTGATTGGTTGTCTAATGTTGAAGAGATCTTTGATTTCAAGGAGGTTCCGGAGAATCGTCGAGTGAAGTTGGTTGCTACTAGGTTGAGGGGGAGAGCTTTGGCGTGGTGGCAACAAACTAAACTTACGAGAGAGAGAATGGGGAAGTCAAAGATTGAGTCTTGGGATAAGATGAAGAAGTTGATGAGAGCTACATTTTTACCTTACAACTATCAATCACTTATGTACCAGAGATTGCAGAATCTAAGGCAGGGAACGAAGTCAGTTAATGATTATGCTGATGAATTTTATCAACTCATTGCTCGAAATGACATTATGAAGATAGAGGAACAGCTGACTGCTAGATTTGTTGGAGGGTTGCGAATGCAGATTCAAGATATGGTGAATATGTTTGATCCTAGATCTGTAGCAGAAGCATATCAGAAAGCGTTGGCTTGGGAGAAGCAGGGAAGGCGTGGAGGTGGTGTGTTTACTAATTCCAACAATCAAGTGAAGGGTGTTAGTGGAAGCTCTAATGTTCCTAAATCTATCAGTAAACCAGTTGTGAATGAAGTTGCGAAGCCAAAGGTTAATAGCAATTTCAAATGTTACAATTATCAGGAGTTGGGTCACAAAAGCAATGAATGTCCAAAGCCGAAGAGGAGAGCAATGGTTGCAGAGATAGAAGAAGAGGATGTGGTAGCTGAATGTTCTAATTCACCTTATGTTGAGAAGGAAGAAGAGTTGTCTGGAGATGAAGGGTGTAATTTGATGATGAGGAGAAGTTATTTGGCACCGAAACAAGAAGAGGAAGACAGTTGGCTGATAAATAACATATTTCAGTCCCCATGCACTATTATGGGAAAGGTTCGCAAGTTCGTCATTGATGCTGGGAGTTGTGACAATATTATATCTACTAAAGCAGCAAGGAAGTTGAACTTCAAAACTGAGAAGCATCCTAAACCGTACAAGTTACCATGATTAAGGAAAGGTGGCGAGGTGAAAGTTGGAAGAAGAGCTTGTGTGAATTTTTCAATTGGGAAGAAATACAAAGACAAAATTTGGTGTGATGTTGTAGACATGGATGTGTGTCATCTGTTGTTGGGCAAACCATGGCAGTTTGATAGAGCAGTACAACATGATGGACGTGCTAATAGCTACAGTTTCATGTTTGAAGGTACTAAGATCACTTTAATTCCCAAGAAGCAACAACAGAAGGAAAGCAAGTTGGAGGAGATTGAAGAGCTGAAAACTTTGCTATCTTTGAAGGAATTTGTTAAAGAAGTTGAAGAGGAGCCTGAAGTCTATTTGTTGATTGGACGAGAGAATCATGAAGAGGTTGAAATCCCAGAAGAAGCGAAGCCAGTTTTGAAAGAATTTGAGGATGTATTTCCAGGAGAGTTGCCCAAGGAGTTACCACCGTTGAGGGATATTCAACATCAAATCGATCTTGTTCCGGGAGCAGTATTACCGCATAGACCACATTATCGAATGAGTCCGAAGGAACATGAAGAGTTGAGGAGGCAGGTGGAAGAGTTGCTTGAACAGGGACGTGTACAGGAAAGTTCGAGTCCATGTGCTGTGCCAGCTTTGTTGGTACCGAAGAAGGACGGGACGTGGAGAATGTGCACCGATAGTCGGGCATTGAATAAGATCACTGTGAGGTACAAATTCCCAGTGCCGAGGTTAGATGACTTGCTAGATCAGTTGAGTGGGGCTACTATCTTTTCGAAGATTGATTTGAAGAGCGGATATCATCAGATTCGAATTAGACCAGGAGACGAATGGAAGACAGCTTTCAAGACAAGGGAAGGGTTGTATGAATGGCTGGTTATGCCGTTTGGTCTTTCGAATGCACCAAGTACGTTCATGCGGGTGATGAATCAGATTTTTAAACCATTTATTGGGAAATTCATGGTGGTATATTTTGATGATATTCTGATATATAGTGGAAGTACCGAGGAGCATGTAGAGCATTTGCGGAAGGTGTTAATTATTCTTCGTGAGGAACAGTTCTATGCCGCAACAAAGAAATGTTTGTTTATGACGAGGAGTGTTTTATTTCTGGGGTATGTTGTGTCAGGAGAAGGTATCCAGGTGGACCGGAATAAAGTTGAAGCAGTTAGAAGTTGGCCACAACCGAGGACAATTACAGAAGTGAGAAGTTTTCATGGGCTAGCATCATTCTACCGAAGATTCATTCCACACTTCAGTAGCGTGATGACTCCAGTTACTGATTGTATGAAAGGGAAACAGTTTTCTTGGTCGTAGGAGGCAGTGTTTGCTTTTGAACGAATCAAAGGACTTTTGACGACAACACCAATTCTTGTATTACCTATCTTCCAGTTGTTATTTGAGTTACACACTGATGCTTCTAAGGTTGGGATTGGAGGGGTGTTGAGTCAGAAGGGACGTCCTATTGCATACATTAGTGAGAAGTTATCAGGGGCAAAGATGAGATATAGTACGTATGATGTGGAGTTTTATGCTGTGGTGCAAGCAGTGAAACATTGGAGACACTATCTGTTCCATAAGGAGTTTGTTCTTTACACAGACCACGAAGCTTTGAAGCATTTGCAGGGGCAGGACAAGATTTCAACAAGGCATGCATCATGGATTGCCTATTTGCAGCAGTTTACTTTTGTCGTGAAGCACAAATTAGGGGTAACGAATCGCGTGGCTGATGCTTTGAGTAGGAGGAGTCATTTATTAACGACGATGAAAATTGAGGTGACAGGATTTGAATTATTGCCAGAATTGTTTGAGGAGGATCCTTACATTGCAAAGTTCGTCAAGAAAGTTAAGGATGGAGATACTGATGAATTTGCATTGGTTGATGGTTTCTTATTTAAAGGGAATCGATTATGTATACCAGAGAGCAGTTTGAGAATGAAGGTTATCAAGGAGCTTAATGAGGAACGACATGTGGGTAGAGACCAAACATTGCAGTTAATCTCTCAATCCTACTATTGGCCATCGATGAGGAAGGAAGTTGAAAGGTTTGTTCGGAGATGTCATGTTTGTCAAGTTTCGAAAGGAACAGCTACAAATGCGGGTTTGTCTATGCCTTTACCTGTACCTACAAAACCATGGGTGGAAATTAGCATGGATTTCGTGTTGGGTTTGCCGAGAACGCAAAGGGGTAATGACTCGATATATGTTGTGGTGGATCGTTTCTCGAAGATGGTACATTTTGTTGCTTGTAAGAAGACGGTGGATGCTGTTCATGTTGCTCAGTTATTTTTCAAGGAGATCTATCGACTTCATGGATTGCCAGAATCTATTGTGTCGGATAGGGATACTCGTTTCCTGAGTCACTTTTGGTTAAGTTTGTGGAGGATGGTTGGAACGAAGTTAAACTTTAGCAGCGCTTATCATCCACAAACAGATGGACAGACAGAAGTTGTTAACAGATCGCTGGGGAATTTATTGCGATGTCTTGTGAAGGGCAATTTGAAGAGTTGGGACATGAAGTTATGCCAAGCAGAGTTTGCTCATAATCATGCAGTGAACCGTAGCACGGGATTCAGTTCATTTCAGATTGTATATTCAAATTTACCCGGGGGACCGTTGGACTTAACGGTAGTACCACAACCGAAGGGGACGGTTAAACGAGCTATAGAATTTGTTGATGGATTGACTGAATGTCATAAAATCGTTCAAGAGCGATTGGAAAAGGCAAATGAAAAGTATAAACAATTTGCAGATAAGAAACGAAGAAATGTTGAGTTTAAAGAGGGAGATTTAGTATATGCTGTGTTAACAAAGGATTGTTTTCCAGTGGGCGCGTATAATAAATTGAAAGCCAGGAAAATTGGTCCTATAGAAGTTGTGAAACAGATTAATGAATATGCTTATAAGTTGAAGCTGCCAGAGGACGTGTACACTTCTGACGTGTTCAATGTTAAGCATCTTGTGTCATATTATGGGGATGAACAATTTGATGTGGAAGAAGTTACAAATTTGAGGACGAATTGTTATCAACCAGGGGAGGATGATGCAGCTCAGACCAGGGTCGAAGAATTGCAAGCTATTGGCATGAGTCGTTCACGACCTATAGGGAGTTTAATTCGTTCACGACTTAACAGATTAGAAGGTGAAGACATGGGTCGTATACGACCTAAGGAAGAAGAGTTAGGTCGGAAACGACCTAGTGGAGGAGTTTTAGGTCGATCATGACCTAACAGGCTATGTGAAAAGGAGTTACGACCTAACAAAACGTTAAGTCGTTCGGAATCTTTAGGTCGTCCACGACCTACAACTACAAGAGCTAACGAAGTAGCAAAACGACCTAACGATCTACGAGTTAACGAGAAATCAGAAACTTCTTTAAGCCACTCCGAGGACCTACGACCTAGTTATGCTGCTATGGATTTATTAAGTCGCTGAACGACCTAGTTAGGTCGCTCATACGACCTACCGATCTATGTTAGGTCGCTGAAGAGTTATGCCGCATGAAGTTAGGACGCGTGCCATTTATTCTTAGGTCGTTGTGCTGTGGTGTTGTGTCTGTTAGGTCGCGTGAGTTGTTTTTAGGTCGCGTCAAGAGATTGTGATGTACTTTGGTCGGTAACGACCTTGTCTAAGTCGTTTGTGTTGTATATATATGTGCTGTGTTGCAATTAAGGCGAGTAGTATCTGTTAGGTCGGCAACGACCTAGTTGAGTCGTGAGTCATGAGTCGGCAACGACTTAAGGGAGTTAAGTCGGCAACGACTTAAGGGTCAGGGTGTGAAACTTCTATAAATAGCGAGTGCGTTGTAACTTTTGAGGTTGTTGATTTTTGAATAAAATTCTTGTTTGATTTCTGTGTGATCTCATCTTAAATTGGTAGTTGAGTGTAATCTCCTATCTCCACTTTCGGTTATTCGAGTGCACTCGAATCAACGATTGTTGAAGCCGATTCGCGGAATCAAGTGCACTTGATCAACGCTTGAAGAATTGAAGATCTTCTCTCACGGTATCATGCGCGATCAACGTGTCGAAGATAGCTAGAATTCGATATCTTTGTGATCAACGAATTTGGGCCTTTCAGTATCCTCAATCCACCGTTTGCTACTTTCATCGATCTATATCGTTTTGTTAATTATCCGCTGTATCAGCTGATTAGCTTACTGCCAACTTTTAAATCAATATTCGATTTTAATTACAAAAATCACTTCATTAAATTTTTTCGTGTTCAATTTTTTTTATAATTCCAGTTTGGATTTCCTTTTTTTTCCCAAAATTCCAACACTTTTATTTTAAAATTTTAGAAATGCTTTTAAATTCACATCATACTATTAAAATAGCTTTTTATAAAGATACTTTTTATAACTCGATGTCTCAACCAGTCCATCCTTGTTCTCACACAAATTCAGTCATACGTTGATCAGGCGTAGGACTGAAAATCTATAAGTACTTGGTAAACCCATTTTCAACATCCAGTGAAAATACTTGAAAAATAATTTTATTGAAAATATAAAAAACAGTTTTAAAAATAGAGGAAATATCTTTGGTGAGAATGCTCTGGAAATCATCACCCTCATCCATGGTCGTAGTTAAATCATGGGTTACGTTGCAATCGTAGCAAAAGTTCATGTAGTTGTAGGCACTCCACGCCCCTCGATTACGACATGGAACCAACAACAGATCGCAGTTACATTCAAGGGTTACGTTGCCATCTCAGCAAAAGTCCACGTAATTGTTGGCTCTCAGCGGCACACACGACTTTCGCTGTCAAAATGAAACTTCTCCACTCCTACATAGGTCGCAGTCTACCGATGTAAAATCAAACGCAAACTGTTGGCTCTCAGCAGCACATAAGACTTTCGCTATGTTACCATAGGTCGCGGTCTACCGATATAAAAATCAAACATAGACTGTTGGCTCTCAACGGCCCACACGACTTTCACAACGGTATACACTACTCATAATCCTCAGGAACTAGTTTTCTCCGGACTCCTCACAGGATCAACTTTATAACCCCCCTTGGGGCTCAAGGTAGCACCACCCGGTGACACTCTTGAGATGTTCATTTCAAGGGAGCGCCTTTTTCCCCAGAGCCATCATCAAAACACTTTATAATATACACATATAGTATCTTTCAAATCATATACCTAGTATGATCTCATACAAAGCTGCTTTACACAAAATCGATTAACCCCAAATCAATAATTCTCAACTAGGCTTTCCAAATTCAATATTGATTATTCCTAAAAATCAAAAGCATTTCCAAATCCAAAGGTTCCCAAAACCTTTTTCCAAAATCCTCATAAGATCCTTTATATATATATATATATATATTCAGATATATATAATTTTTAAAACTTTGGATCATTTCAAACTTGTATAAAATTCCTTTTATACTTCAAACACTTTCAAAATCCTTTCCTTCTAGCAATAGATTCAACAAGGGGAGTTTCATCTTACATATAACAAAGATATATAACTATGATTATTCAAAATCAAATATTCTAATTTTGATTACTCTTTTAAATATCATTTTCATTCAAATCCGTACGATGTACACATATCATCCATACGCTCTACCAATCCGATCGCTCACTCGATCACACAATTTCACTTCCGAACTAGTATCGTCCACCCGACTTCCTAATGTGGACTCAAATCTGGTTTCTTGATCAGAAACCGTCATTCTCCTTGCATAGCCATAACTATGATAGAGACTATCCAGAACCAATCAACAATCCATATCCAGGATTGCCATCCGAATTCGAGTGAAAAATCCCACTCGGATCGATATAACCATCTCGAAATTATGTGCTCGAATCTGGGTCAAATCACTATGCGAATAGAATAATATACGTACATCCTACGTATTTGTTTTCATTGATTATTAGCCAAATCAATTTCCTTTCTATTCACATTCACCTAAATTTTCATTCTCTTATTTACAATTGCCTCAATCCCCGTTTGGATTATCACTTCAATTCTTATCTCAGTTGGGTATTTAAATCAATAACAGTTTGAACTCCGAACAGTTTATTTTTAGAAAATAGCTTGGAAATTTTAAAAATAGAAAAGTAGTTGAAAAATAATTATTAGTTTGCAAAATAGCTGTAAAATAGTTAACTAATTATGAAACGGTTGAGAAGTAGTTAAATAGTTATAGAATTTTTAGATAATTGCAAAATAGTTGTAAAATTGTAATTAATTTGTAAAATAGTTAGAAAATAGTAATTAGTTTTTAAAACAGTTACAAAATAGTTAAATAACTCCAAAAGTAGTTATAAAATAAGTATAAGATAGTTTTGGGTTTAATAAGAAAGGTTGTATATATAATAAATAACTTGGAAAAATATATTTGTGCTAAAACAATTTATTTTAAAAAATAGTCTAGAGTCAGACTGTTCAATTTCCAATCTCCAATCTTATCAATTCAATTTAAATTTCCACTTCCATTTTAAATTGACCCAATTCCAATTTAATAACTCCAATTTCCATTGAAATTGATTTAACTCAAATTCAAGTTGAATCAATCCTGATTTCCTTCCCAATCCAAATCAAATTTCATTTGATTTTTAATCCTGTTCAACTTTATTTACAGTTCCAAATAAATTTGGACAAATTTCAAATTGAATCCCCTTCAATTTCAAATCATTTCAATTCCTGCTTGAATTTAATCCCAATTCCCATTCAAATTTTAAACCTTTAGATTAATAACCTTTCCACTTAAGTTTAAAACTTGCTTCACTTTGGGTTTCACATCACATTCCAAGGAAAATTCAAAACTCAACCTTAGAGTTTATTTTTATATTTATTTCCTTTACATACCAGGCTACTTTTAAATTTTAAACCACACTTGGTTTAATTTCAAAACAAATCCCTTAAAAATCTTCTAAATAATTCTTGTTTTAAAATAAGACTATATTCAAAATAGTCTGAATTTTATTATTGTTATTTTCTTTAACTCTTTGAAACAGTTGATTGTTTCTAGTCAGGTTTTAAATCTTCAAAATTTTAAAACCTACTTTAATTTAGAAGTTATACTCATCTTATAAATTTACTTCATTTGGCTTACTTAATAACAAATGCATCATTATTAAACACAATAACTATTTATGATAATACCCAAGGTAATCATATCTGGATACCAATTCCTTTTTATATTATTCTCACTTATATAAATTCAAGATTAAATTTTAGTTTGAATCCATTTCAAACTTACCTTTATTTAAAGTTTTTAAACAATTTAATTTCTGAGCTCAAATTCTAGAATTTCATTTCAATCAATTTAAATCAATTTGGTTGTATTTCTGTTACTACTTAATTTAATTCCAATTCAAGATTTCAATTTGGCTGTATTATATTACTACTTAAGTTAATTCCAATGATTTAACAACCAATCACCTTAATATTTATTAGAGGGAAACATTTGTAACGACCCTGGATTTTGGCCCTATTTATTTTAATAAATATTTAATCTAATTAAATAAAATGTAAATTGATTATTTTAAAAATGATTTAATCTTTTGGAATAATTGCCATTTATTTGTATATATTGGTATTTTAAAAGGAAATTGATTTGAAAATTTAAAATGAAATATCACAATAATATTTATAATAAAATTTGTCTTATATAATTGAATTAAAATACTTTGTCTTGTTAACATGTGATAAATAAATATATACATATGGATAATAATGTTTGGAATTAAAATCAATTTCTATCAATGTAAAATGTAAGTAAACCATATTGAATATAATAATTTAAATATTGATAGTTAAAATATAAAATATAAACATAAATAAGTAAGCATGAATATAACTTAATATTTATAGTTAAAATACAAATACAAATAAATATAAGTATAAGTAAACCATATGAATATTGATACTCAAAATATAAAATAAAAATGTAAAAAAGTAAGCACTAAGTATAAAATAAAATAACGCAAACATATGTAAATGAATAAGCAAGCATACAACATAAACTAGAAATTTGTAAGAACAAAAGTATAAAATAATAAAATAAATGTCTTTGAATAGAATACCTTCATACACAAAAACTAAACCAATAAAATAACACCTGACAACCATGTTGAAGTTCAACTAGAATTTTATAAAACAAACATTTTTATACAAAACAAATATTTATAAATAAATAGCTTCATTTACAAGCCAAACATTTACCTACAAATGGTACATTTACATACAAAATATCTTTACACACAGCAAGATAAAATGATAATAGTGTAAACATAATTGGAAATAAAACATTTAATACTAACTGCTCAAGCCTAACATTTTGTCAGTTTAAAATATTTACAAAGATCTACTCATATAAAAACAAAAATGAGAAACAACCAAACTAGTTACACCTCCCTTAAGCATCCTGTTATCTTGCATTTATATGTATACATCTTGCCATTTCATGTTCGTTCAGCAATCTTATAAGAAAATCTGAGGAAAAAAAGAAAGAAGAAAAAAGAAAGTAAAATCAAAATTTAATTCAAAGACAGTTCTATACTTCAGGCAATCTTTCAGCTGTAGGTTCAAAAATAGAAATTGTTCTCTGTTCAACAAAACTTTGCAGGTGAGTAAACTTAATTCATAAAGCTTTAAGTTTAATTAAACAGTTAAGGAGATTCTGTGATCTTATGGTATTATATATGTTTTAATCTTGTGAGTATGAGTTTGTGTTTCCTATGCTTCTCTGTTTAATTGATACATAGGAATATTTTGTTCAAAACCCAAATTTATTTGCTGCAAATACATGTTAAGTTTTAATTTTTCAATCAAACAAAGTAGTTGAACTAAAACTAAGGTTTTGTAAAGCTGTTTAAAACATCTGTGTAAAAGTATGCTACTGTAATAGGGTTTTACAAGCAGTCAAGTAATTTATTGATAAATTCAATTGTGATAAAATGCTAATTCAAATTTATATCCTGAATTCTTACTGAAGGATATGTTTTTCAAAACTAAAACGAAGATTTTTAGAATGGGATTTTAAGAGCAGTTTGTATGTGAAACAAAATTGCATTTTTCCCATTTTCAAACCATTGAATCAATATTAAATGTTCAAATTTGTGTTGAAGCAAGTGTGGACATTGGTGTTTTCATAAAAATTATCAGATAATTTTTTTATTGTGTGAATTAAGAGGACGAATTCAAATTAGGGCTTGAGTTCAAGTTTTGTTCATGTCAGTAATATGCTGAGTGCGACTCCTATAAGCGATTGAGTTGCACGAATGTCTGGTGGAAGGTGGCTTAGTGGGTTGTCGTAGTATGGCCGAAGTTCGAGCGCCTCCAGTGGTCAGTGCAATGGTGACGAGGTGGCTTTGATGTTTTGACTGAGCTTCAGTTTCGAGCCGAAGACTTATTTTCGATTCGAATTTTTTTGAAGTGATTCGAGTTTGATTTTCGTGTTTTCGTGAGATTTGTTATTTGCTTGAATGGTTGGTGTTCGCCGGAGTCAAGTCGTGCCCCGTGCACGTGTACGACAGCGGCGATGCGTATCAAAGTTGTTGATGTCTGTTGTTACTCGAGTTGTGCTCGAGTTTTGGGATTGGATGCTTCGGGTTTGAGGTCGAGTTCGAGCGTGAGTATGAACCTGATGATATTTATTCATAGTTAAAACATAAACTACAGGAAAAAAAGGAAGAAGAAGAAGAGCGTACAGGGAAGACTCGGGGAAGATAGGTGATTAACTTGAAGTGTAACCCGAGTAAAACGCAAGAGAGCCTCGGGTTTGTTATTTTCAAACTGCAGTGTTGCATTTTAATGGTGAGGATAGGTAACTTGTTTTTCTACAAGTTTAGATACTGTAACTTAATAACGGTTTAAGTGTTTGAGTTAAAAATATAATACAAGTCTTCATTATTTTAGTTAATACCTTAATAATGTTCTAACACTTAATTATTATCTTAATTAAGTAATTACTTTAAGTTAAGTATAAAGTTTATTAACATTTAAGTTTATAATTAAAAATAATTTGATTTTCAAAGTTTTCAAGAAGAACTTTAAAATGTTAATTAAGATGACTAATTAATATTTATTAATTATTTTGGAAAGTAATTAAGACTGATTAATTTATAATGGCATTTAGAGTTTAGATTGATTAATGATTAAGTGATTAATAAAATTGTAATTAACTGCTTAAGTTAATTAATAAATCATTAATAGTTAATTAACTAAGTAATTTAATTAAAAATTTATAATGATTAATTAAGTAATTAGCAGTTAATAAAAGGGGTAAGTAAGTTTTATTAATTAATAATTAAGGTTATTAATTAATGATTAAGGAATAGTTAATTAAGGTTAAATCAATTGATTAAGAAGTAATTAATTAAGTAATTAAGTAATTAAGATTTAATAATTGATTAAGAAATGATTAATTAATTAAATAATTTGAAATGGAATAAGTAATTAATTGATAATTAATGATTAATTAAACAGGGTTAAGTGATTAACTTTCAAGCAATTGATTTTAATTGAAATTAATTCTAATAAGAATAACATGATTGCTTATGGATTGTTGTGTAAGTAGAATATCTGATTTGTGATATTTATTCTATGATGTTCTATGATATGCTCTTGATATATCTATGATGATTGTGAATGATTTATCTGTGATAAATGCTATGTGAATTCAAATCATTGAATTAAACTGTTTAAGTTAATTAGACAACTTGGCCTTTAAAATGACATTTGGATTTCGATGAGACCGGGATCGGGTGTCATTTATGATTATCTGAAAACCACATCGATCCAATTTAAACGTTAGGTCATGAATTCTCAAGTGATCGAGATGGTGTTTTCAGAATGCATGGGTTATCGTCGTTGACTCTGAGGGTGATTCCAAAATGAGTGTAACGAAATAATGCCTTCGGTTTCGTTTGAACCCGGAACGAACTTGTATGGACTGAATGCTTTCAGCACATCATCAGGCGGACGATGAGCATTCTAAGAGATATGATTCTGTAAAGGTAATCGCAGCCTCAAGCCTCATCAACCGGGAATGGCTAAAACAGGGGATGTGCAACAAGGTTAGGTGGGTCATGCCCAAGCAGGACGAGATATACCCCCGTCTAGATGTCCTTTTTTATTTCGGCTGTGTGGGCGATTGCTAGCTACAACCGTGGGGTTATCTTGTTCAAGACTGTTCAGTAAGGAATGGTTCCGGCCTTGTGTTGCAGGGGAGTTAGGGTGGCTCCTCGGTACGGTGATCTAGGCCTCGTACTGTGACGGACGGTACCCCAGTAGGTCGGCCATTGATGGAAATCCATTTTCCCTACGAGACCCTGCGGTTTTGATTTGTATTACCCACTTTTGTAGCTAGTACTGGAATTTAATCATGCAATAATTTCAGCTATTTTCTATTTATTTGAAAACGCTAGACACTATTATAATATCACTAGATTTCCTATAAATGTTTGGTTAGCGTAAGGTAAAAACTTACATGTGTTTATGTGTGGGGAGTCTTACGTGATACCTTTATTTTCAAATGTTTTTCAAAGTTAAACAACTTTAACCGTTTACTCATACCAGACCCATGTCTGACCCGGAGTTTATATTTTGTTTTTCATAAACTCTTGGGTACTCAAATTTTTACGAGTAGCCAAGTGATAGGTTTTGGATTGTCAAGTTTCTGAAGGAGCTTGGAGTAGGAGTTCCAGACGTATGTAGCTATCTATCAAGTTCTGCTGTGTAGTTGATGTATGTTGTATCTCTGATGTATGTAGTGACAGATGTATATATGATTATCATGTGTATGATATTGTATAACTCTGATATATGCAAACTATGTAATAGTTATGTGATATATTATATTTTTGTTCCATTCCGTTGTGAGATTCTGATGTTGTTGTTCTTTCTTTCTATTCTTTTCTATTTCTATCCCTTTCTTTCTTAATTGATGATACGTCTTTCTAGAAGTAGAAGGGCGGGTCGTCACAGTTGGTATCAGAGCGCTAGGTTGAGCGAATACCTAGGCTCTTGAGCGATTTCTTTCTTGAGAGAGCGTATTTGTAATTTTGATATATATATATATATATATATATATATATATATATATATATATATATATATATTTCTACCTATTTGTTGGATTACCTGTTCTGGTTTTCAAATATAAGTTATAAAGGTAGATAGGGTAGTGGTGTGTGTAACATGACTACCAATGGTTGGAGTTTGAATGTTTTTGGAAGTGTATCTATCGAGACTGTAGACCTATTACCGTCTCGAGTGAACTTTGGGTGGTGTAAGGATTTCATCGTTCTCTGAAGGAAACCTGTTAATGTTCGAAGTTCATCTTTGAAGTGTAAGTTTGGATGAGCTAGAGTTGGATCTGTTGGTTGGACAGAAGCAAGTCATGATGAGTTGATATCTCAGGATGTAGTAGCTGTGTTATGAGATAAAGTGACTATGGATGTCTCCGAACATGTTTCTTTGGAACAAGTTAAGGAAGTATGTTTGCTTCGGTGTTGTGGCTTAGCGCAGTAGGATGTTTTTGTTTGGTTCGAGGTCCGAGTTTCTCAAAGAGTTTTGGATAGGAAGTCTTTGGGCATATGGGTCAGCAGTGCAGCTCGAAGTGTTCTATGTGTCGTCGAGAAGGTTTTTTGGTTAGCATTTTTTCTTGAGGTAATTTCAGAAGTAGCAGAGTAGTTCCATTTTTTCGATGGATTGGCTCGATAAGTATAAGTTGTTCTGAATTGTGATGAGAGAACAGTTTCTTTCGAAACTAATTTGGGTATGATTGCCAGAGTGTCGTGTGATAATTCTAGAATTTACTTGAGTAGTCTTTTGCATGGAGTTAAGACTTCTCAAGAGAAGGTTGAAGATATCGACGTGGACCAAGACTTTCCATGATGTATTTGAGGAAGTTAAGTATTTGCGTCCCCATTGAGAGATAGAGTTTCGTATTGGATTCAGCCTAATAGGAGGATGGCTCCTAGAGAGGGAAGGGTTAGTTAAGAAAACTCTGATCTCTTGGAAAAGGGATTGATTAGGCCAAGTTTTTTTTCTTGTTGGGGATTCTGTGGCAGTGTTTGTCACTAAATCGAATGGATCCCTAAGGTTTTTTGTTGACCTGATAAACAGAGAATAAGTTTGTTTTGGTGTTCATCAATGTTATTTTGGTCTATTCTAAGTCTGAAGAAGAGCACGATTAGTATTGGAGGATAGTGTTGGAGACTCTAAGGAGACATGTTTTGAAGGCGAAATTTTCCAAGTGTCATTTCTGGAAATCGGAAGTTAAATTTTTAAAGAACATTGTTTCTGGTGAAGGTATCTCTATAGATCCAGCGAAGGTGGAGACTGTTCTGGAATGGAAGCAACCGAAGTCATCGGCGGAAGTTCACAATTTTTCTGGGATTGGCTGCTACTACAGAAAGTTTATCAACGAATATTCCAAGATTTCTTCACATCTGACTAAGCTGACAAGGAAAGGAGCTAATTCAATGGATTCCCCAGTGTGAAGAAGCTTTTCAGGAATTGAAGACGAGGCTAACCAGTGCACCAGTGCTTGCTATTCCGAAGGGAAAAAGCAAATTTAAAGTTTATATAGATGCTTGTATAGTTGGTTTGGAAGCAGTGTTGATGCAGAATGGAAGGGTAATTGCGTATGCGAGTCGGCAACTAAAGCCACATGAAAGGAACTACGCTAAGCACAATCTTGAGTTGTTAAGCATTGTTTTTGCTTTGAAGATTTGGAAACACTATCTCTTGAGAGAGAAGTTTGAGTTATTCACGGATCACAAACCATTGAAATATCTTTTCTCTCAAAAGGATCTTAATCTGAGTCATCAGTGATGGGTCGAGTTTCTGGCATCATATGATTTGGATATTCTGTATACCCCGGGAAAAACAAATGTTGTGGCTGATGCTCTTAGCAGGAATGCAGTTTTGTTTCTTTTAGAAGTTATTCCATCTCTACAGGACAAAATTATAAGTAAGCAAATGGAAGATAGATCTTTTGAGGAACTAATTCTTGGAACTAAGAATGGTCGGTATTCTTATTTCAAGGTGGATGATCAAGGTGTTTTGAGGATTATTAGTCATTTGTGTGTACCTAATATAGATGGATTGAGGCAAGAAGTCTTAGCTGAGTGTCATCGCTCTAGACTGAATATCCACCTAGGAATCACTAAGATGTATAAGGATATGAGAAGAATTTTTTGGTGGCCGAGCATGAAGAGGGATGTAGTTGCTTTCGTTAATAGTTGTGCTATCTGTCAGCTAGTTAAAGGAGATCGACAGAAGTCAACCGGTTTGTTGCAGCCTTTGGAAATACTAGAATGGAAATGGGAGATGTTTTCGATGGACGGTTTGCCAAGAACCAAGAAAGGAAATGATGGTATATGTGTTATTAAGGATCGTCTAACTAAGAGTGCCCATTCTATACCAATTAAGGCAACTCGTACTACAGTTTCTCTGGCAGAGATTTTCTTGAGGGGGATAGTCAGATTGCATGGTGTCCCAGTTAGCATAGTAAGTGATCGTGATCCTACCTTTACCAGCAAATTTTGGGAGGCTCTACAATCAGCTGGGAATGAGTTTGGGATTGAGTACAACCTATCATCCTCAAATAGACGGAGAGACTGAATCGTATTCCCGAGGATATGTTGTGAGCTTGTGTTTTGGATTTTGGTGGATTTTGGGAAGACCGTCTTCATTTGGTAGAATACTCTTATAATAATAGTTACCAAGCAAGTATTAGGATGGCACCTTATGAAGCTTTGTATGGAAGACCGTGTAGATCCCCATCCTGTTGGATAGAGTGGAAAGATTGTCTTGTGCTTGGACCAGATGTGATTCGTGAAGCTTCTGCTAAAGTTGAGTCATTAAGGAAGAATGAGAGCTGTTCGGGATCGTCGGAAGAAGTACGCGGATAAGAGAAGGAGAAAATTGAAATTTGAGATTGGAGATTTTGTTTTTGTCTAGTTTTCCCCGATTAAAAGAGCTCTAAGATTCAGAAAGACGAGAAAACTTACACGAGATTTATTGGACCATTTCGAATATTGGAAAAGACTTGATGTAGTAGCTTACAGAGTTGAATTGCCAGAACGGATATCCGAAATTCATAATGTATTCCATGTACCCCGTCTAAGGAAATTTGTTCTTGATCCATCATTAGTTGTAGAACCAGTAGTACAAGAAGATTTGGAGGTCGAGTCGAATATTACTGTGGTCAGGAATCCATTTCGGATTGTTGATCAAGACGAGGGGCAACTCAGGAGTAAGGTAGTGAAGCTTGTCAAAGTGAAGTGGAGCGAGAATTCCAGAGATTGCACCTTGGGAACTCTGGACGGTTTTAGAAAAGCTTATCCGGATTTGTGTCCGAATAACTAGTGATGTTTGTTTGCTAATGTATGAATGATATGTATGTTTGGATGGTTGATATAATAGCTTTTGAATTATCCTTGTTTTAAATTTCGGGGACGAAATTCTTTTAAGGGGAGAGAAATGTAACGACCCTGGATTTTGGCCCTATTTATTTTAATAAATATTTAATCTAATTAAATAAAATGTAAACTGATTATTTTAAAAATGATTTAATCTTCTGGAATAATTGCCATTTATTTGTATATATTGGTATTCTAAAAGGAAATCGATATGAAAATTTAAAATAAAATATCTCAATAATATTTATAATAAAATTTGTCTTATATAATTGAATTAAAATACTTTGCCTTGTTAACATGTGATAAATAAATATATACAAATGGATAACAATGTTTGGAATTAAAATCAATTTCTATCAATGTAAAATGTAAGTAAACTATTTTGGAAATAATAATTTAAATATTGATAGTTAAAATATAAAATATAAACATAAATAAGTAAGCATGAATATAACTTAATATTTATAGTTAAAATACAAATACAAATAAATATAAGTATAAGTAAACCATATGAATATTGATAGTCAAAATATAAAATACAAATGTAAAAAAAAAGCACTAAGTATAAAATAAAATAACGCAAACATATATAAATGAATAAGCAAGCATACAATATAAACTGGAGATTTGTAAGAACAAAAGTATAAAATAATAAAATAAATGTCCTTGAATAGAATACCTTCATACACAAAAACTAAACCTATAAAATAACATCTGATAACCATGTGTATTGAAGTTCAACTAGAAGTTTATAAAACAAACATTTTACACAAAACAAATATTTATAAATAAATAGCTTCATATACAAGTTAAACATTTACCTGCAAAGGGTACATTTATATACAAAATATCTTTATACACAGCAAGACAAAATGATAATAGTGTAAACATAATTGGAAACAAAAAATTTAATACTATCTTCTCAAGCCTAACATTTTGTCAGTTCAAAATATTTATAAAGTTCTGCTCATATCAAAACAAAAATGAGAAACAATCTAGCTAGTTAGAACTCCCTTAAGCATCCTGTTATCTTGTATTTATATGTATACATCTTGCCATTTCATGTTCGTATAGCAATCTTATAAGAAAATCTAAGAAAAAAGAAAGAAGAAAAAATAAAGCAAAATCAAAATTTAATTCAAAGACAGTTCTATACTTCAAGAAATCTTTCAACTGGAGATTCAAAAATAGAAATTGTTCTCTGTTCAACAAAACTTTGCAGGTGAGTAAACTTAATTTATAAAGCTTTATGTTTAATTAAACAGTTAAGGAGATTCTGTGATCTTATGGTATTATATATGTTTTAATCTTGTGAGTATGATCCTGTGTTGCCTATGCTTCTCTGTTTAATTGATAGGAATATTTTTTTCAAAACTCAAATTTATTTGCTGCAAATACATGTTAAGTTTTAAATTTTCAATCAAACAAGGTAGTTAAACTAAAACTAAGATTTTGTAAAGTTGTTTAAAACATCTGTGTAAAAGTATGCTACTGTAATAGGGTTTTGCAGGCAATCAAGTAATTTATTGATAAATTCAATTGTGGTAAAATGCTAATTCAAATTTATATCCTGAAATCTAACTGAAAGATATGATTTCCAGAACTAAAACGAAGATTTTTAGTGTGAGATTTTAAGAGCAGTTTGTATGTGAAAAAAAATTGCATTTTTCCCATGTTCGAACCATTGAATCAATTTTAAATGTTCAAATTTGTTATGAAGCAAGTGTGGACATTGGTGTTTTCGTAAAAAATATTAGATAATTTTTCTATTGTGTGAATTAAGAGGACGAATTCAAATTAGGGCTTGAGTTCAAGTTTTGTTCATGTCAGTAATATGCCGAGTGCGACTCCTATATGCGATTTCACGAATGTCTGGTGGAAGGTTCCTTGGTGGGTTGTCATAGTATGGCCGAAGTTCGAGCGCCTCCGGTGGTCAGTGCGATGGTGACGAGGTGGCTTTGACGTTTTGACTGAGTTTCGGTTTCGAGCCGAAGGCTTATTTTCGATTCGAATTTTTTGAAGTGATTCGAGTTTGATTTTCGTGTTTTCGTGAGATTTGTGATTTGCCTGAATGGTTGGTGTACGCCGGAGTCAAGTCGTGCCACCGTGCACGTGTATGGCAACAGCGACGTGTATCAGCGTCGTTGATGTCTGTCGTTACTCGAGTCGCGCACGAGTTTTGGGATTGGATGCTTCGGGTTTAAGGTCAAGTTCGAGTGTGAGTAAGAACCTGATGCTATTTATTTATAGTTAAAATTTAAACTACAGAAGAAAAAAGAAGAAGAAGAAGAGCGTACAGGGAAGACTCAGGGAAGATAGGTGATTAACTCGAAGTGTAACCCGAGTAAAACGCAAGAGAGTCTCGGGTTTGTTATTTTCAAACTGCAGTGTTGCATTTTAACGGTGAGGATAGGTAACTTGTTTTTCTACAAGTTTAGATACTGTAACTTAATAAAGGTTTAACTGTTTGAGTTAAAAATGTAATACAAGTCTTTATTATTTTAGTTAATACCTTAATAATGTTCTAACACTTAATTATTATCTTAATTAAGTAATTACTTTATGTTAAGTATAAAGTTTATTAACATTTAAGTTTACAATTAATAATAATTGATTTTCAAAGTTTTCAAGAAGAAATTTAAAATGTTAATTAATTGATTAATTATTTTGGAAAGTAATTAAGACTGATTACTTTATAATGGTATTTAGAGTTTAGATTGACTAATGATTAAGTGTTTAATAAAATTGTAATTAACTACTTAAGTTGATTAATAAATGATTAATAGTTAATTAATTAAGTAATTTAATTAAAAATTAATAATGATTAATTAAGAAATTAGCAGTTAATAAATGGGGTAATTAAGTTTTATTAATTAATAATTAAGGTTATTAATTAATGATTAAGGAATAGTTAATTAAGTTTAAATCAATTGACTAAGAAGTAATTAATTAAATAGTGTGAAATAAAATAATTAAGTAATTAAGATTTAATAATTGATTAAGAAATGATTAATTAATTAGATAATTTGAAATGGAATAAGTAATTAATTGATAACTAATGATTAATTAAACAGGGTTAAGTGATTAACTTTCAAGGAATTGATTTTAATTGAAATTAATTACAATAAGAATCAAGACGATTGCTTATGGATTGTTGTGTAAGTAGAATATCAGATTTGTGATATTTATTCTGTGATGTTCTATGATATGCTCTTGATATATCTATGATGATTGTGAATGATTTATCTGTGATAAACGCTATGTGAATTCAAATCATTAAATTAAACTGTTTAAGTTAATTAGACAACTTGGCCTTTAAAATGGCGTTTGGATATAGACCGGGATCGGGTGTCAATTATGATTATCCGAAACCACATCGGTCCAATTTAAACGTTAGGTCGTGAATTCTCAAGTGAAGATCGAGATAGTGTTTTTAGAATGCACGGGTTATCGTCGTTGACTCTGAGGGTGATTCCAAAATGAGTGTAACGAGATAATGCCTTCGGTTTCATTCGAACCCGGAACGAACTTGTATGGATTGAATGCTTTCAGCACATCGTCAGGCGGATGACGAGCATTCTAAGAGATATGATTCTGTAAAGCTAAACGCAGCCTCAAGCCTCTTCATTCGGGAATGGCTAAAACAGGGGATGTGCAGCAAGGTTAGGTGGGTCGTGCCCAAGCAGGACGAGATATACCCCTGTCTAGATGTCCCTTTTTATTACGGCTGTGTGGGCGGTTGCAGCCTACAACCGCGGGGTTATCTTGTTCGAGACTGTTCAGTAAGGAATGGTTCTGGCTTTGTGTTGCAGGGGAGTTAGGGTGGCTCCTCGGTACGGTGATCTAGGCCCCGTACTGTGACGGACGGTACCCCAGTAGCCCTGCCACTGATGGAAATCCATTTTCTCTACGAGACCCTACGGTTTTGATTTGTATTACCCACTTTTGTGGCTAGTAGCTGGAATTTAATCATGTAACAATTTCGGCTTTTTTTTTATTTAATTGAAAACCCTAGAAACTATTATAATATCACTGGATTTCCTATAAATGTTTTGCTTAGCGTAAGGTAAAAACTTACCCGTGTTTATGTGTGGGGAGTCTTACGTGATACCTTTATTTTCAAATGTTTTTCAAAGTTAAACAACTTTAACCGTTTACTTAAACCAGACCCAGAGTTTATATTTTATTTTTCATAAATTGTTGGGTACTCAAATTTTTACGAGTAGCCAAGTGATAGGTTTTGGATTGTCGAGTTTCTGAAGGAGCTTGGAGCAGGAGTTCCAGACGTATGTAGCTATCTATCTAGTTCCGTTGTGTAGTTGATGTATGTTGTATCTCTGGTGTATGTAGTGACAGATGTATATATGATTGTCATGTGTATGACATTGTATAACTCTGATATACGTGAACTATGTGATAGTTATGTGATGTATTATATTTTTGTTCCATTCCTCTGTGAGATTCTGATGTTGTTGTTCTTTCTTTCTATTCTTTTCTATTTCTATCCCTTTCTTTATTAATTGATGATACGTCTTTCTGGGAGTAGAAGGGCGGGTCGTCACAATATTGCTTTGTATATCAAAATATAGTTTTATATAAATCATTTAAAATCTTTATATAAGAAAATAACAAGTATGCTCTCATATATATATATATATATATATATATATATATATATATATATATATATTCAACTCATTCTACAGTACTACAAACTCTATTTAAATGAGTAATCCCCACCAGCGCCAAGGTTCTCACTTAACCTTTCAGCTCTAATACCAACTGTAACGACTCAAAATTTTTGAAGCCAAAAATTTCAGATAATATGAAAAAGAAGAACGAGATAGAAGAAGACGAAGAAAAAGAAGAAGAAGATCAGAAACCCCAACGTCTCACATTCATAGCAGATAAAATATAATAATAAATAATAATATTTTACAAAAGAATATTCTATCTATCAATTACATTTTAATACATCAGAGTCACATAATTAAAGACATTGAATATATTCAATCATCATGCCACAGATACACAACAATATTATACAGCGGAAATACTCTATACGCTCTTGCCATCCAGCTAGCCTCCTGAGCCCCAGAACGTACCTACCTGAAAATCTGTAATACTCTGTATGACACGAGCATTACGCCAAAGTAACACCCGGGTCAGGTTGGAAACCAACGTGAGTAAACCATCCAACATGGAATACAAAGCATACAACTTATTTAAAACCCGGGGTAACTCGAATCATCTTACAAATTCACACTTTGTTATAGTCTTCTCTAATTTCACACATCAATATCCAAGTACCAAAAACTTTAGATTAAATAGTCCAGTTCACTTAAATCATTTCATTTCAGCCTATTGATTTCCAATATCAATCTATAAAAATTCGAAGTGGTTTCGAGTATTTCCCAATACCCGACCCCGGTCTCTTCGAAAGTCATGCAATCCTAACCCAAGTTATCCAAATGAAATACACAACATTTCATAAAAGTGATATCAACTCATTCAAAGCATTCAATACCATTCAATCATCCATAGACAAATTTGATCACTTCCAAATTAATTCAATCGAGTCTAATTGAATTTCTAACCTTGATCACTTAGATTCTTTCATTTAACCTTAATTAATTCCAAATCAACTAATTAGTCAACCCTTCATTATTCATCTTAATTAATCACCCTGGATTAATTATTTTTCAATTACATTCAAGTAATTATCTTTATTTAATTTCATGATAATAATCATTCTTAACCAAAATCAATAAGTAATCTTAATTACTTCATAAATTAATTAACTATATTAATTACATTAATCCTTAATTACTTATATTAATTAATTTCTCATAAGTCACTTATTTTGGATTAATAAATTTTAATTTACCAATCTTTAATTACATAATTAATTATATAAATTAATGATTTCCAGTTGTTATTTATTTTTTTTAATCTAAATTAATTACATAAATTAAACCACAGTATTAATCATACTTGATTTATTTCCACCTGAAATTATCTCCCTTTTATTTACTTCGTTAAATAAATTAATTCTCCTTAATTAATTATCTTAATTTATCTCTTGATTAATTTCACAAAGAAATTTTATTAATTGCATTAAGTGATTACTTATTAAACCACCCAATGATCATTCTAAATTAATTTAATCTTAATTAATTAGCCCAAATCATTAATTAATTTAATTAATTAATTACCCATTTAAATTTTCCTACCTATTTTATGAATCGCCAACCATTTAACCCTTATTGATTTTAAACTGAACCATTTTCTTATTTATGATTTAATTTTAAAACCATCTAAAATCCAAATGCTTCGAGTCAAACAACAATTAACTCGAGAACCAACCAAAACCAAAGTCACCAGATCATCAGTACATATCAAATCAATTCAATCATTCAACCAAATATTTAAATTTAACCATTTAAATCTAAATAAAAATCAAACAGAGTGAGATTTACTCACCTTTGCTTTTATTTGCAATCCATTCCATCTAGGCTATTTTCTTCATGATTACGACCTTGTATAAACAATTTATGATATATTACTATTTGAATTAATCAAATAATTAATCACCATTTACTTATTTAATTTTTAACCTATAATTTGATCTAAACTAATTTTACCTTGAAATCTTTAGTAACAAAAATAAATTAAATAAGCTAATTTCACAATTTAGTCTCCTTGAATCCATTTTTTTTAAAATAAACTAGTAAGTGAAAATATGTATATGTATTTTTATATAGATATATTTATACTTATATATTTTTCTTTGAAACCCATACACTTGTAAAAATATATTTATGTGGATTCAAAATCTAATTTCATAGATACTATTCTACATTCATAATTCCTATATATATTTTCCATACATATATATATACAACTGATTAAATCTCAAAACCAAAATTGTTATATTATTTTTTTCTGTTTATACAAAGAAAAATTATTATACTTAAATTGAAACAAAAATCTATACCTTACGGTAACACGAGAACCCGAAACTACCTTGCATGCGACTCCACCGGCGTTCGTCCCTGCTCCAAAACTTCGACCTTCCCATCATCTGCTCATGTTCCAAACGAGACGTCGTCCTCAAAGCCTTCGCCGCCCCGATTAACTCGCCATCTCGACTTGCCCCGCATTCACGCCTTGCAGCCACCATCAAGATCTCCTCTAACCTGATGAAGACACGAATTACGGTGACGTCGAGGCCTAGATGTCGAAGGGCTTCGCGATCTTCCCCACACGTCGCCGCGCTCGAATCGAAGGCCGCACTACCAAAATCGAAACCCTAGATCGCAATCCACTCCCTCACATCGACTCTTCCTTCGCCGTGCTCAAGTTGAGCTGAACAATGGCTGCCATGAATCCTTTTTTTCTTCGATTCGTGTGTGTGTGTGTGTGTGTGTATATAATTTTTTCGATCGGCCATTGCTTTCATTTGTTTTTTTTTTGAGTTCGATCTTCTGTTCGAAGGTTAGAGAGGGGACGGAGATAAAATAGATTTGGGGATAGCTTCCTAAGTATGATTGTTGGTAAAAAAATATCTCTGACTAATGTACTTCAAATTTTATTGTATTATAAACTTTCAAAACGTCTCGTTAATTGCTACTTAAAATTTTGAACTCCTCTTAAGGAATGCGGCTAGGTGATTATAAGGTTTTGCCCACATTCCGAACACAATGGAACATATTTTGGAAGCTAATTCGATCATATGCGCGAGTTACGAAAGTAAACGATCAATTTTTAAATTAAATCGATTAAAATAGTTCTAAGCATTTTGAGATGTCAGGGTCAAACGACAACTCTGATTGCTACGAAAATTGAAATCCGATAACAACTAACTATTACAGATCCAATGGAACAGGTTTCGTTGAATTCCGAGACTGTGCCTCAGAAGGCTATTTTTAAATATCGATTTAAACGATATATTATTAAAACTGAACAAATCACCTTTAAATTTAATTTCAACCATTTTAATATCTTCAGTATCATCTTTATAAATTTTATAAGCCCTCAAATTATTTTTAACAGGTTTAAAATTCCATATTCAACATCTTACCCAATTTCGAATTATATAATTCAATAATTTAATTATCAAGTAAATATGAATATTTGGAATTCGAGTTAAAATTAACCTTTAAATGTTTAAAATCAATTAATTATTCCATTTTAAATTGTTAAAAATTCCGGCTAGTCACACACCTCATGCACAGACTCTGCCGTGGTACAGTCCCCAATGCGGACGAATGAGCTGAACATCGACGCAACAAAAAAATATACGCCTCATACATAGAATCTGTCATGGTACAGTCCCCCACACGGACGAATGTGCAGAACATCGACGCACCCTAAAAGATATGCCTCATGCACAGTCTCTATCGCGGTACAGTCCCCTACGCGGACGAATGAGCTGAACATCGACGCACCCTAAAAGATACGCCTCATGCACAGACTCTGTCATGGTACAGTCCCACACGCAGACGAATGAGCCGATTGCTCCTCATATGGTCAAAAGACCATGGGTCGCTACCCTACCAAATTGAGCGGAAGCTCCATGGATTAAGTGTAAATTACACTAAGCTAGTAAATAAATGAGTTTAGCTTCATGTCCCATAACCACTGGCTTAACTTATTTACGAATAGATAGTAGATTTCCACTCGAAAATTTTCACGAGAGTTCAATCGAACAAGTCCAAGGATTAACTGATGAAGTAAACGCAAGTGTTTCATGCCACTTGTTTTGCTAAGCCGTTTAATTAGATTTCTCATACGAATGAGGTAAAGGTTTGTATATACTAATAGATAGGGAAATGGTTTTAAAAACAAGCTTTGTATTAAAAATAATGTTGAAATTATTTTTGTCAAAGAGTTTGAGTACTTACTACATGTATAAAAACCTTTGTATTTTAAAGTGAAAAATAAAAAAAATCTATCACCAAAATCTGCATTCGACAACGTGAATTGAAACCATAAAAATCGATATCAAATCGATATTTCCAAAAATTCAGAAAATAAGTCATCAAAGTCGATAATAAATGATAATAACTAACCGAATCAACAAAAATCGATTAAAATTGGAAATCCACTCAAAAAAGCCAAAATGAGCGAAGTTGCACAGTATCGGATGTTTGGCTGGATTGGCCAGACGTCTGACCTAGGGTTCGAGAAATTTATATTTTTGCTCCTTTTTCTTTTTTATTTTCTTAAGCCATCCAGACATCTGGTATAGCCTAACCAGATGTCTGGTCGAGGGCTCTGCCTTTTTTTTCCTTCTGCCGTATTTTTTTATCTAGTGCCCTAACCAGACGTCTAGAACTACTAACTAGACGTCCGGTTGCTTGATCGGGGTAACAGTTTGCCTAGGCCAATGATGGCCAAATTAGTTCGGAAGCGATAAGACGAGCAACGGAGGCTAGGGAATTATGCCAAGCGACATATCAGCCTTAAAGGCTCTTCGATACACCCCAAATAACATGTCCAAACATCGAAGATATCATCTTTAATAATTTTGACTTCAAAACACCAAAATGAAAAAAATCACCAAATGAATTCAAATCAAAAGAAAATAAACATGGGATAGATGTTAGGAATTCATACATAACAACAATGAAAGCTATAGACATAGATGTGAGTTCAAGAACTCACCTTTAAACCCAAATATAGAAATGAGAAGCTCTATAACAAGCTAAGATTGATTTCTCTTCAACAACACCTTTAGAATCTTCAATCTATTATCAAATGAAATGAATTTTCTAAGTTAGGTTATAGGAGTTTATGAAAATTGAAGAGAGATAGAGATGGAGAAGATGAAGAGAATGATTGCCTAAGCTTGTCTTTGATTTTTGAGCTAGAACTTGAATTTCCTAAGAAATGCACGGCTTAGGAATTTCTAATCTCCTCTCTTTCCCGCATTTTCCCTAGATCTTGAGTGTTAGGAATTATTATGAGTAGAATAAATGAAGGAGAGAGGAATTAGGGTATTTGGTAGAGGAGTTTGGGTTCTCTTGTTGGGCTGTTGGGCTAGAACCAAACCCAAAATGAAAATATCAAAATCCTAATCAACTCCAAACATATCGATTTTATACTCAAACAAGTTGTAAACGTCATTTTGGGCTCAATGGAAGTGGTCCCGAGTCCAGATTCGACCGTTTACAGAAAGTCATATTTCAGACTTTAAATTCAACTAACGATGCTATATTTAAATAAAACATTTAAATATATAATCGTAAAATATACGAGTGGTTACAATACACATCACCATTTCATCATCACCACACCCTCCTCCTCCATCACCATGCATGGTCGAACACCCCCCCCATGTGGCTCCATGTGTGGAGTTGATGTTGAGTGAAGTGAAGTTTTCTTTTTATTTGTGAAAATATCTGAGATATTTTTTGTAATATATATATATATATATATATATATATTAGTATATATGTATATATGTGTTCATGTATATACTAAAGTGTGCATGTGTATGTTATATATGTGCACAAGACGTATAAATAAGGTTACAATAACTTTGAACAACTTCCGTTCGTTAAACCATTGAAAATCGAAAAGCCTTTTCTCGGTCACATTTTCACTTACAAGTTAAATTACATATAGATGTAAACAAAATCTAAAAAATAATTTCCCATTATATTAACTAATTAAAATGATTTCATCTAAATTTTAAAACCATATAAATTAATATAAAACAATTATTTATAGAAAATGTTATATATCAATGAAGCGATATCAATTTTCCAGTAATTTAAAATCAATATATATTATCATTATAAAAATATTATAAATTATTTATTATCACTATATAACTAATTAAAATGAATTATTATCATTTAAAATAATTATTTATGTAACTTCAATAATTATCATTAAATCTCACTTTAAATTCATAAATCAGCTATAAAATAATATGCCATTATTGATGATGTCATAAATACTGTTAACTTAAAAATCAGACGCTAACACCCCGGTGTAAATTGAAGTTGAGTGAAAGCACCACCCATGTACACGGGAAATATAGACAAGTAGAGAAATCACAGAATAAGCAGAAAAGACAACAGTATTTATAGTGGTTCGGCTTAGGGTAAGCCTACGTCCACTTTAACTCTCTTTGTTACTGAATTTGATTACAACTTTACAATAATCTTCAATTACAACACACTTTAGACTAGTAGATCAAACTTTGATGGAGAATAATCTTCCGAATTCATGTTGAATGATGTAGATTTTCTCTTGGAGATCGTAGTAGAGTCCTTGGTGTTTGGAGTACTTGAAGTGTTGAATGAGTCGAGAATTCAGCAGAGTATCGGTGCTCGAGGTGATCGACCAAAAGTCCTTTGCTAGTTGGAGTTAGGGCTGTATTTATAGGGAATACTCTGGGCAGAATTTTATCACCAAGTGCTAGGTTGCATACGACCTAAGGTAGGTCGTAGGTCGGCGACGACATAGGGGATCACCTGTACCAGCTATATTGGAACTTGCCATGAATAAGTTATTAGGTCGGCAGCGACCTAAGAGATGGGATCTGACTTATCTTGATTGCATTTGGTTCTTTTCTGAGAAAATTAATAGGTCACGTGCGACCTATCATAGGTTGTGAGTCTACTGAGATTTAGGTCGCTGAGACCACCTCGCTCTTAGGTCGGTAGGTTGTGGCATTGCTTAGGTCGCATATGCTTGAGGTCGTTAGGTCGCTGACTCCTTAAGTCATTAGGTCGCTAGCTCCTTAAGTCGTTAGGTCATTTTTCCACTTAGGTCGGCAGGCAGTTAGGTCGCTAGAACCTTTCCATAGCTAGGTCGTTCGCCTGTTTGTCTCGTTAGGTCGTAGCCTGTTATGAGCTGTTAAGTCACGAACTAGACCATTGAGTACGATAGGTCGCTTACTAATTGAGCTGTTAGGTTGGAACTTTCTATAGGTCGTTAAAGAACCGAAGCACTAGGTCGCTAAAGACCTTAGGTCGCTTAGTGCTTTGTGATCTTAGGTCGCTGCTGTAGTTAGGTCGTTAGTACCCTCTAGGTCATTGAGTCGCGTAAGTCTTAGGTCATTGAGTCGCGTAAGTTTTAGGTCGCTTCAGAAATATGGGTTAAACACTTGCCCCTCGAAGTACCGGCCTATGCCATAGGTCGTGTGCTTCGATCTGACTTAGCTAGGTCGTGAGCGACCTAAAACTTATATTAAGTCGCGTGCCTGTTCGTCTTCCCCTTTATACCCCATATAAATTTGCTAGGTCGTGTACTCCTCTTCACTCTACTGCTCGAATCTCCCACTGCCATTGACGAATTTTCAAGCTTCCAAAAGCAAATTCAACTCGTTCAGTCACCGATTCATCTTTACCATTATATCTCGTAAGTGAATCTGATCTCCATCCCACCATAATCACCATCGAATTATGAATCCCCATTTTCCGATCGTAGTTCAATTCCATGTGTCGTGCTTCATTTTGAGTGACTGTTATAGTCGACTTTTGATCGCCGTTTGACTGATTTAGGAAGGTACGGAGATGTGTTGAACCTATGATGGATCGGGGAAGTTTTGCATTGTTTTTGAAGTGATCAGGTGGTATGAAGGGATGGTGAATTTCATGAGGAGGACGATGAATTTCTATGTGCAGTTGGTAATGGGTTATCAGGTTGCAGTTTGACGAGATGGACTGCGTGAGGAGGAAGTTAGCGACTCAACAGATCTGGGCGACCTAAAACTTAGGTCGTGCTGGGATTCTCGCGACCTAAGACTTAGGACTTGACTTGTTTAAACAGCAGCACAACGACCTAAGGGATTCACGGCTTAATTTCCTTTTTCTGTGGCACAGACATTAGGTTGTGGACGAGTTGAGACTTCGGACGAAGTTTAATTGCCTTGAACCTTTTTATTTTGCAACGTGTGACTTAAGATCCCTCGACCTATGTTAGGTCGCCAGACGACCTAGGACTTTGATGAATGCCTATTGCTTTGAACTGCTGGATTAGGTTGCGACCTATCGAATTAACGGCTTAATCTCTTGCGGCATAAGGTTTAGGTCGCGACCGAGTTAAGACTTAAATGATTTACATTGCTTTGTCTTGAGGCCTTTTCTTTCATATGCTCTACGACCTGTCTTGAAGCATAATTTCAATTGGAATGCTCGACTTGAACTGCTCAACCTGAACTGCTTTATAGATTATCTCTAATGCTAATAACCTGTTAAACATAATACTTGCAGAAAACTGGGACAAATATACTGCCATTGACTGCCCACATCAAATGACAGATTAGTCGATAAAGAGTAATCAACTTAAATGAACTGTGTGAATGAAATGCTGTAAACTAATGAATTCAAGTGAATTATTAAAGCAAAACTAAAATAATCAATTAAAGCCGATTTGTTTGCATTAACACTGCACTTGAGCTTTAAACAAGTTCTGAAATCTCATAGCCGACCAATTGTCAAGTAGTTTAATTTCAGTTATGTTTGCTTTCTGTTTTTGTTAGTTCTGCACAACACTTCACACTTCTTAGGAAACGCGCACCTTCTTATTTGAATGTCTAGTTCCTTGTATAGAATGACTTCTCAACATGGAGAAACAGAATCTGCTGAAGAGACTTCCCCAATCGCTACTCCATTGGTTAATCCTCCAGAGAGAATTTCAACCACGCTGACATACAAAGCTTTCTGCCAACTATGCGCTTTGTTTGGCATTGTTAAAGAAGATGCCATTCTTCCTGAGAGAAGCAATACTACCGATATACCACCTTCTGGTTTTGTAGCAGTTAATCGTCAAATGTGCACGAGTGGAGCTATCCCTCCTTTTAACGACTTTCTTCAACGGCTTCTTCTCCGACTAGTTATCTCCCCTTTCCAGCTGCACCCCAATGGCTATGCTATTCTGATGGGGTTATGTGTGCTATTCAGAAGGACGCTGGATCGCCTTCCGAGTTTTGATGAAATTTGCTATTTGTGCACGTTTGCCAAAAATAAAGACCATCCCTCCATCATTCTCGTGAGAAGCGCTAGGAACCGTAAACTAATAATCGGCCTTCCCGAAAGTGATCACGGTTTTCTAAGTCAATTTTTCTTTGTCCGCTGCCCTCCGGGATTCTATGCTACCTGGAGAGTAGGAAGTAAGAGCATTTATCTTTGTTCCTGATGTTTTTCTCTGAGCTTTTCATAGCCTGAGTTGTCAAATGTTAACTTCGCCTTTTACTTTTCAGCGCTTCCTCTTCCTTCTAGGGATTCCAGTCATAAACCAACTTTTGAGAGGCTTATGGCCGTGCCAGTTGAGGAGAGAAGCATTCAATTTCTGTTGAAAGACGAATTTTTGCATCAGTACGGACTTTTGCATACCTCTCGCTCTACACACCCTCATGAAGTCCCAGACTCCCCAGCCCAAGCACTGGATGCCCCAGTTTCTACCAATGCACCCATACCGAAAGAACCTGCCTCTGAGGCTTCTCTAGTGAAGTGCTCCACTTATGTTGATCTCGCGGGGTCATCTGGCAAACTTGCCCCGGTCACTGAAGAAGTGCCTCAGGAATCTCCTCCACATTCAAAGAAGTCTGGTGACGAAGAAGCTGGGAAAACAAGCCCTGTCAAACAGAGTGGAGACGACACTTTCGAAGGGTTGAGCGACCTGTTTGTCACTTCACAGGAGCTCTTTAAAGACGACCCTGTCACCACCAGGGTTTCTTCTTCAGTAGTTGAGGCGACTTCTACTCTGCAACAGACTCCGTCGACTCAAGAGTTGACGTTAACTACTACCCCCGTGACTACTCCGCAATCAAAGAGCGGTTCATAGCACATCACACACACTTAGAATCCTTCGGCACTTTTATACTTCTAACTCTTTGTACTTTGAAGATTCTAAAGTTACGCTTCTTTTCTCTGAAAACTTTTAAGACTTGTCTCTTCTTTTTATTTCAGATTCTCCGATGGGACGTAGCAGCTCCTACTATGACGACTTTCAGCGCTACGGGAGGCGTAGTCAATATGATTATAGGCGCTACCTTCCCGCTCACAGAGAAACCGATGAAGAGAGAGCCGCTCGAAAGGCTCAGGAGAGAAGGGCTCAAGAAGAGCGTTTTGAGAGAAAAGAAAGGGAGGAGCACCATGATTCTTCCCATAAAGGTGACGATTCCCACAAGAGAAAATCCCATGATGACCGGGGAAAAAGTCATATGGTTGAGGACCGAAGTAAGCGTGCTCGACACGGTGAGAAGCATACTTCTACAACTCCAAAAAAGGTCACTGCCCCCGTCTCACTTGACATTCCTTCTGGCTCTCCCGCTCTCGGGAAGACAGACATTCAAACAATAATCAGCAGGCCTAAATTCCAAGTTGGATCAGTCCCGGCTACTCTGCAAAGCCGGTTCCCGCACTGGTGCCTGAAGGCAGTGCGGTTCGATCTTGACTTGATCCCTATCGACAAGCCTGCCATGCTGCGAAATCTCGACGCCGTCAGGCTTGATATTGAAAGGATGTCGAACTGGCAAAAGCTTGTTGACGAGCTTCAAAGGGTCAACCGTGCGAATATAGAGGCCATGCTTACTATGGAGAATGATAAGGCCGAATGGCAGAAGGTTCTCGAGCAGCACGATACCGAAATGAGGAGCATCACTACTTACAATAAGGAGTTTGAGGCGAAAGTTGAGGAACTTAAACAGGAGCTTGCTACTTCTTCTACTACATATACTCAAAAAGAAGAAGTACTTCAGAAGCAAGTTCGCGATGCTCACACAGCTCAGCGACATGCCGAGGCACAACTTGAAGCTGAGCAGAAAACAGCGGGAAGGTATCGTGCTGA
This sequence comes from Allium cepa, assembly GCA_030765085.1. Classification (NCBI taxonomy): domain Eukaryota; kingdom Viridiplantae; phylum Streptophyta; class Magnoliopsida; order Asparagales; family Amaryllidaceae; genus Allium; species Allium cepa. The sequence goes on from CM060939.1 coordinate 977,062,909, forward strand.
GGTTACAGAGTTACAGAAGAAGGTCAACTCTCAGGAGGCGGAAATTCAAATGCTAAAGCTTCAACTTTCCAAGACTGAAAGAGAGCGCGATGAGGCCGTTGCCGGTAAAATTGCAGCTGAAGAATCTCACGAGGCAACGAAGACCAACATCAGCTCGACACTGTTTGACTTTTACCTGCACAGCATCTTGGGGCGCGGTAGTCTCTCCTTCCTAGGCCCCAAATATGAAGTTACACTGGCTGAAGTGTGGGAGGCTTCACTTGACATGCTTGGCGGCAAAGGCGCTGGCTATGCCGAATCAGCTCTTGAGGAGCATTACTTGGATGATGATGCTCGCGCTGCTCTTGCCAAAGGAAAGGAACAACTTGCAAAATTAAGAGCTGGAACGGCAGAAGGGGAACAGTTGGGAAAAACTATTTCAACTATTCCAATCCAGCCTTCTCCTTCGGCCGAAATCGACATTATTGGCTCCAGCTCTCATTCTCCATCCCTGGCCAAAGTTACCACCGAGATCACAAGCATACAGGGTGGAGATGAAGGCGACGAGAGTGCCGAGGCACAGGCTTATGAGGTTGATGTCAGGAAACCGACTTCTCCAGGTAACTCTACTGTTAATCTTGCCCAAGTAGACTGCTCATCTGTTTCTTACGAGCTTGATGAGCTTCTTGACTATTTCCTGAACCTCAGCGAGCCTTTATCTCCTCTCTTTACTGACTTTAACATTTTTCCTTCTGTAGAGAAAGCATCGAGCATTGTTCAAACTTCCCCTCCTCTAATTATTCCTCCTCCATCTCTTCAGGTCACTCCTCCTTCTGCCTCGCAACCAGGATTACAAGAGGAGCAAATAGAAGCTCTCCAAGACTTGGACGATCCCATTGCTTCACAAGAACACAGGGGAGAAGAAACTGAAGGGAGTGAGAAGACTCCAGAAGCAACTGGTTCCGATGATGAACCATTAACTACACTTTTTTCTCCAGGTAGTGGGTCTTCTTCTAGGAAGAGAGGGAAGCGTGGAGTCTCTATGAAAAAGAAGGAGGCTTCTGCTAGCGAGACACAAGCGGGAGAAGAACCTATTGTATCCCTTTCCCCTTCCTCTCCTACTCTTACAAGCCGGCCTAAGAAGTTAACCATTCGGCCAGGCGCAGGCTCAAAAGGCGGAAGGAAGAAGAAATGATGGCTTTGGTCCTGTGCTTTTTATATCGCTTTTTTGCTTTTTGCATGTACTGGCCGGAGATTGTGCGGGTACCGGCCTCCGCTTTTCTTTTTCTTTTTATTTTGAAACCTGTACCTGTACAAAATTTTAACAGTGTTGAATAGAATGATTCTTTTTCTTTGTACAAACTTCTATCTGTATCTAAGAATGCATTTATTATTCATTTTCGTACAAGTTTCTTTACATGATATTGCAGCGAGCTTGTGGTATGTTGTTCGAGCGTAATTTTACCAATATAGTTATACCATGTTGTACGTAGCTATACCATGTTGCCCCTATACCATAAGCTTGTTGCAATATTTTATATTTTGAGGGGACTTGTACTTTTATTTTATGGAGAATAATTATTCCATACTTGGAGGAATATTATTTCGTTAAAAATAGAGTACAACTCCCTCCATATAAGTTTTACGCTTCATCCTTCAAAGATATCACTTTTTCTTTTGTGCCTATACACATTTTACCAAGTGAATTCTTTTATGTGGTAAAGCGGGCCTCTGAAGGGTACTTTAACTTCTTTTTGAGGAAGAGTATTTTCCAGAATAGGTGAATCATTCTTCCTTTGAGAGTTAAAGTGTGCCTTTGAAGAGGGCTTTTTTTTTTTTTTAACGCCATAGTAAAGGGCTTTCTGATTTTTGCTTCTTTGAAGAGTTGCACCTCTGAGGAGGGCTTTTTCACGTTTCAACACTTGGAAGTTTTATTTCAATCTCGGTGAAACGTGTGCCTCCGAAGAGTTGTGCCTCCGAGGAGGGCTTTTTCACGTTTCAACACCTGGAAGTTTTATTTCAATCTCGGTGAAACGTGTGCCTCCGAAGAGGTCTTTCTGTTCGATTGTGCCTCCGGGAGGAGGTCTTTTCATTTCTGCCTCTGGGAAGAGGTCCTTTTGTTTCTGCCTCTAGGAAGAGGTCTTTTTGTTTTGTTGTGCCTCTGGGAAGAGGTCTTTTTGGTTTCTGCCCCTTGGGAGAGGCTTTATTTTTCCCTGTTCACTGGGAAGCGGGCCTCCGAAGAGGGCTTTTCACATTTCATTTCACGGGAGTGCATCGACCGATCATGATGAAATGTGTGCCTATGAGTAGGGTTACTGCCTGGAAGTTTGGAGTTTCTTTCTCTCGGTTGGACGGATTCGCGGGAGTGTATCGACCGATCATTCCGCAACTTTGTATCGAGAAAGATCTCTCTTTTTCTGGTTGGCCCGCTCGAGGTCTTTTATCATTTCATCTGTGGTGAAATGGGCCTCCGTAAAGGGCTTTTCACATTTCAACACCTGGAAGTTTTATTTCAATCTCGGTGAAACGTGTGCCTCTGAGTAGGGCTTTTGCCTGGAAGTTTGGAGTTTCTTTTTCTCGGTTGGACGGATTCACGGGAGTGTATCGACCGATCATTCCGCAACTTTGTATCGAGAAAGATCTCTCTTTTTCTGGCTAGGCCCGCTCGAGGTCTTTATCCTCCGAAGAGTTGTGCCTTCGAAGAGGGCTTGTTCCTCTGAAGAGGTCTTTTACTGATTGATGCTTGCTCGCCCATGTCTCTTTGCCATCGATTCGTGTTGGCGATCCCCGTTGTCTTTTGCAAGTGTTTTCACTTTTTAGTTGCCAATAATTTCCCTTATCCGAAGAAATATACTTCATAGTTAAGTGAGTTGGTGGTGGTAGACACAGTCTATTTAACTGGTAGTTAGTTAGAAATGGTCCACTTCCATCCACATTGCTAACTTTTGTTTGAATCACTTCTTTTGTAGGATTTGAGTACGGAAATTTTGAACGGTTTAGTGTTTGCTTGTTGAATGATGTCGGGGATCGCTTGGTCTTGCGATGTAAGCTTTGTTTTTATCACCTGCATTATTAAATCGACATTTTAATGACACAATTAATGTATTTTATATGTCGAAATAAAACAAAGCAGTTTATAATAGTAGAGAACACAAGATTTATAGTGGTTCGGCAAAAAGTTGGGCCTACATCCACTTTATAGCTTTTCATTATTCACTTGCTTTACAACTACTTTCAATACAAGAATCATATATTCATAATTCTTTTACAACATTTCAGCAATGTTTTCAACTAAAATAAGGACGCAAATGATTGCTGTTCCAAGCTCTTGGGATTGGTTCTCCTTCGACAGTTGTGAGTTTGAATGTGCCATCAAGAAGCTTTGCGCCAATAACATATGGTCCTTCCCAGTTTGGCCCAAACACACATATGGCTGTCATAATTCTCTTCAGGACTAAGTCTCCAACTTCAAAGTTGCGCTGATGAACTTTGGAATTGAAGTGCCTGGCTATTCTTTGCTGGTGAGCTGCAATTCTAAGCCTTGCCTCTTCTCTTCTTTCATCGAGAAGGTCAAGTGCTTCCAGTTGCAATTTTTCATTCTCACTTTGATCAAAATGGATCCTTCTGTGTGAGGGGACTTCAGTTTCCACTGGAATCATTGCTTCTGATCCGTATGCCAATGAAAATGGAGTATGCCCAGTCGCAGTTTTGTGAGTGGTCCTGTATGCCCATAGTGCAAGCGGTAACTTATCGACCCAACCACCTTTTGCTTTTTCCAGCTGCTTCTTGATGGTTGATTTGATGATTTTGTTTACTGCTTCCACTTGTCCGTTTACCTGCGGATGAGCCACTGCTGAGAAGCTTTTTCGGATCTTGAATCGTTTGCAAAAATCTTGGAACTCCTCACTTTCAAATTGAGTACCATTGTCTGTGATTATCTTCTGAGGCACACCATACCTGCAAATGATATTTTTAGTCAGTAAACTTATCATTTTCTTAGAGGTAATAGTGGCCAATGGTTTGGCCTCAGCCCATTTAGTAAAATAATCAACAGCAACGATAGCATATTTAATCCTTTATCTGGCAGAAGGTAAAGGCCCAATGAGATCTATTCCCCAGATGGCAAACGGCCATGGACTGACCATTTGTGTTAGCTCAGTGGAAGGTGCTCTAGGAATTTTAGCGAATCTTTGGCATTTATCACACTTTCGGGAATAGTCAACAGCATTCCGATTAATCTTTAGCCAAAAGTATCCATAACGGAGGATTTTCTTCGCTAAAGTTTGACCACCTGTATGATCCCCACATTCACCTCCGTGTACTTCAGTTAGAATTGTCTTAGCTTCTTCCTTTGTTACACATCTGAGTAACGGCATTGAAAATCCTCGTCTGTACAAGCGACCATCTTGAACTATATATCTGGAGGCTTTCCTCATCAGCTTTGTCGTTCTTTTGAATTTTCTGGCAGAGAACCATTGAGTAGATATTCATGTATCGAAGTCATCCATGATTCTTGCTCTTGGGATACATTCATAATCCAATCAACATCCATTTCGTCTATGCTTGGAGCTGACAAGACTTCGACGGGAACTAACCCCAATAGTTGAGCTTCACCAGTACTTGAATACTTTGCAAGAGAATCTGCCTTCATATTTTCTTCTCGGGGGATATGGTTTATTGAAAAACGGTCAAAATCTTGAAGGAGCTCCCAGGCTTTTGATAAATAGGCTGGTAAATTCCCTCCTTTAGCTTGAAATTCCTTCTTGACTTGACAAACAATAAGTTGAGAATCACTATAGATATGTAATGCCTTGATGTTTAGTTCTTTAGCGATCTTTAAACCAGCGATGAGAGCTTCATATTCAGCTTCATTGTTTGTCGAAGGGAATTCTAGCCTCAGCGCATAACATAGCGATTGCCCCTCTGGGGTTTCAAGGACAACCCCTGCTCCGGAACAGTAGTCATTCCTTGCGCCATCGACGTATAATTTCCATTGGATTGGGACGCTATTAGTAGCTTCCTCCTCACTATCACCCTTATCCGTGCATTCCGCAATGAAATCTGCCAAAGCTTGTCCATTGATTGCTTTCCGGGGATGATAAGTGATATCATACTGGCTGAGTTCGATAATCCATTTCAAAAGACGGCCCGAAGTCTCAGGACGGAATAGGACTTGCTTTAAAGGCTGATCAGTGAGGACTTTGATGGGATGAGCTTGGAAATATGGCCTCAATTTTCTTGATGCAATCAACAAACAATAGGCGAGCTTCTCCAACCTTGAATAGTTCATCTCTGCCCCAGTGAATCTTTTGCTGATATAATAGACTGGGCGTTGAATCCTTGCGTCTTCCCGTACCAACACTGCACTGAGAGAATGAGACGAAATTGCCAAATATATGAAGAGATCTTCACCACTATCAGGCTTTGAAAGTATCGGAGGCACTTCCATATGACGAATCAACTCATCAAATGCTTTCTGACATTCAGGAGTCCACTCAAAGTTTTTCTTTCCTTTCTTCAGAGCATCAAAGAATGGAATACATTTGTCAGTGGCTTTGGAAATGAACCGACTCAGAGCAGCAACCTTTCCATTGAGACTTTGCAATTCCTTCTTCGTTCTAGGAGCCTTGACCTCTCTCAGGGCAGTGATTTGAGCTGGATTGGCTTCAATGCCCCTAGCGCTCACAGTGAAACCCAAAAACTTTCCGGACTCTACTCCAAATGAACATTTCAGGGGATTAAGCTTCATTCTATACTTTCGGAGTACTGCAACATCTCTGCCAAGTGATCCATGTGGTCCACTGCTTTCTTAGACTTTACTAGCATATCATCAACATAAACTTCCATTGTCTTGCCAATCTGTGGTTTAAACATGGCGTTAACAAGCCTCTGGTAAGTTCCCCCTGCATTCTTGAGTCCGAAAGGCATGACCTTGTAGCAGTAGAGTCCAACATCTGTGATGAAGCTTGTATCCTCTTGATCCGGCTCATGCATCATAATCTGGTTATATCCGGAGTATGCATCCATAAAAGATAACAATTCATGCCCTGTCGTCCCATCCACCAACTGATCGATCCTGGGAAGCGGGAAACAGTCTATGGGGCAGGCTTTGTTCAGATCTGAAAAATCAATGCACACTCTCCACTTTCCGTTAGCTTTCTTAACCAGCACTAGATTTGAGACCCAATTTGGATAAGTAGATTCTCTAATGAACCCGTTCTCTATGAGCCGATCCACTTCTTCTTTTAACGCTGCCGTTCTTGCAGGACCCTGAGTCCTCCTCTTCTGTTTCACAGGTGTAAACTTTGGATCAATGTTCAGAGTATGTACTGCAATCTCTGGGGATATTCTACACATGTCAGCATGAGTCCAAGCGAATACATCCAAATTAGCCTTCAAAAATGAAATCAGAACATTCTGAATTGTTGTACTGAGTTGTGAACCCACATTAAGCACTTTGTTTGGGTCCTTTGGATCAACGGGCACCGGCACTGTTACCTCTACCGGTACTACCCTATTCTCCCCTGCACTGGCTTTCCTTGGATCCATTTCTCTTCGTGCGCCACTACATTCGCCAGTGCAGGGTCCACCCTGTAATTGCTACAAGGTCGGTTCCTTGGGCGGACTGGAGCCGCCACACCTTTTCCCATTTCTCTTTTCCTTGATTCTCTTAACTCTGCAAAGTAACATTCTCGCCCCACATCTTGGTCTCCCTTAATCACACCAACTCCATTATCTGTGGGGAATTTTAGAGTCAAACACCATGGGGCAAGAACAGCTTTGAACGCAGCAAGAGTTGGTCGGCCCAAAAAGGTATTGTAGGCAGAGAATTCTTCAACAATTATAAATGTTTTCTTTCTAGCCACCTTCCTTGGTCCCTTTCCAAGTTCTACAAACAAATCAATGGTCCCAATCGGCTGTTTGGGTTCTCCAGCGAACCCAGCGATCTTAAGTGATGAAGCTTGAACGTCAGCCATCGGGATTTTCATTTGATCGAAGGTCTTCTTGAAGAGGATGTTGCATGAAGCTCCACAATCAACTAGAACTCTTCTCACAGTTGCCGGCCCAATACCAGCGGATATGACCAAAGGATCTATGGTCGGAGCCTCAATATCCAAAGAATCCCTGGCACTGAACACGATATCATCTGTGGAAGTCTTTTGTTGCTTTAAAGGCGCATCATTCTCTAAAACAAAAACATTCTCTTCAGCTGGTACATGCCTCAAGGCCTGGGCATACCTTTCCATCTCTCCCCAGCTTCTTCCTGCTGGGTGAGGTCCTCCAGTGATTATATTGATAACAGGTCTTTCCGATTCCTGCTCTACGGCCTTCTTACTTGAGGCAGGACGGTAAGCGGGAACTTGCTGTCCTTGAGTTGAGGAAGCTGGAGCATTTCTGTTCCTTTTCACATACTGCCAGAGTTTGTTTTCCTTCAAGAGTTGTTCAATTACCTCTTTCAACTGACGGCATTCGTTGGTGTCATGGCCGGGCTGGTTGTGGAACCGACAGAACCTTCCACTTTTTTCCATCTTAATCGCAACTCTCATTGTAGGTGGTGTCGGATAATTGATATCATCTTTGGTCGCGAAGAAGATGTTTTCAGGGGTATCAGTCAAGGGTGTGAAATAGAAAGAACGACCTCTCTTAGAGTCTCCCTGTTTCTTCCCACCATCGTTTCCCCTTTTCTGAGTGTTAGGTTCTTTCTTATTTGAAGCAGTGCCATTGTTCCCGGCTTCCGCTGATACCACCTTAGCCGGTGTTTGGAGGCTCTCCAAGTGCATGAATTCATTTGCTTTCTTATAGAATTTGTCAAGTGAGTTTGGTTCTTTCATTTTCAACCATTTTCCAAATTCACTTGACTTATCAATTGCCCTCATCAAGCATGTCAAGACCATGCGTGCCTCAGCATTATCCACCTCAGCCAATGCTATGTTAAAGCGATTCAAAAATGATCTGATGGATTCTCCCGGATTTTGCTCTAGACTTGATAGAGACATTATATCCTTTGCTTTAGAAGCATACAATCGAAATTGCTCCTTGAACTTCCTGGTCAAATCGGAGAATTGATCGATGGACCTTACCGGTAGCTTTGTAAACAATAATAGAGCTACACCTTCTAGATAAACCGAGAAGTATCGGCATTTAATTTCATCAGACGCCCTGGCACCAGTCATATGCCAGTCGTACTTATACAGAAACTCGTTAGGATCACTCGTCCCCTTGTAAGCCGGAATAGTAGGAGGAACGAATTTCCTTGGGAACTCCGCCTTCAAGATCTTTTCAGTAAATAGAGTTTTGCTTGGAGCGAAACCCCACTCTTTCTCGTCTTCATCTCTTCGCATACTTTCTTTCATGATTTGACGAACCATACCCGAAAAATACTCTTCGTCATTTAGAGGCTCTGGAGGGCACACATCAGCCACTCTTTCTGAATTCTGCCTTGACAACCGTTCACGGAGAGTCGGCTGTGGCCCTGATCCTCCAGCTTGAAGAGGAGTCCTTTCTGCAGGGTCTGCGGCTCTTTGAGAAATGTTTCCTTCAACATCCTAAACTCCCGCATTAGGGTTCCCATCATTATTACCCTGTTGACGGTTTGCCCCAAGTAGATCATTCAGTTTACTCAAGATCAGGGCATTCTGGGCATTCTGGTCCTCCAATTGCGCATTCTGAGCATTTAATTGCTGATTCAATCCCAAAACTACGGCGTCCAATTCTGCTCGTGTAACTCCAACAGTTGGAGCTGCTTGACTTGAAGGAGGAGAGGTAGCGGTATTCTCTTGAACATTGTCGGGTCTTACAGAACTTCATTTTCTCCCAGGAGCCATTATTTCCAATAAACTTCTAGTTTCAAAAGAAATCCTTTCAACAATCCTTCGCGGAGCAATAGTGGAAGTTTCCTGAGTTGGGTTCCGAGTGAAAGCACAAAAAATGTTAACGTAAAAATCAGACGCTAACACCCCGGTGTAAATTGAAGTTGAGTGAAAGCACCACCCGTGTACACGGGAAATACAGACAAGTAGAGAAATCGCAGAAAAAGCAGAAAAGACAACAGTATTTATAGTGGTTCGGCTTAGGGTAAGCCTACGTCCACTTTAACTCTCTTTATTACTGAATTTGATTACAACTTTACAATAATCTTCAATTACAACACACTTTAGACTAGTAGATCAAACTTTGATGGAGAATAATCTTCCGAATTCATGTTGAATGATGTAGATTTTCTCTTGGAGATCGTAGTAGAGTCCTTGGTGTTTGGAGTACTTGAAGTGTTGAATGAGTCAGAATTCAGCAGAGTATCGGTGCTTGAGGTGATCGATCAAAAGTCCTTTTCTAGTTGGAGTTAGGGTTGTATTTATAGGGAATACTCTGGGTAGAATTTTATCACCAAGTGCTAGGTCGCATACGACCTAAGGTAGGTCGTAGGTCGTAGGTCGGCGACGACATAGGAGATCACCTGTACCAGCTATATTGGAACTTACCCTGAATAAGTTATTAGGTCGGCAGCGACCTAAGAGATGGGATCTGACTTATCTTGATTGCATTTGGTTCTTTTCTGAGCAAATTAATAGGTCATGTGCGACCTATCATAGGTCGTGAGTCAACTGAGATTTAGGTCGCTGAGACCACTTCGCTCTTAGGTCGGTAGGCTGTGGGATTGCTTAGGTCGCATATGCTTGAGGTCGTTAGATCGCTGACTCCTTAAGTCGTTAGGTCGCTAACTCCTTAAGTCGTTAGGTCATTTTTCCACTTAGGTCGGCAGGCAGTTAGGTCGCTAGAACCTTTCCATAGCTAGGTCGTTCGCCTGTTTGTCTCGTTAGGTCGTAGCCTGTTATGAGATGTTAAGTCGCGAACTAGACCATTGAGTACGATAGGTCGCTTACTAATTGAGCTGTTAGGTTGGAACTTTCTATAGGTCGTTAAAGAACCGAAGCACTAGGTCGCTAAAGACCTTAGCTTAGTGCTTTGTGATCTTAGGTCGCTGTTGTAGTTAGGTCGTTAGTACCCTTTAGGTCATTGAGTCGCGTAAGTCTTAGGTCGTTGAGTCGCGTAAGTTTTAGGTCGCTTCAGAAATAGGGGTTAAACAAATACATTTCATTTTTCAAAAATAAAATAAATAATTTTATTTCATATTCTTGTTTAAATAGATAAATAAGTGTGTATCCATCTCCGTGCGTCGATTATTGATAAAATGATTATCGATCTTTTTATCGATATTCCTTTAAAGTTTAAATTTTCTCAAATAATTAATCAAAATAAGATTATCATTATTCTTGTTCACTACAAGGAACTGTGCTTTTCATATAGCAACGTTTAAACCATAAATACCCCTGTTTCGTTGAACTGATATATTTTCAGCATTTTAGTTTCAAAGGCGGGCTTTGTTTTCTCATTCCTGCTTACTATGCCATCTAATTTTCATCTGTTTTGTTTTCAACGCCAAAAAAAATATTAAATGAAATTTGTCTAATTAAAAATTCTTCTCTCAAATCTCTACGTCACTGCCAACAATAATCTAGATTTTACAAAATCATAATGGATTCAAAATTGAATCAGAAAATGTGTTGCGCATCACCATCGATCGGTTTAGGTATCCAATTCTTTTCCTTTCCCTAATCATATTTAGGTATTCAATCCATTTTGGTACCCGGTTATTTTCCTTTTCCTAAATCAAAATCAATTAGAGGTGGCTACATCTTGCAAGGAGAGGATGCATAAGATAGTAGCAAATATGTAGGTGATTCCTAATCGAATCATATGGACGCGAGTTCAAAGAGGAATTGGAAAGAGATATCGAAGAGATGCTTCAAAAGAATGGACATGGAGGTTACGACCAGGGCCGGCCTGGCCCAAGGCCACCAAGGCAGTGGCCTAGGGCCTTCGATTTCTGGAGGCCTCAATCTTTGATTTATATATATATATGATACATAATAAGATGTTCATATTATATTCATGAAGTAATACAGCTCAGTGTTTAAAGTGTTCAACTTCCTTCTTGAGTACTTGGGTTCGACTCCCCCACTTGACAATTTTTCCTTGTTTTGCATTTTTTCCCACTTTGTTACTTCTTCTCAGCCTTGGGCCTCCAACTTGTCAGGGCCGGCCCTGGTTACGACATGTAAGGTGGTCGATGGTCACTGGCTTAGATTTCTGGACAAGAGAGTTGGACTAGGTAGCCCGTTGTCTCGAAGAGGTTCGACGAGCTTGTGGTTGTAGACAAGCTTTCGAATGACGGTTTTGGGATACATATAGATCAGTTTTCTTATTTCCCTTCAACAACGTTTTTTTTCATTGAGTATTTGGAGTAGTTAGCAAAGAGGTTCACTATCATCCTTGAATTTGAATCCTTGCCTGGTCATTGAAATTTCACTAATCAGGTGAGGTGACATGCCATTTGGCTTAAATATAATATTCAAACAAAGCATTTCATTTTTGAATTAAATTAAAAAACATATTTTAACTCACATATTTTAATGGGAAATTACAGAAAATGAATGGATTGTAAAACATGATGTTAATTGTTGTTGTTATTTTGAAGCATTCATTGCTTTTATAACAGGCAACAATAAGCACATGATTATGCCATTTTTTTCTTGGATTTGAATGAAATTAGTAACACGCATTGATGAATATGAATGAATCGTTGTGCTGAGCGAGAGGAATAGTATATACTTTCTTTTCCATATGAAACTCTATACAATAGTAGCCAATGATCGTAATTGAGTTATACTAAAATACAGTTGTATGATGAAGAAGGGTTCTATATATCATTGTCACACAGCTAATATGTTTTCATCGGTAGCAAAACTAAGGTCTTCTACAATGGACTTCACGTATTGTTATAAATAACATCCAAGACTAGCAAAATTATATAGATAAAGTATACTTAGACCTGAGACATATTCACAAATTTAATGTCCAGTACTTTATAACTTGTAATGCAACCTATTCAATCATTTAATTCAAATCTGATATGTGGACCGAATCTTCAATTTGAAAAAATAATTGTCCTCATATACCCTAAAGCCTAAAGTGTGGGTGCTTAAGGCATATTTTCTCAGGAATGTTTGATTTATCCGTAAAAAATAATATCTAAATACTATTATCCTACTTCTTTTATAGGCATGGCAGAGTCGAAGGAGTTCACAGAAGTGCTATTTGTAGCGATGGCAAGAAGACGAGGCAGAGAACTCGATTTAGGTGTAATAAAAGAAGAAAGCAAGAGTTTTGGAAGAAATGACTGATCAGAGTTTTGACTTCTGTCTTTGTATATTCTTTGACATGTAAAATATATATTAAAAGAAAAATAATTTCGATAGGACATAGAATATGTAAAACATGAACATGGTTTATTTCACATTTTTTAATACCTTGTATTTCGGGTGTGACAAGAATGGTGATGGTATGTTATCAGCGGATAAAGTGAAATAGGTTTGTAAATTTAGTAGTCATTATCTACCTATTCTTCTTGTTATTAAGTGCCTCAGCCAACAAGCTTGGAAGTTGAAGGGAATGCAGCAACATATGCATCACTCATAATGGAAGAGCTTGATTCAGATCATAAAGGTTAGGTTGAGGTAATGCATACATATCATACCTCCAAAAAAAAGATTGTGTTATGACACTTGTTAAACATTACAAAAATAAACTAAAACATCCACCAACCTTCCGTAAGTCAATGTTAGGCCAGAAATACTATTTTAACTTGCATCGCTTACCAGGGTTCACCAATTGATCTGAACCTCTATATCAATGATCTACTGACCTATGTCAATTAATGTGTTTTACTAGCACTTTGATATGCTATAACAAACCATGTAATCCAACTGGATCACTAAATCTTTGATTTAGTTTTCAACAAGAGCAGGTGATCCAATTACATTTTTGTCCATGCATCTCTTTATTATTTTTCAGTACATATATATTTTCCTCAAATGCCAATTGTGTTAGGTGTGGCTCGCATTGTAATGGAGTGGGTGCGTGGATTGGATGGTTAAAGTCTCACATCGTAGGATATTCAGAATAATCGTGGTATATACATGGGATTGGTGGCACGTAACATTAGGGATTCCTTTTGTTACAATGTGTTGCCAAGACCAGATTATATGCTCGATGGAGGCGATGGAGGGATGTTCAATCGGGACGCCGGCATGGGAGACTTCGACCGTTGACTCCGATAGACACGGTGAAGCGAATGCGTACGATACGTGGGAATGCCGAAACTCAACATGGTATCAGAACTCCATGGTTCGATGGGACCGGTATGATGCAGCATGACTGAAGCATGGCTCCTAAGGGGCTTGAGCATGGGATGCTCGTCAAGGTGGAGATATGGTTAAAGTAGTCGCTCCGTCCTGCTTATGAGAACTCAGGGTAACAGCTTGACTCCACTGCGAAGATGACTCGGTATAACTCCAAGGTGACTTGAGCAATGCTCGCCAAGGTGGAGATTGTTAGGTATGGGTCGCATTGTAAATGGAGTGGGTGCGTGGATTGAACGGACTAAAAGTCCCACATCGTGGAATATTCAGAATAATCGTGGTATGTATATGGGATTGGTTGCACGTAACATTGGGGATTCCTTTTGTTACAATGTGTTGCCAAGACTAGATTATATGCTCGATGGAAGGCGATGGAGGGATGTTCAATCGGGACGCCGGCATGGGAGACTTCGACCGTTGACTCCGATAGACACGGTGAAGCGAACGCGTACGGTACGCAGGAATGCCGAAACTCAACATGGTATCAGAGCTCCATGGTTCGATGGGACCGGTGTGGTGCAGCATGACCGAAGCATGGCTCCAAAGGGGCTTGAGCATGGGATGCTCGTCAAAGTGGAGATATGGTTAAAGCAGTCGCTCCGTCCTGCTTATGAGAACTCAGGGTAGCAGCTTGACTCCACTGCGAAGAGGACTCGGTATAACTCCAAGGTGACTTGAGCAATGCTCGCCAAGGTGGAGATTGTTAGGTGTGGCTCGCATTGTAATGGAGTGGGTGCGTTGATTGGATGGTTAAAGTCCCACATTGTAGGATATTCAGAATAATCGTGGTATATATATGGCATTGGTGGCACGTAACATTAGGGATTGCTTTTGTTACAATGTGTTGCCAAGACCAGATTATAGGCTCGATGGTGACGATGGAGGGATGTTCAATCGGGACGCCGGCATGAGAGACTTCGACCGTTGACTCCGATAGACACGGTGAAGCGAACGCGTACGATACGTGGGAATGCCGAAACTCAACAAATTGTTGGCAGGTTGTAACATGTTTGGAAAATTATAACTTGTGGTTGAAGGTAAAAAATGAAAACGTGCAAACTATTGCGGGTAGTATTTTAGTAGTCACTATTTGCAATAGCATTTTACTTGATATTGCATCTGATAACAGCTACATTATTGTTAAATAATTACCTAACTTTAGTTTGATTGGTAAGTAAGAAGGTTTAGGATTGTCATTCTTTATTTGCTTCAGAGCTATTAATTTTGTATTTATGATTTCATTTTAGTGAGAGCCTTGCGTGAGGAATCACAACTTCTTCAAGAGCCCGGATCCTATGTCGGCGAAGTTGTAAAAGTTATGGGGAAATTGAAAGTCTTAGTTAAGGCATTAAAGTTACATTCACCTCACTTTCTTATTGTTGGTTGTCTACTGTACTTGAAGATGCTTAGTATGAATGCGAAGTCTACTTCTATTGGAATTTCAATATTGAGTAGAACACAACACAGCACAATGGTTAGGTAAGTGAAACTCTACATCCACTACTCTTGTTGATAAGTGCTGCCATACTACTTGAATAACATGTCTAGAACTCATAGTCTCATACTACATGTAAGGTCATTTTTGAGAAATGATAAGTCTACCATATAAGGTCATTTTAGGGAATCTCTGTCTTCATCTCCACTATCTAGAAAGCCATCTAGCCAAATAGTACATTATTCTTCTTGTTCATCATCATCAGCCTTTGAATTCATATTTGAGAAATGTTCAACTTGATTAAATTTGGGTACTGAAGAAGAACTAATTATTGGAAGTGTTTTTGACTGGGTTTTGTTTCTAAGATTTACAATTTTATTTGTAGAAGAAGCTGTCATTGCAAGTTTCTTTAGTATTCTATCATATGACTTTTTTATATAATAAACATGCTTAGTTAATGTCCAGTCCACGTCCTTTTCGATTGCCTAGTCTCTTCTATAAACTAGGATTCAACTTCTAATTGAAAATTCTGAGAGATCAAGTATCACCTGTTTAATTATTTCTCCATCTCTAACTATGAAAAGGAGCTAAAGACTAACTAGACCATTTATGTTTGTTTTATTAAAAATGTTCCTAAAAAACTGGGCTACCCTGCATGTACCTTAATCTAAGTGGCACTATTACCAAGTCACTCTTGTAAGAGATTTTGCAATGTGTTGTGTTATTTTAGTCCATATTGTAGGCTTGTTCCTGCATAATGGTGGTTATACATAGGGTCTGTCCACTTCATCATCTTCAAGAAATTGAAACTAGAGTATGGTTTTTTGCAATTGAATCAGAAGCTCAATTTAAGACAGAAGATGAACTTATGGTAATTCGATTCAACTTCTAGTAACTGGAAATAATACAAGTATAATTGAGCAAACTAGTGCATTTCTTTCTTTGTTAGAGTTTGGACAGGTGTCAACAGCTAAGCAGCTTCAGATTAAGCTAACAATAATTCTATAATTCATAACAAATAATTACTCATAGATGTGTAAAACCAGCATCAATGAGCAAGTGACATACAAAAGATGTCATATATTAGTTTCCATAAAAAATGATATGGTCACAAAGGGAAAATCTATTTAGCATTTTAGTTGCATTTCCTCGTTCATTTATAATGCATCGGCAGCAAAAAAACAAGTTATTGATTTTATTTCACTCTTTGAATAAGATCTAGATAGCACTCTGACACCATATTAAATTGGAATACAAGTGTTTTTATGACTATACATGATCTCATTCATTTGAGTAGGATCTAGACACAGCGAAATTATGACCTTACATTCAGGGCTTCCGTAGTTTAAATCATAATATATAAAATTTCCTAACAACTGATGTTCACTTGCAGTTATTTAGTGCTCCATAGGGCAAAGTTATCCACTATATTTAACATGTACTTTTGTGGTATCGTCTACAGTTGGAGAATGCAGTTTGAATGCACATACACTACAGATGCCTCTATTTGTTTGAATAGCTGTGCTAGTTTTCATCCATCCTGACTAGTATCTCAATTCCCTCAACCCTTGCAATCCTCTAACCACACACACATCCCTACAGACTGAAACTCTCCCCCCCCCCCCCCCCACACACCCTACCCCAACTCAACCCTTGTCTCGACTGCATCCATTCAAAGCCATGGTTGCTAATAATAAGTCATCAGTTTTTCTTTGTTTTTTTTGCTTCTGCTAATAATAAAGCAGTCTGAAAAGCTGCTTTATTTTATTTTGCTGATAACAGTGGTCGACTAATTCATGAAATCAATGCCGGGGATGCTAGCTGCTGGTAAAAATGGGATCGGTTGCTAGCTGACCAGATTTTTGTTGTACATTTTCAACATATTTGATTTGCATTTGTGTTTTTATATCCTTTAAAGTTATCAAAGGTCGTATGCCATGTTTATCATTACACTGGGGATTTGCACCTATGCGTTATGGTTGCTTATATCTTACATGTTTATAATTGCAGATGAAAATTATTCCTTGTGCAATGATTCTTGGCAATAATGTAAGTACCCTCTGCAACTATTTTGTCATGAAATTCCATAGAATTTATTTTTTATTAAAATTTTAGGGGTACCTCTATGCCTTAACTTAGTTGTTTCTTGAGTTCTCTATTGGATTGGATTAAACATGTGCTTATATGTTAAAAAAGTACAATGGCAGTCCAATATTACCAATACATCTGTTGGCCTCATAAAATTTCAAGCCATTTCACAGCATCATATTACTTGAAATATTAAAGCATTTGGCTACCAAGGAAAAAAACTTAGCATTGTATGCAGCCCAATTTATTCTACATAATTTATGTTGTATAAATTCTTTGCGCCATCCTATATGTAATCAAGTAGCATTACATCGTAACCACTGATATGTTCCTTGGCAATCATATGTCATTTTTCGAATTTCATTTTTACTTGCAAGAGACTTGGAGTAACAATCAGCGGAGAGCTTTGGTTGCCTCTTATGCTTGACACCTTTAAAATCTACATGATATAATCCAAAATTTGATTGATATCCAACCAAAAATTCAAAAACATCTACGAATGACCACACAAAATATCCTCGCAATTCTCCTCCATCCCAGTTATTGAAAGAAATTTGAAGAAAAAATTATTGGTGGTAGATAATCAACTACATATGTGTGAACTTAGTTTGAAAGTTCACCGTAGTGCCATTAGCATGATTTCAGTGTAATTATCCAAACAAGTAATGTTGGAATTCCTATAGAACAAAATGAATGAAAAATACATAAAGTCCCACATCGCCTAATATACTAAGAAAGCCAAGTATTTTAATATTTTTCTCAAGGGGAGGTTGGGGGCCTGGGGCTTCCAAATGTATGCTTCGTTGTGAGGAGGGAGATCATGCATCTTCACCACACGCGCGCGCGCGCCGCCGACGTCCGTCCAACCGGGTCGTATTTGGGTCTAATATGATACTCGTATTTTTACTGCAACTGGATCGGGCTTTTTAACAGTTGCATGCTATACGAACGGACGCAACTGTTCATAAGCGGACGCGGATTGCTGAGGAGGTGCGACTTCTGAAGCGAGCGGATTGAATAGGCGGGAGCAGACGCGGGCGAATGGATGCGGCAAGAGCGGGTGGACCTGATTGAAGTGGCGCGGGCAAACAGAAGCAAATAGTAGACGGGTGCGACTGTACGAAGTGGTACGGACGCGACTGTTTGAGCGAACGGGTGTAGACACGACCGTTCGGAAGAGATACGGACCAACTATAAATAAGAAGGAAAACTGATCACTTTCCTCACTCATTTTTCAGAATCCGAATCTTCTTCTTCTCTTCTGCTACCATACTCTAAATCACAGAGTGATATACTCATTACAATCTCGAGCCGAATAAGTCTGTTGTATCTTGGGGGAATTTTGAAATAAAATTCTTAAGAAAATCATTACGACGAGCCTCAGACATAATCCGGTTAGAATTCTAGTCTGATTGTATATTTATATACATTATTCTATATTCTATCCGTTATTCTAGTTATACTATTTATTCAAATAGTATAACGCTGTTGTTGTAATTTATTTACAACATTCATATTGTTATAATAATTACTACAGAATTACAGTGTAGTGGAAATCTAATTTTATCTCACCTCACTCGGACTGCAAAAGTACCTCGAGGAGGAGGAACCGATTTCTGCACCAGGTAAGGAAGCAAAGGTGAATACGTGGAAGCATTCCGATTTTTTATGCAGAAACTATATTCTGAATTGTCTCAACAAGGTGCTCTACAAAGTATATCAGCCTTCAAAGACATCAAAAGCACTCTGGAATGCACTTACCACAAAGTACAAGACGCAGAATATCGGTATTAAGAAATTCATTGTAGACAAATTCATGGATTACAAGATGGTTGACTCCAAACCGGTGACTGCTCAACTACATGAACTGCAAATCATCATTCATGAACTCGAGGCGGAAGGTCATAAGGTTGGAGAATCGTTTTTGGTTGAAGCCATCACGGGAAAACTGCCGCCGTCATGGAGAGATTACCGCAACTATCTAAAGCATAAGAAGGAAATCTCTATACAGGATCTCATAGTCCGATTAAAAATTGAGGCAGACAACCGTGCAGTTACAAAACCAAGCGATGAGGCATTTGTGTCTAAAGGGTCAAAGACCAAAAACAAAAAGAAGAATTTCCAAAAGAAAAAGAAAACTCAAGACAGCAAACCAAAAGACAACAAACGAACCAAGAAGTTTAATGGCGAATGTTGGGTTTGTGGAAAAATTGGACATGTCGCTAGAGATTGCAGACTCAAGAAGGAACGCAATAAAGAGGCAAATATAGTGGATAACATGGAAGTAGACGAGTCCAACTTCTCGGCGGTGATATCTGAATGCAATCTGGTTCAGAATCCTAACCAACGGTGGGTAGATACAGGCGCTACTCATCATGTTTGTTCTGACAAATCCATGTTTTCTACATATCAGAAATTCGATCACGAAGAAAAACTCTACATGGGTAATTCTGCAGTTTCCATGATCGAAGGCAGTGGCACAGTAATCCTCAAGTTTAGTTCTGGAAAAACTGTTAAGTTGAATAACGTGCTCCATATTCCAAATATATGCAAGAATCTCATCTTTGGTGCAGTCCTATCAAAGAAGGGATTCAAGATGGTATTCGAGTCAGACAAGATGGTTCTATCCAAGGCTGGAATGTATATAGGAAGGGGATATTTATGTGATGGCCTATCTAAGGCAAATGTAGCCGATGTCGGCAACAAAAATATGTATTCTGAATGTGCTAGTAATAAAATTGAAGTTTCTTATTTGCTTGAGCACGAAATTTTACTATTGCATGATAGATTGGGACACATAAATTTCCGCAAAATGAAAACATTATCAAACTTGGGATTAATTCCAAAATTCCAAGTAGATAAGAACTACAAATGTGAGACATGTGTAGAAGCAAAAAAGGTCAAACAACCATTTAAATCTGTTGACAGAAGCACCGAACCATTAGGTTTGGTACATACAGATTTATGTGATTTTAAATCACTGTCTACAAGAGGTGAGAAAAAGTATTTCATTACTTTTATTGACGATTATACGCGATATTGCTATGTATATCTTTTAAATAGTAAAGATGAAGCAATAACAGCGTTTATAAAATACAAGGCTGAGATAGAAAATCAGTTAAATAAAAAGATCAAAATACTAAGATCTGATCACGGTGGAGAATATGAATCACCATTTGAAAAGTCCTGTGCCGAAAATGGTATAATTCATCAAACAATAGCTCCATATTCACCACAACAAAATGGTGTAGCCGAGAGAAAGAACAGAACGTTAAATGACATGATTACTGCCATGCTTTTAAATTCTGGTCTACCGACGAACTTGTGGGGTAAGCCTTAAATGTGTCTAATCACATATTAAAAAAAGTTCCTCACAATAAAACATGAACAATTCCATATGAGTTATGTAATGGACACAAACCAAGTTTTAAATACCTCAAAGTGTGGGGGTGCTTGGCAAAAGTTCCAGTTTCGCCTCCCAAGAGAGTCAAACTTAGACCAAAAATAGTAGATTGTTATTATCTTGGGCCAGCCCAAAATAGTAGTGCCTACAGATTCTTCGTATTCAAGTCTGGTATTAACTGATATTCATGTAAATACAATCATGGAATCAAGAGTTGCCTCATTCTTTGAAGATGTGTTTCCGCACAAAAGGAATGTAGGAAATAATGTCCCAAAAAGGACAAGGGAAGAATCAAACGATTCGCATGAAGATGAAACTCATCATGAAATTGAGGATGCTGAACCAAGAAGAACCGTAAGGGCTAGAACTTCCAAAACATTTGGTTCGGACTTTTTTACATATGTATTAGAACACGAACCTCAAACGTACAAGGAAGCAATGTCATCTTCTGAATCCTCATGTTGGAAAGAAGCAATCCAAAGTGAGATTGATTAAATTCTAAGTAATAAAACTTGGGAAATTATTGATATTCGACCAGGAATAAAACGAATTGGCTGCAAATGGATTTTCAAGAAGAAAATGAAAGCAGATGGTTCTATCGACAAGTATAAAGCCGGATTAGTAGGCAAAGGATATCGTCAAAAAGAAGGAGTAGACTTTTTTGATACATATTCGTCGGTAACACGAATAACCTCTATAAGAATGCTAATAGCAATTGCTTCCATCTATAATCTAGACATTCATCAGATGGATATAAAAATAGCATTCTTAAATGGAAATCTCGATGAGGAGATTTACATTGAGCAACCTGAGGGATTTATTTCCAAAGGAAATAAAAACAAAGTTTGTAGATTAGTCAAATCATTATACGGACTAAAACAAGCTCCAAAGCAATGACACACAAAATTTGATAGTGTCATGATGAGAAATGGTTTTCGTATAAATGATTGTGACAAATGTGTTTATTATAAACAACTTGGACAATCATATGTGATGATCTGTCTATATGTGGACGATATGTTAATATTCGGTCCAAATACTGAGGTAATTGAGACCATAAAGAAAATGTTGATCAACAATTTCGACATGAAAGACTTGGGTGTTGCAGATATTATTTTGGAAATAAAAATAATAAGAATACCTAATGGTATTGAGTTATCTCAATCACATTATGTAGAAAAAGTGATTGAAAGATTTCAAAATTTTGGAATTAAAGGAGTAAATACACATTTTAATCTATCAGAAGTACTGCATAAAAGCACTAATGAGAGTGTAATGCAACTGGAATATTCTCGTGTAATAGGATGTCTCATGTATCTCATGAATTGCATAAGACCAGATATATCTTATGCAGTAAGTCGATTGAGCAGGTATACAAGCAATCCAGGGAAGGAACACTGGAAAGCACTAATGAGAGTGCTTGGATATTTAAAAAATACCACTAACTATTCCTTACATTATGGAAAATATCCTGCCGTCTTAGAAGGATATAGTGATGCAAACTGAATTGCAGATTCATAAGAATCAAAATCAACGAGTGGTTATGTCTTTACCCTAGCAGGGGTAGCAGTGTCATGGTAATCTACTAAACAAACATGCATAGCTCGATCCACTATGGAATCAGAGTTCATTGCATTAGATAAAGCACGCGAAGAAGCAGAATGGCTTCGCCACTTTTTAGAAGATATTCCATTCTGGCCTAAACCTGTACCGGCCATATGCATACACTGTGATAACCAAGCTGCGCTAAGCAGAGCGCACAATTTTGTGTATAATGGAAAGTCAAGACATATTCGTCGACGCCATAACACAGTTAGGCAGTTACTCTCAAATGAAACTATTTCCATAGGTTATGTGAGAACAAATGATAACCTAGCGAATCCATTTACTAAAGGTTTATCAAGAGAGAAAATTGACTGCTCATCGAGAGGAATGGGTTTAAAAGCCTAAACCAACAAGAGTTACCTTATACGGAAACCTATCCTAGCGACTGGAGATCCCACGGACCAGGATCAATAGGCAAACCAGTTCTAAGTAACTCAAGACGCAATGCATTTATGTGGACATAGTCCAACTCCATTCCTATGGTGCACAATATAAATGCATGCCTACAGAAATATTTAAAGGTTAAAACTATATTTTTTAATGATGATCATATCTTGGAAATAACAAGTGGGGTATATGTAGGATACTCTTAATGGTTGCGATCACCTATGTTAGTGTGAGCTGGGTCGGCTCTATGAGAATATTAAAAGGCTTTTATTCTCTAAAACACTCGTAGAACCAAAAAAAATTCAGGACGAAAATGAACACAACCAAGAGATTGGATGAGAAGGGAATCAATGCTTCGTAAATCTTATTGTCTGGATATACAATAAAGGCTGTAACGTTTCGGATTTTGCCCGCTCGAAAATCGACATCCATACTTCATATCGTATTCGAATGCCATAGATTCGACCGTTCAAATCCGATTCGCCGGAGCTTATAACAACATTAAGTAAATAACACGGCGGAATAAAAGAATAATACATTGATATACAGCTTTGATACAATATCTGATACAACAGATGATCCAATAGATATCAATATACATCAGAGATATGATACAATAAATAGCAGCGGAAAAGAAAATAGATGACATCTAGCAGCGGAACAATATAACTCTTAGATAGTCTTCAAAAGAGAACTCTGAGAACTGCAACTCCATCTCCAAGAATTAATCCAGCAATAGCGAGAACCCCCCATCACATATCACCAAGCTCAGCAAGACTGGTGCGATCCAAAGACTAAACTAACTCCAGATAATCCACTATATCTAACTATCTGAAAACCCAACTCTAGACTGCTCGTGTAGAAATATAATGAGCACCCAGAGTTTAGGAAAGAAAGATAAACTCCGGATCAGTCGTGGGACTGGTGTGAGCAACAAAAACAGTTTATCTTTTAAGACATTCAACAAAAGATTTTCAAAGTCAATTCGCAATGCTTTTTAAAAATGAGACTACCATAAGGCCTCCCGCACACACACACACAATGCAAACGCAGAATCGGAGGAGATTTCTCCTTATGATAGTCAAAGATGCTTGATACGCATTAAAAAGAAACATTTGATATTATTACTAGTGCAGAGTGTAGAGAAAAATTTATTTCGAAAATAAAGATATAAATCTTAGCCAGCATAGACATTTCGCACTTATGCCTACTATAGCTACCATGTTCAATAGCATGTTACCGCCACATTCCATGGCAGGTTCTACAACTAATACCGTACAAGTCTCGTATTGTTTCTTTGGATTTCCAACGAATGATCAGGCCAAGGAACTTTCCATTGCCACATGAGAATGCCTCTGGATGGACATCCCCGAGAACCAAACCGGATCTCTGCCAACACAAGGCCGGGTTACCCCTAACTGAGTAACAACTGACCGAATATGCCATCCCCCGGTCCTTTGGGACCTTTCAACCGAGAGCTCTCTAATCAATTCACACAATCATAAAGTGTTTTCAACATGAGTAAGTATCTGGGCTCCATACCATGACACCACCCTTTTCCAGAAGGAAATGCACACATCCTAAAGGGCGCTACCCCTCATAACCTTGCCGCATCTTTCCTGTTTTGACCATTCACGGGGTGTGAGGCTCGACGAAGTCTCGTCCACAAAAACACACTTTATACAAAAGTCATGCTTTGGGTCAACAAATGATCATAGAAATGATTACAAAGATAGACGATCAAATAAATGATCCTATCAGAAATAATCAACACCATGATCATTTCACAGCAACACTCAGCATGTCGCATTACCTAATTGGGAATACATCGCTGATAACTTCAACTATATAACCTCTGAGCTCGTACGTCTCAGAGAAGGGTGTTAAGCTAAGAGAATAAATTCTCCGCCACCAACAGAAATATATTTGAAAGAAATCGGCTTTATATCTCAATTTGTAATGTCAGACATACAATCCATACAAGTCTGTTCTGGGTTCGAACAAAACCGAAGGCACTTACAAAGAAGTCCTTGCAATCCGGATATTCACAATCCCGATCGGATTTCCCATCACTTATGGAGTTTCTATACCGGCGCGACTCGGTGCAGAAACAATCGATAGGTCATCCTCTCGCTTTCGCAAATACCCGGTCTTCACCACCGGTCTTCAAATGCTATCCATAACGACGTATCACATATTCGGAATGAGTTATACGACACAAAGGTCCTTTCCCGGTTAAACCGAAGAGTGAGCACGATATTTCAAAAACAAATGGATAATGGGATTTCAATTAAGTCACAACTTATTACCCAAAACTTTTCTTCAAATGGCTTAACAAATTACCATTTTCAATCTTTAAACAAAAAGATTCATTTTCACAACCTTTAACGGTTTTAAACAATTTTCACATTTTAATCTTTTAAATAAGAGATTCGTTCACAGATTTTCCAAATCAATTTTCATTTCAATTTGATTAACTCGTTAAATCTTTAAATCAAAGATTTAACTTATAACCTTCAAAACAATTTCATTTCAATTTGATTTAAACAAATCATCAATTTAAATCTGTCAAAAATAAACAGATTTAATTCATAGCTTTCAAAAAGAATTCATTCATAACTTAGGAAAATCATTTCTCTATTCAATCTTGAAATTCCCCTAATTAACTGGAATCTCGGTTCTTATCTAAAAGTGTTTATCATTTGAAAACAACAGTTTTCATTTTGGAAATCTGATTCATTTATACGAGTTGAAATCCTTGGGTTAAATTCAAATTCCCAAAAACAATACTTAAAAGTGGTTTAATCCCTATATAACCAATATAACATCTTTAATCCCTAATTTCAAATCATAGAATTCAATTTCAAGTCTTGAATTTAAATTTAAATCAAATTATTTAAATTCCAAAACTTAATCAAGTAATTTAAAAATAATAAATTTTATTTTGAAATTCCATTCCAAAAGCTTTTCACATTTATTCTGATTCCATTTCCAAAACATTTGAATTTAAAAATTCAAATTTAAAACTATTTCAAACATCTGTGACTTAACCGATTTCCTCGTGAAATCCATATTTGTGTGTGTATGGTGTGGTCCAGGGTTTTAACACAATAGTGCAACATCATTAAATCATCACAGATCAAATACAATAATATATCTGATAAGCGATATAAATTATAACGCTTATCTTCATTCACAGATCACAGATTTATATATCAAAGATAATAAATTACATCACAGATCACAACACAAATCAGGATAATCATAAAGCATCATATAACAGATAGGATAATCAATTCAAGGCATCACATATAATATGATCATTCATAAGTAAGGTCAAGCATTCAATAAACATTTATAAGCAAGATTAATCAATTGTTTAATCCTAATTTATTCAAGCTATTTCAAATTTAATTAATTACTTATGAATTCATTATCCAATTTTGATTTATTAGTTCCAAATCATTTGATATAAATTAATTCATCAACACTTTAATTAATTAAATTATTCTTAATCAATCATATTAATTAAATTGACTTTTGAACCAATTATATAATTAATTAACTTTTTAATTAATTATTTTAATAAATTTACTCTTTAATTGCTTATGAATTTATTATCCAATTCTGATTTATTAATTACAAATTACTTGTTACCAATTTATCTAATGATTTTCTTAAATTAATTAAACTAAATTAATTAACTTTAATTAAATCAAAATATCCAAAATTAATTACAATGAGTGATTAATCCTTAATTAATTACAAAAATTTAATTAACCTTAAGTTAATTACATAGTTAATTAACCTTAATTAACCATCTTTCAATTATAAGTTAATTTACCATTTATTCTTAATTTATGAAATTTATCCTTTTAATTGATTGACTCTTAATGAAATTCCTTAAATTTCTTATTTATTATTTAAATCTCATTTAAATGAAATGTAGGTAATTGAATTAGTCAAAACAGTTAAGATCTTTAATTAATAGAGTTAAATTACCCTCATTCTAATCATTTACCCAAATCTAATTTCAAATCAATTTTAAAATACACTTTAACAATTAAAATTTACTTAATTCATTTTATATTTAAAAACTTCCATTTATGTCAAATCTGAAATACATATTAAATTTAGATTCCAGATTTAAACTTAGATTATTTTTTTTTACTTAGTTTAAACAACTTCAAAAACCCAGTTTTAAAATGTTTGAAACTTACAGGTTTCAAACCTGTAACATGCAATCTACCCGAGGCTCTCCATCACTGTCTTCGAGTCCTCCCCCTCAAAATCTCGAGTAAAGCTTCGAGTCAACTACCGAGCTATTTGAGAAAACACGCGAGAGAAAAACAAAGAAAACAAAACACCCAGGCATCACCATATCCAGGCAAGACCGAGCTCGTGCACGTGCACCGCCTCGGTGATCTTCTCCAATCAACGTTGCCTCGTCGTACAGGTCAACGGTCCCCCCCCCCCCCACATCAACTTCCAATCATCGAAAAACTCCATAGTTGATTCAAAAATGGATTCGAGATCAAAGTCGAAACCTGGAAATCAAATATGAACATCAGGTCAAAACCTGAAACACGAAAGCCACCCCTATCTCAAACCTGACAACGCGCCTCGTCCTCAATGCCTCGACCACCTGAAGCCACCAAACTCCGGCCGACGCCTCATCCATCTCCCCTCTACCTTCTCGCAAAGCCGCGTGTCACTCGATCACGTTACAGTGGCGAAATCAATTTTTTTACAGAACAAAAAAAAACTGGAACCTAAACCCTATATGTATCTCAAACTCCAAATTCTTGCAACAGATATTTTTTTTCGACAATTTTCCTAAACTCCATGATGTTCAAACCTGCTTCAACCCAAATCTGAACATCCAAAGATGATTTGATCGCCAGAAATTGATCAAAACATGATTTCTGATCAACCAGGGACGGCTCGTTGAATACTTAACTAAAAATCACCATTTTTGGTTTGAAAATCCTATTTGGCAATTTGGATTTAGGTTATGAAATTTAATTAGCATTTCATGAAATTCGAATTTATCAAGATATTACATGTTCTTTGTAAAAAATCATTTTTTTTCCAACTGTATATCCTTTTTCTTCTGAAATTTATTTTTAAATTATAGTCCTTTCTTAAATACACATGTATGGTCTTGAGATCAAAGTGTAATAATGATCAAGTGATTAAGTATTGGAATTTTGAACAGGCTTGATGCTCTGAACCAAGGAAACAGAGGTGATTTCCAATATATACATGCATATTCACATACCCATATCTATAACATAGAGAAAATCCAAATGTATACATAAACAAAGTAACCTAAGTCTCAGACTTCACAAGAAACAGATGAATATATTCAAACCATTTAAATTTTGGAGTTACTCACCTTTGTTCTCAGGAAAAAAAAGAACAGTTCTTCTTCAAATGTGAAACTGGTTTGTTAAAACAAAGCAAGCTAAAACTCCCCCCTTGATCTCTGGTTTTAGGTTTATTGTTTTGATAAATTTTGTTTTAGTTCTGAAATAATATTCATTTCAGTTTTTTTTTCTTTTCTTTTCAGTTCGAATGAATGAGACTGAGTATAAGAAGATGATGCATATGAAGTTGATATAAAAACAAGTCTACAGGATATGCCTTTTGCTTGTACATGATAATATTAATAAACAAGCTACAGGTGATATATTTGAACAACAAATCGTGGCTGAGATGATGTGGTATGGTGTGCTATAAGGTCATGCATTAATTGCTTGTACAAATATATATTCATTTCTTGGCACAAAAATAAGGCAGAGTTATCTTCTTAATAGGGTGGCTGATATCTTGCTTTTGCTCATGTACTTAATGTTGATATACTTAAATATAAACTTACTGTCCTACTT
Organism: Allium cepa; assembly: GCA_030765085.1. Taxonomy (NCBI): domain Eukaryota; kingdom Viridiplantae; phylum Streptophyta; class Magnoliopsida; order Asparagales; family Amaryllidaceae; genus Allium; species Allium cepa. The sequence goes on from CM060939.1 coordinate 977,090,956, forward strand.
TATATTGTATTTCTTTACTTTGAATGTTTATTTGCTTGAGTACTTTATTTTACTACTTTGCTGCATACTTACTCATGCAAGCCTTTATATATATATATATATATATATATATATATATATATAATTTATTTTTATACTTACTTTACTTGTTTTGTTTCAAGTGTTCATGTTTTGTTTGTACTTATTTATTTCTACTTACTTTATTTATTATGCCTTAGTTACAGTTATTTGTTTATAAAATTTACTCAAGTATAAACACACTTTTATACTTAAACAAAGTTTTAAAATCTTACCTTTCCTTTATTTTTAAACTTATATTATTAAATACTTAATTTACTTAAAATTATTTCAAACTTATGTACATTTTTATAAGATTTATTTTATATTTACAATCATAGTTTCCCAAAGTACATACATATATTATTTTATTTTTATACTAATGTTTTGCTTGTATATGAACATAAATTTCTATTGTCAATATATTGTTTAAATTTTTAACTAATTTGTTTCATGTGTATATTTTACATTTTATAGTTTACATAACCAATTTTATTTTCTGAAATGACTTTTTAACTTGCCTAATTTATCTCTATTTATAGCTCAAATATTTATTTTACTTCTATTTTTTTGTTTAAATATTTATCATAAATTTTACTTTAAAAATTATTGTTTTATATTTCTCTATATATACATATATATTCACATATATACAAAATTTCAAATCCATATGACTTTATATATATTTTTTCTATTTGAATTGAGGAAACTCGCTTTTTATAATTAATTCTACAAATTTTAAATTCAAAAATTCATTTAAATTATAAATTTAAATTCATAAAAATCCTGGGTCGTTACAAACTTCCCCCCTTAAAAGGATTTCGTCCTCGAAATTCGCAGGCACGAAAACAACACAGAGATAGCTAGATAGAGAAATATCTTTTCAAATCAAGCTGGATATCAATTCTACATTTGGCTCACCAAATCAGAATATCAACAATAGATACAAGAAATTATAATAAAATTTCAAATTTTCGTTTTAAACAAAATCATTTTATCGATACAATTCTAATCATTCTTCATATTCTATTAATCAATAAAATTCAATTAAAATTTCTAATTCCAAATTCATTAAGGTTTAAATCAAAATGCTGATAAGAAACCGATGAAGATACGAAGTAAGGATTTTCTACAACGATTCGTAGGATCATCACCGCATCGAAACTTCTTCCTGTAACTGTCATGAATCAATCAAAAGAATTTGGAAACGAATCAAATAAAATTGATAGAGAAAGTTATTTCCACTGTTGTTACAGAGTTTTGACTAATTTTAGTCGTATTTCCTCATCCCCTATCTTGTTCTCTTCTTGCACTCATACTCACTATCAGTAGATAGTAAGAGAATTTACTGAGGCATACGAACAGATATCTTAGGGATTACTCATTCTAGGGATACTTCACCCTATCTCTAATGAGCTACTTAATGTGTTATACTCCTGAGCTAAAGTTCAACCTTAGCTCTGATACCAAATGTAACGTTTCGGATTTTGCCCGCTCGAAAATCGACATCCATACTTCATATCGTATTCGAATGCCATAGATTCGACCGTTCAAATCTGATTCGCCGGAGCTTATAACAACATTAAGTAAATAACACAGCGGAATAAAAGAATAATACATTGATATACAGCTTTGATACAATATCTGATACAACAGATGATCCAATAGATATCAATATACATCAGAGATATGATACAATAAATAGCAGCGGAAAAGAAAATAGATGACATCTAGCAGCGGAACAATATAACTCTTAGATAGTCTTCAAAAGAGAACTCCGAGAACTGCAACTCCATCTCCAAGAATTAATCCAGCAATAGCGAGAACCCCCCATCACATATCACCAAGCTCAGCAAGACTGGTGCGATCCAAAGACTAAACTAACTCCAGATAATCCACTATATCTAACTATCTGAAAACCCAACTCTAGACTGCTCGTGTAGAAATATGATGAGCACCCAGAGTTTAGGAAAGAACGATAAACTCCGGTTCAGTCGTGGGACTGGTGTGAGCAACAAAAACAGTTTATCTTTTAAGACATTCAACAAAAGATTTTCAAAGTCAATTCGCAATGCTTTTTAAAAATGAGACTACCATAAGGCCTCCCGCACACACACACAATGCAAACGCAGAATCGGAGGAGATTTCTCCTTATGATAGTCAAAGATGCTTGATACGCATTAAAAAGAAACATTTGATATTATTACTAGTGCATAATGTAGAGAAAAATTTATTTCGAAAATAAAGATATAAATCTTAGCCAGCATAGACATTTCACACTTATGCCTACTATAGCTACCATGTTCAATAGCAGGTTACCGCCACATTCCATGGCAGGTTCTACAACTAATACTGTACAAGTCTCGTATTGTTTCTTTGGATTTCCAACGAATGATCAGGCCGAGGAACTTCCCATTGCCACATGAGAATGCCTCTGGATGCACATCCCCGAGAACCAAACCGGATCTCTGCCAACACAAGGCCGGGTTACCCCTAACTGAGTAACAACTGACCGAATATGCCATCCCCCGGTCCTTTGGGACCTTTCAACCGAGAGCTCTCTAATCAATTCACACAATCATAAAGTGTTTTCAACATGAGTAAGTATCTGGGCTCCATACCATGACACCACCCTTTTCCAGAAGGAAATGCACACATCCTAAAGGGCGCTACCCCTCATAACCTTGTCGCATCTTTCCTGTTTTGACCATTCACGGGGTGTGAGGCTCGACGAAGTCTCGTCCACAAAAACACACTTTATACAAAAGCCGTGCTTTGGGTCAACAAATGATCATAGAAATGATCACAAAGATAGACGATCAAATAAATGATCCTATCACAAATAATCAACACCATGATCATTTCACAGCAACACTCAGCATGTCACATTACCTAATTGGGAATACATCACTGATAACTTCAACTATATAACCTCTGAGCTCGTACGTCTCAGAGAAGGGTGTTAAGCTAAGAGAATAAATTCTTCGCCACCAACAGAAATATATTTGAAAGAAATCGGCTTTATATCTCAATTTGTAATGTCAGGCATACAATCCATACAAGTCTGTTCTGGGTTCGAACAGAACCGAAGGCACTTACAAAGAAGTCCTTGCAATCCGGATATTCACAATCCCGATCGGATTTCCCATCACTTAGGGAGTTTCTATACCGGCGCGACTCGGTGCAGAAACAATCGATAGGTCATCCTATCGCTTTCGCAAATACCCGGTCTTCACCACCGGTCTTCAAATGCTATCCATAACGACGTATCACATATTCGGAATGGGTTATACGACACAAAGGTCCTTTCCCGGTTAAACCGAATAATGAGCACAATATTTCAAAAACAAATGGATAATGGGATTTCAATTAAGTCACAACTTATTACCCAAAACTTTTCTTCAAATGGCTTAACAAATTATCATTTTCAATCTTTAAACAAAAAGATTCATTTTCACAACCTTTAACGGTTTTAAACAATTTTCACATTTTAATCTTTTAAATAAAAGATTCATTCACAGATTTTCCAAATCAATTTTCATTTCAATTTGATTAACTCGTTAAATCTTTAAATCAAAGATTTAACGAATAACCTTCAAAACAATTTCATTTCAATTTGATTTAAACAAATCATCAATTTAAATCTGTCAAAAATAAACAGATTTAATTCATAGCTTTCAAAAAGAATTCATTCATAACTTAGGAAAATCATTTCTCTATTCAATCTTGAAATTCCCCTAATTAACTGGAATCTCGGCTCTTATCTAAAAGTGTTTATCATTTGAAAACAACAGTTTTCATTTTGGAAATCTGATTCATTTATACGAGTTGAAATCCTTGGGTTAAATTCAAATTCCCAAAAACAATACTTAAAAGTGGTTTAATCCCTATATAACCAATATAACATCTTTAATCCCTAATTTCAAATCATAGAATTCAATTTCAAGTCTTGAATTTAAATTTAAATCAAATTATTTAAATTCCAAAACTTAATCAAGTAATTTAAAAATAATAAATTTTATTTTGAAATTCCATTCCAAAAGCTTTTCACATTTATTCTGATTCCATTTCCAAAACATTTGAATTTAAAAATTCAAATTTAAAACTATTTCAAACATCTGTGACTTAACCGATTTCCTCGTGAAATCCATATTTGTGTGTGTATGGTGTGGTCCAGGGTTTTAACACAATAGTGCAACATCATTAAATCATCACAGATCAAATACAATAATATATCTGATAAGCGATATAAATTATAACGCTTATCTTCATTCACAGATCACAGATTTATATATCACAGATAATAAATTACATCATAGATCACAACACAAATTAGGATAATCATAAAGCATCATATAACAGATAGGATAATCAATTCAAGGCATCACATATAATATGATCATTCATAAGTAAGGTCAAGCATTCAATAAACATTTATAAGCAAGATTAATCAATTGTTTAATCCTAATTTATTCAAGCTATTTCAAATTTAATTAATTACTTATGAATTCATTATCCAATTTTGATTTATTAGTTCCAAATCATTTGATATAAATTAATTCATCAACACTTTAATTAATTAAATTATTCTTAATCAATCATATTAATTAAATTGACTTTTGAACCAATTATATAATTAATTAACTTTTTAATTAATTATTTTAGTAAATTTACTCTTTAATTGCTTATGAATTTATTATCCAATTCTGATTTATTAATTACAAATTACTTGTTACCAATTTATCTAATGATTTTCTTAAATTAATTAAACTAAATTAATTAACTTTAATTAAATCAAAATATCCAAAATTAATTACAATGAGTGATTAATCCTTAATTAATTACAAAAATTTAATTAACCTTAAGTTAATTACATAGTTAATTAACCTTAATTAGCCATCTTTCAATCATAAGTTAATTTACCATTTATTCTTAATTTATGAAATTTATCCTTTTAATTGATTGACTCTTAATGAAATTCCTTAAATTTCTTATTTATTATTTAAATCTCATTTAAATGAAATGTAGGTAATTGAATTAGTCAAAACAGTTAAGATCTTTAATTAATAGAGTCAAATTACCCTCATTCTAATCATTTACCCAAATCTAATTTCAAATCAATTTTAAAATACACTTTAACAATTAAAATTTACTTAATTCATTTTATATTTAAAAACTTCCATTTATGTCAAATCTGAAATACATATTAAATTTAGATTCCAGATTTAAACTTAGATTTTTTTTTTTACTTAGTTTAAACAACTTCAAAAACCCAGTTTTAAAACGTTTGAAACTTACAGGTTTCAAACCTGTAACATGCAATCTACCCGAGGCTCTCCATCACTGTCTTCGAGTCCTCCCCCTCAAAATCTCGAGTACAGCTTCGAGTCAACTACCGAGCTATTCGAGAAAACACGCGAGAGAAAAACAAAGAAAACAAAACACCCAGGCATCACCATATCCAGGCAAGACCGAGCTCGTGCACGTGCACCGCCTCGGTGATCTTCTCCAAACAACCTTGCCTCGTCGTACAGGTCAACGGTCCCCCCCCCCCCCCACATCAACTTCCAATCATCGAAAAACTCCATAGTTGATTCAAAAATGGATTCGAGATCAAAGTCGAAACCTGGAAATCAAATATGAACATCAGGTCAAAACCTGAAACACGAAAGCCACCCCCATCTCAAACCTGACAACGCGCCTCGTCCTCAATGCCTCGACCACCTGAAGCCACCAAACTCCGGCCGACGCCTCATCCATCTCCCCTCTACCTTCTCGCAAAGCCGCGTGTCACTCGATCACGTTACGGTGGCGAAATAAATTTTTTTACAGAACAAAAAAAAACTGGAACCCAAACCCTATATGTATCTCAAACTCCAAATTCTTGCAACAGATATTTTTTTTTCGACAATTTTCCTAAACTCCATGACGTTCAAACCTGCTTCAACCCAAATCTGAACATCCAAAGATTATTTGATCGCCAGAAATTGATCAAAACATGATTTCTGATCAACAAGGGACGGCTCGTTGAATACTTAACTAAAAATCACCATTTTTGGTTTGAAAATCCTATTTGGCAATTTGGATTTAGGTTATGAAATTTAATTAGCATTTCATGAAATTCGAATTTATCAAGATATTACATGTTCTCTGTAAAAAATCATTTTTTTCCAACCGTATATCCTTTTTCTTCTGAAATTTATTTTTAAATTATAGTCCTTTCTTAAATACACATGTATGGTCTTGAGATCAAAGTGTAATAATGATCAAGTGATTAAGTATTGGAATTTTGAACAGGCTTGATGCTCTGAACCAAGGAAACAGAGGTGATTTCCAATATATACATGCATATTCACATACCCATATCTATAACATAGAGAAAATCCAAATGTATGCATAAACAAAGTAACCCAAGTCTCAGACTTCACAAGCAACAGATGAATATATTCAAACCATTTAGATTTTGGAGTTACTCACCTTTGTTCTCAGGAAAAAAAAGAACAGTTCTTCTTCAAATGTGAAACTGGTTTGTTAAAACAAAGCAAGCTAAACCCCCCCCCCTTGATCTCTGGTTTTGGGTTTATTGTTTTGATAAATTTTGTTTTAGTTCTGAAATAAAATTCATTTCAGTTTTTTTTTTCTTTTCTTTTCAGTTCGAATGAATGAGACTGAGTATAAGAAGATGATGCATATGAAGTTGATATAAAAACAAGTCTACAGGATATGCCTTTTGCTTGTACATGATAATATTAATAAACAAGCTACAGGTGATATATTTGAACAACAAATCGTGGCTGAGATGATGTGGTATGGTGTGCTATAAGGTCATGCATTAATTGCTTGTACAAATATATATTCATTTCTTGGCACAAAAATAAGGCAGAGTTATCTTCTTAATAGGGTGGCTGATATCTTGCTTTTGCTCATGTACTTGGTGTTGATATACTTAAATATAAACTTACTGTCCTACTTTATATTGTATTTCTTTACTTTGAATGTTTATTTGCTTGAGTACTTTATTTTACTACTTTGCTGCATACTTACTCATGCAAGCCTTTATATATATATATATATATATATATATATATATATAATTTATTTTTATACTTACTTTACCTGTTTTGTTTCAAGTGTTCATGTTTTGTTTGTACTTATTTATTTCTACTTACTTTATTTATTATGCCTTAGTTACAGTTATTTGTTTATAAAATTTACTCAAGTATAAACACACTTTTATACTTAAACAAAGTTTTAAAATCTTACCTTTCCTTTATTTTTAAACTTATATTATTAAATACTTAATTTACTTAAAATTATTTCAAACTTATGTACATTTTTATAAGATTTATTTTATATTTACAATCATAGTTTACCAAAGTACATACATATATTATTTTATTTTTATACTAATGTTTTGCTTGTATATGAACATAAATTTCTATTGTCAATATATTGTTTAAATTTTTAACTAATTTGTTTCATGTGTATATTTTACATTTTATAGTTTACATAACCAATTTTATTTTCTGAAATGACTTTTTAACTTGCCTAATTTATCTCTATTTATAGCTCAAATATTTATTTTACTTCTATTTTTTTGTTTAAATATTTATCATAAATTTTACTTTAAAAATTATTGTTTTATATTTCTCTATATATACATATATATTCACATATATACAAAATTTCAAATCCATATGACTTTATATATATATATTTTCTATTTGAATTGAGGAAACTCGCTTCCATTTATAATTAATTCTACAAATTTTAAATTCAAAAATTCATTTAAATTATAAATTTAAATTCATAAAAATCCTGGGTCGTTACAAAGGCCGACGGTTCAAGATGAAATAATTCACCGATTAGCCAAGTAGATTCGATAAGTTTTAACTAGGGAAAGTTCAAAGTGAAATATCTACCTATCCACGATAAAGCATTATTCCATATGTACTCTATGGTATTTCGCTTTGTGTGGTGGATATGTATATTATCATTCATATGGGGGATTGTTGGAATTCCTATAGAACAAAATGAATGAAAAATACATAGAGTCCCACATCGCCCAATATACTAAGAAAGCCAAGTATTTTAATAGCTTTCTTAAGTGGAGGTTGGGGCCCTCGGGCTCCCAAATGTATGCTTCGTTGTGAGGAGGGAGATCATGCATCTCCACCACACACGCGCGCGCGCCGCCGCCGTCCGTCCGACCGAACTGGGCTGGGTCGGGTTTGGGTTTGGGTCTAATATAATACTCGTATTTTACTGCAACTAGACCGGGCTTTTTAATAGTTGCAGGCTATACGAACGGACGCAACTGTTCATAAGCGGACGCGGATTGCTGAGGAGGTGCGACTTCTGAAGCGAGTGGATTGAATAGGCGCGAACACAGGCGGGTGCGACCCGACTGAAGCAGACGCGGGCGAATGGATGCGGCATGAGCGGGTGCGACCCGATTGAAGTGGCGTGGGCAAACAGAAGCAAATAGCAGACGGGTGCGACTGTACGAAGTGGTACGGATGAGACTGTTTGAGCGAACAGGTGCAAACACGGCCGTTCGGAAGAGATACGAACCAACTATAAATAAGAAGGAAAACCGATCACTTTCCTCACTCATTTTTCAGAATCTGAATCTTCTTCTTCTCTTCTGCTTCCATACTCTAAATCACAGAGTGATATACTCATTACAATCTCGAGCTGAATACATCTGTTGTATTTTGGGGGAATTTTGAAATAAAATTCTTAAGGAAATCGTTACGACGAGCCTCAGACATAATCCAGTTAGAATTCTAGTCTGATTGTATATTTATATACATTATTCTATACTCTATCCGTTATTCTGGTTATACTATTTATTCAAATAGTATAACGCTGTTGTTGTAATTTATTTACAACATTCATACTGTTATAATAATTACTACAGAATTCCAGTGTAGTGGAAATCTAATTTATAAACTTGTGCGACGAGTTTATTGTAGCGTGCTATCTGTTTTAGTACACTAGACATATAACAAGTAATTCGTTTCGTGTCATTTAAACACGTTTATTGTGGCAGCTAACCCATAACCTGGTAGAACAAATATCCTATGCCGCATAAGCATATTTCATGCTTTTATTTAAATCAACGGCCTAGTTGTTCATATATTGAAGTTTGAAGAGAATGCAATTAGAATGATGTTTACGGTATTTTAGCAAACTGAATTTTAGTTGAATGGAAAGGTAAGAAAATTAAGGTTCTAGTATAACTTAAGCTGATATATGGTTGACTGGGTGGATTAACATTGTGCCTAAATGAAATTCGGTCTAATTATTCATGATTATTGATATTGTGTTCTAAAGTTACCGCCTCAATGAATTTACAAAAGAAAAAATACTTTATGATCCTGGTACGCGTTTAATTTTTTTGCTTACACCTTATTTTCTAGCATTGTCTAATCAAATTATACCGATTGTTTTTCATTTCTTCAAGGGTTTTTTAAGAAACATACTTCAAGCATAAAAGATACTTAGCTCATGTTCAGACTTTCAAAATCCAGTAAAGACTCTTATTGAGAATTCATTTTCAAGTATGCATCCGGCTGCTTCATCATAGTCTAAGCGTATGTGCAAGTTCTGTTCCACTCAATTAGTATACAATCGCTATCACTTCTTACTCTCACTAATATCTTTTTTGTTTGCGAAAAATTTATGTTTTAAAACTTGGTTTTAGTAAAATTCACACCACTTTTTACTTTAATTTTATCTATTTATTTTTCTCAGGTAGATAGTTGATTCTTTTAAGATTAGAGCAGGATATTTAAAAACATTATGCCAAACAGCTAGCACGATGTTTCAATTCAAAATGAATGGTTAGAGATTAAACATGCATGAGTCAAAATGAGGCTAATGAAAGATCGCTACCTGAATGGTAATCTTTGGTCGTACTGCATTTGGATTCATTTCCTCCGGCCATTGATAACTCAGGTATGGTTATTTTTTTACTTTACATGTTTGTTTATATTAGAGATGTATTCTTTCGTGAGCCTGTTTCTGGAAAAAGTGTAAAAATATCAGTTGCATGATTAGGAAATGAGCAAAATCTTGTTTAAACTTTTAATTATATAACAAACTTAACTTTACCAAATTATTTTCAAAAATGTGTATGTAAGTCCACTAAGATTAATATAAATAATATGTGTATGGTAATAATAATGAGTTAATCAAGTGTATAAAAATTAACCAAGTTTATTATAATAATAATAATATATTAACTAAGTTAAGAAAAATTTATAAGTTCAAGATAATTTATATAAACTAACCAAGTTAATAAGTCTATATTTGAGAAAATTTGTAACTTTAAGTTAATTAAAATATAAGTTATGACATTTTTAGTTTTACAATTGAGATAATTTATAAGTTCGAGTTAATATAAATAAAATTATAGATAAATTAACCGAGCTTTATAAAAATTTAACTAATTTTTATAAAAACAAACCAAAATTTTAAAATTAACTAAGTTTTATATAATTTAATTATGTTTTATAAAAATTAAATAAATTTAGACAAGTTAATTAAGTTTTATTAAAATTTAACTAAGTTAATGAGTTTTTAACAATTAAATAAGTTTATTATAAAAATTAATCAAGTTTTATAAAAATTTAACTAAATTAACAAAGTTTTATAAAATTATTTAAATTTTAATAAAACTTTAACCAAGGATGTTCAATATAATTTAAATATGCAAAACAGTTTCATAAGCGTCCGTTGGTTGTTAAATTTGTCTACAGGTAATTAGCCTTTTAGGAGTAAAGACCAACCGCAGCAAAAAATTGTGGGTAATCAAGTAATGAAAATGGCTTTAACTGTTACATATACTATAACATTTTTTTGGTACTAGTTGTGTAAACTTGTTTATGAATGGTTACAGATTTTATGTGAATTTGCTCATTTTGTTGAAAAACTATTATCGAAATGGTTATGGATATTATATTTGATTATGTGATTAATGTTTTTTTTCCAATTGTTTGAATACGATGATTATGTGATTGATTGATTGTTTGTTTGAATACGATGATTGAATGATTACTGGTTTTAATTAATAAGACTATTATGAGAGCGATGGTTGGAAAAGATACAAGCCATTAATAAGAAATGGTAGCATGCATGGCACACTCAAAATAGTTAATAACTTTTAGTAGTGTTTAAAAAACGCTGCAGAAATAAATTTAAACCGCACAATATGACTGTAGTAGCTTTGATAAAACTACCAAAACTTTTAATAGCGTTTCGGTAAACACTATATACTACATGGTACTAAAGTATGAATCTTTTTGTAGCGTTTCTAAAACCCTACGATAGGTCAACTTTTCGAGCGTTTTCTACAATGATACAAAAAGTTTTGGACTTTTAGTTGCATGTCGTATCGTAGCGTTTATTGAAACGCTACTAAAAGTTTTAGCAACATTTTTCCGATGATATGAAAGACCTATTCTGATGTAGTGACATGACCAGGTGTTAACGCTAAAAGTGAACGCTAACACCCCGGTGTAAGTAGAGATAAAGTGAAAGCACCACCCGTCAATACGGGAATTAGAAGTAAGAAAAAAAATCACAGAAAAAAAGTAAAGAGACAACAGTTTTATAGTGGTTCGGCTTCAAGTTAATCCTACGTCCACTTTAATCTTCTTTATTGCTGATTTGATTACAACTTATACAACAATCTTCGATTACAACACCACTTAGACAAATAACTAGAACTCCGATGTAGGAGAATTCTTCAAATTCATGTTGAATGTATTAGATCTCTTCTTGAAGTTCGTCGAAGTGTCTTTCGCGTTTAAAGTGTCGAATGAGTCGAGAAATCAGCAGAGTATAGGCATTCCAGAAATGAGCCAAAAGGTCCCCCTCCAGTTGGAGTAGGTGGGGTATTTATAGGGAATTTCTGGGTTAAGTCGTAGGTCGCGAACGACCTAAGGGTAGGTCTAGGTCGCGAGCGACCTAAGGGATACGAACTATAGCTCATCTTGGTTCCACTCGGTCTCTTTGAACAAACTGGTAGGTCGTAGCGACCTAGGAGAGAAGCGGCATAAGAAGTTGCGGCGTATGGAGTTACCTCGGTATACTTAGGTCGCGAGCGACCTAATGAAGAGGTAGTATATATGCAGCCTCACACTGTCTTAACTCGTTAGGTCGTAGGTCGTTGGGTCATTAGGTCGTTAGGGGTCTTTAGGTCGCTAACTCGTTAGGTCGAGCATATCGCTAAGTTGTTGCCACACTAACTCGTTGTTGGTCTTGCATCCATGTTAGCTCGCTTATTCTCCCGATTTTTAGGTCGCTGGACCTTCTAACCCGTTAGGTCGCTGAGTTGCTTTATTCCTTAGGTCGTTAACTCGCTTCATGCTTTAGGTCGTTAACTCGATTAAGCAGCTAGGTCGCTTAAGCAGTAAGGTCGCTAGGTCGCTTAAGCAGTTAGGTCGCTAACTCGCTTAGGCAGCCAGGTCGCTTAAGTAGTTAGGTCGCTAGGTCGCTTAAGTAGTTAGGTCGCTAGGTCGCTTAAGCAGTTAGGTCGCTTACACTTTAATTCATTTGGTCGCTTATCTCCTTAAGTCGTTGAGTCATGAAATTGAGAGGCTAATATTTGCCCCTCGAAGTACACGCCTATGTCGTAGGTCGTGTGCTTCGACCTAATTCCGCTAGGTCATGAGCGACCTAAGTGATATGCTAACTCGCATGCCCACTCGTCTCCTTCTCCTGTTTCCTTTATAAACTGTTAAGTCGCTTCATCCCCCTTCTTTATTACTTATCACCTTGCCGGCCGCCATTGTTGCATTCGAGCTAAGAAGCTAAAGCGAAATCCCCTCATTTTCATCCCCAATTGTTGATTCCAACAGCAAACTTAGGTAATCCCGATCATCTGTTCGCCACATTTACCATCGATCCCTCCATAATCATTTCAATATAACTTTCGCCACCATGTTGTAAGACTATGTTCCGATTTGCCTTCTGATCATAGACGAATTGCTGGCGATTGCTTTCAGAAAGAACAAATCGGCCTAGGGTTTTTTATGGAGTTATTTTGGTTAGTGTAAAAGCTTTTGGAATCGATCATGGGTTTTTGAGGAGGTTTTGGGAGTTCGGAGGAGACAAGGAGATGATTAACAGGCTAATGGATTTTTGGTTATGCCGTTGTATCTCTGGTGATGTGAGGTGGTGGACATGTGGCAGCACTTGAGTGGAGGACAGGTCTTAGGGTTTGTTAATGGGAGATAACGTTATACTGCCGAGCTATTAAATAGAACGACCTAATAAATCGAACGACCCAAGTGCCTTGCGACGTAAGAGAAACCGAGCGACTTACGTATCTGCGACTTAAGGAAATCAGACCGACCTATCTTAATCGACTTATGAACTTTGCGACTTATGACATATGGCATGTTTCTTCGGATGAGTTATCCCTTTTAACGACCTAGCTTTAGGTCGTACTAGGGTTTGGGGCGAGCTAACTCTTTGTCACACAACCTGTAGGTCGCGGACGAGCTAATACTTAGACAGTTTTGGACTGCCTTGACCTGAAGCCTAACTTTAACTTGTAGAAGCATGAACAATGAACTCTTTGACTTGAACAGAATGACTTAATGGAACTTCGACCTATGCTAAGTCGCTTGAGTTTGATTACTTGCAAAAATTTGACAGCATTTAACTTGAATCTTCAACTTAAACTGCCGAGATGAACTGCTTGAACTCATTGTACTCCTTTACAGATTATATTATCTTTAATGCTAATAACCTGTTAAATACATCATTTGCAAAAAACTAGGGCGAATATACTGCCACTGATTGCCCACATCGAATGACAGATTAGTCGATAAAGAATAATCAACTTAAATAAATTATACGAACGAAATGCTATGAATCACCAAATTCATGTGAAATATTGAAGCAAAGCAAAACTAATCAACTAAAGCTGATTTGTATGCATCAACACTGCACTTGTACTTGGACCCAAAACAACATGCTCTGAAACTTTATAATTGACGAATGCATATTATGAAAGAGGCTATGCGGTAGGATCGTGTAATATGGAATAAGTCTAGGTAGATAAAGTAGGTAAATGCAACGAGACACCAAGATTTTATACTGGTTCGGACCTCTCGTCCTACGTCCAGTCCCTAAGCTTCACTTAGGAATTTCACTAACTAACACCCTCACTTCACCCGGAGGAATAGGTTTACAACTTACCCGAACAACCGAACGGGATTTCTTGCCTCAACTACCGAAGAGGACTTCAACTCAATTACTAAAATACAATATTCGACTTGTTGTGTTCTTGTCAACACTAATGAGTCTAATGTAGTACAATATTCTTATAATCTTATCCTCGAGAGTATGCAATGTGTTTGTGAAGATTTAGGAAATGTGAATTGCTATGAATCAAAAGAATGTTATAAACAAAACAGTGATTTCAAGCAATAGATTGGTGATTGCTTTGAGAATATTTAGAGAATATGAACCAGAGAATAGTTAGATTAAAGCAAGAGAATTCGGTAAATTAAATGATGTTAGAATCATGTATATATACTTGTAGAAGAGGTGCATATGTTGTCAAAGGTTGCTAACAAGAGATGCTCCCATTTCCATTGATGAATGGTTGCAACTCTTGGGAGGAAGAATGTGTCTTTTCATAGAAAATTCGCAGGTTCAAATTCAGTCGACTGAGCAGGGAATTTAGTCAACTGAAACTATGAAGTAAAATTTTCGGGATCAAATTCAATCGACCGTGCAGAAAATTCAGTCGACTGAAACTGTGCATGTGTATAAATTTGTTCCAGTTTCAGTCGACTGACTGTTCCTGTTCAGTCGACTGAACTCATAAAACCCGCATAGTTAAAACTTAATTGAAAAATGAAGTTTATAAAAATTTTCTAGTGTTCGTGCAAGCTTCTTGAGGATAGATTTTAACAGTACATCTAGACTAAGACATATGTAAAAACATACTTTAAGTTTGTTTGGTCTTCGTCTATCTTCCTTTAGCATTTGCATATATTTCTTCCTTGTTTGTTAAAGCACATTGTCATTGATCAAAATCTTCGCGTATCAACATTTTCCGCCTTTTTGATTGATGACAATACTGATTTATTCCAGAGATGTTTTACTTATTTTCTCCCCCTGAATGTATGCACTATCTTTCCTATAAAACAAAGTTAGTATGATAGATTTTCTCCCCCTTTGTCATCGACAAAAAGGAAGAACTAACAGCAGTAATAATTTATCAAAACAATCACTGAAGCATAGAGAATATTTGCATAATCATGACTTAAGAAAAATAAAAATGTTGTGACAGACAAGCATAAAATGGCTATTTATACAAGCCACTAGAAAGTTAAAAATACACATCAAAACACAAAATTACTCATCTCTATCCCAGTCATATGAACCTTCTCTTCCTGTTGGTTCACGTATGACGGGTCCTCCTATTGGTGGTCTATGGGCTCTTCCTCCTTGGCCACAACTAGCTCCGCTAGAGCTGCTACTTGTATGCTCTTCGGATGTCGTCCATGTAAATGTAGGTGCCGGACGTTTGCCGCGAGATGTTGAAGCAGTAGTGGTGCTTGAGCACGAGATTGCATCCCAAAGCTTGTTGAAGAATCCTTTGATTTTTTCAAGCTTATGATATACCTTTTTAAGACGAGTGTCAAGAATTTGTTGATTTCTTGACAATATCCCCAAGGATTGGTTGGTAGTGAAGCTTGGGTCAACAAGACGAATTTCATCATCTTGCTCGAGATGTTTGAGGAGGTTGTTGTTGTTGTTGTTGTTGACGCCTTGCTTCCCATTCGACGAGTGATATTATGCGAGGAGGTCGAGATGGGAGTTGCATTAGGCTTATGGTCCGGTGGTTAATTTGATGGACCATTGTATTCTCTGACTTAGGTAATGGCGTATCGACATTGAGGAGAAGTCGCATGATGTTCTCTCGAAAGTAGATAGTGCGCATTTTGCCATTATTGAAAGTGAGAAATTCATCAAGAATAAGCTGTACCCAATTAACTTGTATATTGCCAAAAATAGCATATAGAGCTCGATAGTTATTTGGGTATACAATTTCGTACGAGCCCGTGCAAGGAGTAATCGTTCTCATTAGGGCTTTATAGAGGATTCTCGCCATGGGTCGAAGAGAGGTGGACTTAAAATCTATAAAGTTGATATTATCATCCATAAAACGATGGTTTATGTTGTCGCGAATATGTGGATTGAATTCTATCTCCTCTAGCTTTCTTCCGACATTTGGCGACTCTAAAATGTGTGCTATTCTATCCAAGGAAAACCAAACTTTCTTTCCACATACCATACTCCAAACACTATTGTTTGGATTTCTTGGAGTTTGGTGTCCAAGATTAAGATTAGCATAAAATAATTTGACCATTACATGATTTGTGGCATGGTCATTTCTTTTCAAATCTAAAAGAGAAGTTAAACCTGCTGGATTGGTTAATGCTTGGATGTTGTAGGTTTGAAAGCTTTGAAAATCAACGAAAGAATGCTCGAAAATTCGTGAATTCTTCATCTTGTTCCATCTAGTGACAGCGGTTCCATCATAAAGCCATTGTGCTATTTGAGAATCAATTGGCTCGGAGGATGAAGAAGATGAAGCTCTTGATCTTTTTGGTGCCATTTGGGTGAGAATTGAGTTGATTTTGAGGAATTTGGGGGCTAGGGTTTCGAAATTAATTTGGGGAAGAAAGTTTGTAGCAGGTAAAAAGTGAATTGGTAGGGTAAAATATGGTGGTTAAAAGGGAAAGTTTGCCTGGGAATTGGCATTCAGTCGACTGAATATACTGTTCAGTCGACTGAATCAAAGGCCGAAATTTTCTGTGATAGATTCAGTCGACTGAACAATACATTTAGTCGACTGAATTTTTTGCTGAAATTTTCTGTTGAATTTTTAGTCGACTGTGCAAATAATTCCAATCGACTGAACTATGTAAATATTTTTTTCTGTTATATTTTCAATTGACTAAGTAGGGGCGTTTAGTCGACTGAAACATGCATTTTTGTTGTTTTAGTTAATTTTTGAAATTAAGCAATTTATTTAAAGAAATAGTTACAAAAATATTGATTAACAACATACAAATATTTCAAAATTTAACTATTTCTTTGGGGATGGACTTGGAGTCTTCTTTCCTTCATTCTTCATGTAATTTATATCCCATGAATTTGGACTATATTGAGGAGTGTTAGGAGACATCCAAGGATTCACAGGTTCGACTGGTGTACGATAAGATGAAGACGGATCAAGTTAGCTAACGGGGCGAGGTAGGGGTTCAGCCACTTCGTTCTTCTTTGATCCACAGAAGCGTAAACCAATTTGCTCTAGGAAGCTCAAACATCTTGCCGTAACTTTTTGCTCGAAGTATAGTTCTCTTTGAAGATCTATCTGTTGTTGTTGAAAGTGATGAATTTCATCAATCTTTCTTTTTGTGTCAGGTGAAATAAAGAGTCCGCGTTTCGCCTTTTTAGATTCTGGTGTGAAACCAGTACGATAATTTTCCCATTTGTAAACCGGCTCATGTGTTGGTGTTGGTGTGGGAAGTTTTGGCGACGTTGGAGTGTTATCAACTGACGAGGTGATATTGATTGGAGAGAAAGAGTTGTTGGACGACATTTTATGTTGAATTTTGTTAAGATTTTATTCGTATAATCGAGATGTGAAAATAAAATATTTTTAAGAATTTATTTATAGTAGAATTTTACCAAATAAATAATGGTTATAATTTATTAAGATTTTTTAACCGCATAGAGATTTAATGGTAAAGATAATTTTGTTAAAATGTATGGTTCTTATTTAATAATTCAGTTTAAAAATGTGTGGTCTATAAGTTATATAATGTAGCATATAACATAGCTAAAATTATTTGAAATTCTTATTTAGTCGACTGAACATTTTGTTTTAGTCGACTGAAATGTGGGAATATTTCTAATGTATTTCTAATTAATATCTTTAAAGGATATTATACCTAATTCTCATTGAAGTTTATAAAGGTGTTTTCTAATAGAGGTTTAGTAAATATATCGGCAATTTGATTTTCGGTAGAAATATGTTCTAAATTAATTATTCCTTTTTCGATATTGTCACGTAGAAAATGGCGACGAATATCTATATGTTTTGTACGAGAGTGATTAACTGGATTTTTATATAAGTTTATTGTACTTGTATTATCACAGTATATTGTAGAATTTGTTAAATTTATATTAAAATCTTTAAGTGTTTGTTGCATGTATATAACTTGAGTGCAAGCTAAAGCAGCTGATATGTACTCTGCTTCGCAGGTGAAAAACGAGACACAATTTTGTTTCTTACTAAACCAAGATATAGGTGATTTTCCAATGAAATGGCAAGTACCACTTGTACTTTTTCTATCTGTTCGAGATCCACCAAAATCAGCATCACTATATGATACTAACTCAAATGGACACTCATTTGGATAGAAAAGACCGAAATCTTTTGTTTTGTTAAGATATCGCATTATTCGTTTTACTGCTCTTAAGTGTGAATCTTTAGGATCAGATTGAAAAAGTGCACATAAACAAACACTCATCATTATGTCAGGTCTACTAGCGGTTAAGTAAAGTAAGAAACCTATCATACTTCTAAATAATTTTTGATCTACACCTTTGCCATTTTCATCTCGATCAAGATGTGTAGTGGTACTCATAGGAGTAGGTTTAGCAGAAGTGTTTTCCATGCCGAATCGTTTAATTAAATTGGCACAATATTTTTCTTGGTTTATAAAAATTCCATTTGTTAATTGTTTGATTTAAAGTCCGAGAAAATATGATAATTCTTCCATATGAGACATTTCGAACTCATTAGTCATTATATTTGAAAATTCTTTACATAAATTTTCATTTGTTGAACCAAAAATAATATTGTCTACGTATATTTGAATTATTAAAATACCTTTGGTAGTATTTTTAATAAAAAGCGTTTGATCTACTTTTCCAATATTAAATCCTGTGTTTAATAAATAACTTTTAAGTCTTTCATACCAAGCACGAGGTGCTTTTTTAAGACCATATAGTGCCTTTTTTAATTTAAAAACATGATCCGGATATTTTTCATGTATAAAAAACGGAGGTTGTTCTACATATACATTTTTTTAATAAAACCATTTAAAAATGCACTTTTAACATCCATTTGATAAAGTTTAAAATTGTGAAAACATGCAAAGGCTAATAGAATACGTATTGCTTCAAGTCTTGCAACGGGAGCAAAAGTTTCTTCAGAATCAATACCTTCTTCTTGATTATACTCTTGTGCTACTAGTCTTGCTTTATTCCTTGTTATGTTACCTTGTTCGACTACTTTATTTTTGTAAATCCATTTTGTTCCAATTACTGATTGATTATTAGGACGGGGAACTGATTCCCAAACATCGTTACGTTCAAACTGATTTAATTCTTCTTGCATTGCGATAATCCAATAATCATCTGTTGATGCTTCTTTTGGATTTTTAGGTTCTATTGATGAAATGAAAGCTACATGACCCATTTGATTTAGCTGATTTCTTGTTCTAACTTGAGAATTTATTTCTCCTATTATATTTTGAGTTGGATGATCTCGTAATATTCTAGGAGGAGATCTTAGTTCATTATTATTATTTTCAAGATTTGTTTCTTCTATATTTATTAATTCTTCATCATCTTTTATATTTAAATTTTTATTAAAATTTTCATCAAAAGATATATGCAACGTTTCTTCAATTAAGTTTGTTCGTTTATTAAATACTCGATATGCTTTACTTCGTTCTGAGTATCCTACGAAAATTCCTTCATCAGCTTTTGAATCGAATTTTCCTAGTTGATCTTTTGTATTTAAAATTAAACATTTTGATACAAATATTTTAAAATAATATATATTTGGATTTTTATTATTAAATAGTTCATAAGAAGTATTTTTAGTTAATGGTCTAATCGATATTCTATTTAATACATAACATGCAGTAGCAACGGCTTCCGTCCAAAAATGTTTTGGTAGAGAACATCCATTTAATAATGTTCTTGCGCATTCTTGTGATGTTCTATTCTTTCTTTCTACAACTCCATTTTGTTGAGGAGTTCTAGGAAAAGAAAAGTTATGATCTATTCCTTTCTTTTTACAAAAAGTTTCAAAATCTTCATTTTCGAATTCGCCTCCATGATCGCTTCGAATATTTTTAATTTTTAAAATTTTAGTGTTTTGAATTCTTTTGACAAATGTTTTAAATGCTCAAAGGTGTCACTTTTATTTTTCATAAAAATAGTCCATGTATATCTTGAAAAATCATCAACTATTACAAATACGTATCGATTATGATTAATGGATTGAATTTGTGTTGAATCCATATGTAGTAATTCTAATGGTTTTAAAGTCGAAATATTTTTCTTAGATTTGAAAGATGATTTCGTTAATTTTCCTTTTTGACAATCATCACAAAAATTATTTATTTTAAAGTTTATTTTGGGTAATCCTCTTAATAATTCATTTTTAGAAAGTTTTCTAATAGTTTTAAATTTTATATGACAAAATCTCTTGTGCCATAACCAAGGATCATTATCTTTGGCAAGTAAACACATACTTGAATTATGATTAATATTCATATTTAAAACATAAATATTTCTATCTCTATTTCCTTCAAAAATAAGATTTTGGTTTTGATCAAAAATACTACATTTATTATTCGAGAAAGTTATTTTAAAACCTTTGTCACACAATTGACTTATGCTAAGTAGATTATGTTTTAAATTTTCAACTAATGAAACATTTGTTATAAAAGGTAAATATGATGTACCGTAGTTGTTCACATCTCCTTTGCCAATGATATACCCTTTTGAATTATATCCGAAGGAAACCGAGCCACCATCAAAGTATGTGATGTTTGTAAGCATATCTTTGTCTCCGGTCATGTGCTTTGAACAACCACTGTCTAATATCCATTTCTTCTTTTTGAGTGGGACCTGAAAATAAATATGAAATTATTGGTACCCACTTTTTAATAAGGTCCTAAAAAGTTAGAGTTTATGAAACCAAACCCAATTTGGTTTAGTGCCCTTTTTATAAATATAGTTTTCATTATGATGAACATTATCCATAAATGTTTTAATATATTTATTTCTTATTAATGCATTGTTAGTTTTTGGTAGCCAAATTTTGACTACCTTGTTTTCTACTTTTGTTTTAATAGGTTTCTTTAGCAATATTTGTTGTTTTGAATCCATATTCCTTTTAAGATTTGTATTTTGCTTTTTAGGAATTTTTGACTCCTTTTTATATCCTAATCCATGTTTACTTGAAGAGGATTGAGAATTTTCTAAAATTTTAGATAAATTTTCTCTTCCTTTGTTAAAGTTAGAAACATTTTTAGTGATGTTATCTAATCTAGCTTGAAGACTATTATTTTCTAACTCAACTTGTCTAATCTTAGTTTTTAACTCATGATTTTCAGAAACAATTATATCATTCTTTGTTTTTTGAGTATCAATTTCTTGACTTAAAAGTGATAATTGAGTTTTCGAGTTTGAATGAGATTCTTGAACTTTTTCAAGTTCTTCTTCTAAGATTTTCTTTTCATCTTTTAACATATCCCTTTCAAATTCAGCTTCATTTTGATTTTCACGAGTTTCTTTGAGCTTCTTTTTAAGAGACTTTATTGTGCTTAAAAGTTTAGTGTTTACTTCAATTAAATCGTCGAAAGTTAAATTATTTACCTCAGATTCTTGAGTCATGAAGCATACATTTGCCTGTTCATTGTCGCTGTCACTTTCATTTTCGGATGAAGATGAATCTGAATCGTCCCATGTTACAGAAAATGCCTTCTTTTTGAATTTATCCTTCTTGTTTTTGTTGTTGAGGTTTTTCTGATTTTCCTTCATTTGTTCTTGACAATCTTTTTGCATGTGTCCTTTCTTGTAACAATTGAAGCATTCTATATTTGAGGATGAAGGTTTGTTCAAGAAATTCTTTTTGAATCCGTTTTTGTTTCCTTTTCTATGTTTTAAGAATTTCTTGAAATTTTTGGCTATAAATGCTAGATCCTCATCTTCAGACTCTGATTCTTCCTTTTCCGCATGAAAAGCAACATTCTTTCTTTCTTGAGCTTGATCTTTCTTATCTTGCATATTTACTTCATAAGACATAAGATTTCCAATCAACTCTTCTGGTTTCATTGTAGATAGACCATTTGCTTCCTCGATTGCTAGTACTTTTCTCTCCCATTCATCTGTGAGTGAATTTAGAACTTTAGACACAATGTCAAAGTCCGTGCATCTTTCTCCTAGTCCGATTAGAGCATGATGAATGTCTTGAAATCTTGAGTACATGTCATTGATGGATTCATTCTGTCGCATTCTAAAGTTTTGGAATTGATTCTTCAGCATGGATATCTTTGTTTGTTTAACTTTGTTTGTGCCTTCATGTATGACATTAAGTGTTTCCCATATCTGATATGTAGTAGAACATATACTAACACGGTTGAATTCATTTCTATCCAGGGCGTAAAATAGCATATTCATAGCTTTGGCATTTGCACTAGCTTCATTCTTTTGAATTTGAGTCCATGTAGGATAATCGGTTGTGGGTACAACGAACTCTACTTGAGTAGCATTTCAGGCTTCGAAACTTGTTGCTTGCATATAAATCCTCATCCTTGTAGCCAAATAGTTATAGTTTAGTCCATTGAATAGAGGAGGTCTTTGAGTAGATTGTCCTTTCGCAAATGTAGAACTATAGGCAGATGTTGTGCTTGTACTTGCGTTATTTTCCATATTATCAATATGTCTAATAACGGTGTTATGGTTATAGGACTGCCTAGCTCTGATACCAATTGAAAGAGTCTATGCCGTAGGATCGTGTAATATGGAAAAAGTCTAGGTAGATAAAGTAGGTAAATGCAACGAGACACCAAGATTTTATACTGGTTCAGACCTCTCATCCTACGTCCAGTCCCTAAGATTCACTTAGGAATTTCACTAACTAACACCCTCACTTCGCCCGGAGGAATAGGTTTATAACTTACCCGAACAACTGAACGGGATTTTTTGCCTCAACTACCGAAGAGGACTTCAACTCAATTACTAAAATACAATATTCGACTTGTTGTGTACTTTTCAACACTAATGAGTCTAATGTAGTACAATATTCCTATAATCTTATCCTCGAGAGTATGCAATGTGTTTGTGAAGATTTAAAAAATGTGAATTGCTATGAATCAAAAGAATGTTATAAACAAAACAGTGATTCAAGCAATAGATTGATGATTGCTTTGAGAATATCTAGAGAATATGAACCAGAGAATAGTTAGATTAAAGCAAGAGAATTCGGTAAATTAAATGATGTTAGAATCATGTATATATACTTGTAGAAGAGGTGCATACGTTGTCAAAGGTTGCAAACAAGAGATACTTCCATTTCCATTGATGAATGGTTGCAACTCTTGGGAGGAAGAATGTGTCGTTTCATAGAAAATTCGCAGGTTCAAATTCAGTCGACTGAGCAGGGAATTCAGTCAACTGAAACTATGAAGTAAAATTTTCGAATCAAATTCAGTCGATTGTGCAGGAAATTCAGTCGACTGAAACTGTGCATGTGTATAAATTTGTTCCAGTTTCAGTCGACTGACTGTTCCTGTTCAGTCGACTGAACTCATAAAACCTGCATAGTTAAAACTTAATTGAAAAATGAAGTTTATAAAATTTTTCTAGTGTTCGTGCAAGCTTCTTGAGGATAGATTTTAACAATACATCTAGACTAAGACATATGTAAAAACATACTTTAAGTTTGTTTGGTCTTCATCTATCTTCCTTTAGCATTTGCATATATTTCTTCCTTGTTTGTTAAAGCACATTGTCATTGATCAAAATCTTCGCGTATCAACATATTAGTTTAATTTCAGTAATATTTGCTTGTCGTTTTACTAGTTTTGCACAACACTTCACACATTTAGGAAACGTGCACCTTCATATTTGAATATCCAGTTGCTTGTGTAGAATGACTTCTCAACAAGAAGAAGTAGTGGGGCAAGCTGGAGAGGCCTTCCCGATAGCCAATCCACTGGATGATCCCTCGGAAAGGACTTCAACTACCCTGAATCAACGGGCGTTCAACCAACTATGCATTCAGTTTCGTATTGCTGAAGCAGATGCTTTACTTCCTAGGCCAAACGATACTGCTGACAGGCCACCTCTCGGTTTTGTCGCTGTTAATCGCCAGATGTGCTTGTGTGGTGCTATTCCTCCTTTTAATGATTTTCTTCAATGGCTCCTTCTCCGATTAACTATCTCTCCCTTCCAGTTGCATCCCAATGGTTACGCTATCCTAACAGGACTGTGTGTGCTGTTTAGAAGGACGCTTGATCGTCTTTCGAGCTTTTAAGAAATCTGCTACTTGTGCATATTTTCAAAGAATAAAGATCATCCTTCTATTATTCACGTGAGAAGCGCCAGAAACCGTAAACTTATCACCGATCTTTCTAAAAGTGCTCACGGTTTTTTGAATCAATTATTCTTCGTTCGTTGCCCCCCAGGATTTTATGCCATCTGGAGAGTAGGAAGTAAGATTGCTTATCCCCGTGCTTTCCATTTGAGCTTTTCAAAGTCTAAGTTGCTAAGTGCTAACTTCATTCTTTACTTTTACAGCACTTCCTCCTCCCTCTAAAGATCCCAGCCACAAGCCAACTTTTGAAAGGCTAAATGCTGTGGCGGCCGAGGAGAGAAGCATTAAATTTTTGCTGAAAGACGAGTTTCTGCATCAATTCGGACGTCTGCACTCTTCCCGTTCTACTCAGCCTCATGAAGTCCATGATTCTCCAGCAGAGACACCAGATGCCCCAGTGTCCGTCGAAGAACTTATACCGAAAGAACCTACTGCTGAGGCTTCACTGGTAAAGTGTTCTGCTTCTATTGACGTTGCAGGGTCATCCGACAAATTTGCACTTGCCCCGGTCATTGAAGAAGAGGAACCTCCTCACCAATCTGGGAAGATTGCTGATGAAGGAGCTGAGGGGAAGGGTCCTGCTGGGCATGATAGTGACGACATTTTTGAGGGATTGAGCGACTTGATGATTACTTCGCAGGAGCTCTTTAAAGACGATACCACTACTACTAAAGTTATTTCTCCAGTAGTTTAAGCGACATCTGTCTTGCAACAAACTCCGTCAGCCCAAGAGTTGACACTTGCTATAAAATTCGTCATCACCCCCAACCGAGGAGTGGTTCGTAGTATGACGTGCGTAGTTTGCACGTTACACACACTTAGGATTTTCCGGCACTTATATGCATTTTGCTTCTTTACTTCAAATATTCTTAAGTTTTGTCTCTTCTTCACTTTCAAGTTCTCCAATGAGGCGAAGTGGCTTATACTATGATAACTTCCAGCGCTACGGAAGACGCCCTATGACCCCAAGAGGTATCTTCCTGCCTCTTGGGAGACCGATGAAGAAAGAGCTGCAAGAAAAGCTCGTGAGAGGCATGCTTATGAAGAACTAGATGGGAGAAGGGACGAATGACATGATTCTTCCGAGAGAGAGGATGATCTCACAAATGAAAATCTCGTGATGACAAAGGGAAAAGTCATGTCGCTGAAAATCCGAGTAAACGGGCCAAACTTAGCGAAAAGCCGACATCTGAAATTTCTGAAAAGCCCGCTGCTCCCATCTCTTTGGAAATCCCTTCCAGTTCTCCTTCCCTTCAAAGAGCTGTTATTCAAACAATCATCAGTAGGCCCCCGTATCAAGTTGGACAGGGTCCGGTTACTCTTCAAAGCCGGTTTTCGCACTGGTGCTTAAAAGGAGTGCGTTTTGATCTTTATTTGGTCCCAATCGACAAGCAAGTTATGTTGCAAAATCTTGATGCCGTCAAACTCGATATTGAGAGGATGTCTGGATGGCAAAAACTTGTTGACGATCTTCAAAGAGTAAACCGCGCAAATCTCGAAGCCATGCTGACTATGGAAAACGATAAATCCGAGTGGCAGAAAACTCTTGATCAGCATGATGCAGAGATGAAGAGCATCACCGCTTACAATGAGAAGCTTGAAGCGGAAGTTGAAAAACTTAAAGAAGAGCTTTCCACTTCTTCCACTTCCTATCCTTAAAGAGAAGAAGTGCTTCAAAAATAGGTGAGAGATGCTCATGCCGGACAAAGAGACGCTGAAGCTAAATTTGAAGCATGGTAGAGAGTTGTAGAAAGCTACCGAACCGACGTTGCTCAGTTGCGAGAAAAAACCAGCTCTCAGGACATGGAAATTGCAATGTTAAAAGCTCGACTTTCTAAAGTTGAAAAAGAGCGTGATGAACCTGTCGCCGGCAAAGCAGCAGCCAAGAATCTCATAAGGCGACTAAAGCCAATATCAGCTCTACTTTATTCGAGTTTTATATACACTGTGTCCTGGGGCGCGGTAGCCTTTCGTTTTTGGGTTCGAAGTACGAAATCACTTTGGCCGAAGTGTGGGAAGCCGCACTTGATATGCTTGGAGGCGCTGGATATGCTGAAGCAGATTTAGCGGCGCACTATCTAGATGACGATGCACGTGCTGCTCTTGCCGGGGAAAGGAGCAACTCGCTAAAGAGCGAGCCGGAATGGCGCAAGGTGAACATTTAGGGAAGGCAACGTCAATCGACCCAGTTCAACCTTCGATTTCGGTCGGCATCGATATTGTTGGCTCCAGTTTCCATTCTCCACCTCCTGCTAAAGCTGTCATTGAAAGTTCAACCGCTCGCACTGGAGATGAGACTCAAGAAAGCACTAAAGCACAAGACTATGAAGTTGACGTAATAAAGCCTACTTCTCCAGGTAACCTCATTGCTGATCTTGCTCAAGTGGGCTGCTTGTTTACTTCACATGAGCTTGATGAACTTTTTGATTATTACTTAAATCATGACGCGCCACTTTCTCCTCTCTTTATGAGAGATACTGATTTTAACTTCTCTTCTCCTGTAGTGAAAGTGCCAAGTTTTTTTCAGACTTCCCCTCTTCCAGCTGTTCCCTCTCCGTCTCTTCAGATTACTGCTCCTTCCGTTTCTCAACCGGGGTCACAAGAGGAGCAGATAGAAGCTCTTCAAGGCTTGGATGACCCGGTCGCTTCACAAGAACATAAGACCGAGGAACCTGAAGAAGGCGAAAGAACTCCAGAGCAAGCTATTTCTGATGACATAAAGTTGTCTGCACTTTTCACTCCAGGCAGTGAGTCTTCTTCAAGGAAGAAGGGGAAGCGTGGAATCTCAAAGAAAAAGAGGGAAGTTTCTGCTAGCGAAGAAAAAGAAGAAGAAGATCCAATTGCACCCCTTTCTCCTTCTTCCCCTACTCTTACAAGACGACCCAAAAAGTTAACCATCCGACCAAGTGAGAGCTCCAAAGGTGGAAGGAAGAAGAAGGGATGGGTTTGGTCCTATGTTTTTCGTCTTGCTTTTTGCTTTCTTCTTGTATATATAAAGGCTTGTGTTGACCGGAGATTGTGCGGGTACCGGTCCCCGCCTTCTTTTATTTTGAAACCCGCACATGCATAAAATATTCATAGTATGGAATAAAATGATTCTTTTACTTGTACAAACTTTTGTTTGTACTTGAAAATGCATTTATTCTTCTTTTTCATACAAGTTTCTTTATTTTCTTTGTGTGACGTTGCAGTAAGCCTGTGGTATGTTGCTTGAGCACTGTTTTTATGAATGTAGCTATATTATATTGCCCACATACCATGGTTTATTTCAATCTCTTTCACATTGGCGAAATTTTGGAGAACAACTCTTTTGTTTCGAGAAGACTTGTACTCTTTCTTTGGAGAACAACTTTTCCATTTTAAGGAGGCTTGCATCCATACTTTAGATAATAATTTTTCCATTTTAAGGGAACATTTCTCTAATTTAGTAGAATGCGCCTTGTATTGGTGAAGTCTTCTCTTTTCCTTTTTTTAAGGAAAAATTTCTACACTTCAACTTTTGGGGATGATAACTCTTTTTCTCTTTTTTTGTTTTTTTCTAAAAAAAAGCAGCGAATTCTCCTGTGCAATGAAGTGGGCTTCAAAAGAAGGCTTTGATTTGGTACTTCAATCTTCGGAGAAAAATATTCTCATTGCGGAGAGATTGATCTTTTCTTGAAAGTAGAAGTACGCCTCCGAAGAGGGCTTTTCAAATTCCAACTCTTGTGAAGTGTGTCTCCGAAGAGAACTGTTTTCACTTCAAATCCTGGTGAAATGTGTGCCTCCGAAGAGGGCTTTTAGCATTTCAACTCTGGTGAAATATGCCTCCGAAGAGGGCTTTTCACATTTCAACTCTTATGAAGTGTATACTTCAAATCTCGGTGAAATGTGTGCCTCCGAAGAGGGCTTTTAGCATTTTAACTCTGGTGAAATGGGACTCCGAAGAGGGCTTTTCACATTTCAACTCTTGTGAAGTGTCTACTTCAACTCGGTGAAATGTGTGCCTCTGGAGAGTGCTTTTAGCATTTCAACTCTGGTGAAATGGGCCTCCGAAGAGGGCTTTTCACATTTCAACTCTTGTGAAGTGTGTCTCCGAAGAGAGCTGTTTGCACTTCAAATCCTGGTGAAATGTGTGCCTCCGAGTAGGGCTTTTGCCTGGAAGTTCCTTTCTCATGGTTGGATGGATTCACGGAGCGGACGCAAGTTACTTAATTGGATGTTTGTTTGCACAAATGATCGCAACTAGTTAACAAGGTCCTTGTGCCTTCCACTTGGGAAGGTGCCTTCAGTCATTCCTCCAATTTTTTTGGTTAAGAAAGAGAACTTTCTTTTTATGGCATGCCCCGTTAGAGGTCTTTATCCTCCGAAGAGTTGTGCCTTTGAAGAGGGCTTGTGCCTCCGAAGAGGTCTTTGGCTGTTTCCTGCCTGCTCGCCCATGTCTTTTCGCCATTTGCTCATATCAGCGATTCCCTGTTATCATTTTCAAACTCACTTCCTTTCTCTTACAAGTTGTTTGTTTTATCCAAAGAAGTGTACTTCATTTTTAAGTGAGTTCGTAGGGGCAGACACAGGCTACTTAAGCGAATGTTCGTTTGCACAAACGATCATAATTAGTTAGCTAGGGCCCACCTTCGGCGGAATCACTAACTATTTTCTTGAAGCACTTCTTATATAGGATTTGAATCTGGAATCTTTGTGGCTTAACATTCGTTTGTTGAGTGATGTCGGGGATCGCTTGGTCTTGTGATGGGTAAGCTTTGTTTTAATGGCCTGCAATATTAAATCGACATTTTAGCAATACAATTAAAGTACTTTACGTATCGAAATAAAACAGGCATTTTGTAATAGTAGAGAACACAAGATTTATAGTGGTTAGGCCAAGAACGGGGCCTACATCCACTTTATAGTTCTTATTATTCACTTGCACTGGCTTTACAATGGTTTTCAATACAAGAATCATACATTCATAATTCTTTTACAGTATTTCAGTAAAGCTTTTAAGTAAAATATGGACGCAAGTGATTGCTGTTCCAAGACCTTGGAATTAGATCTCCTTCGACGGTTGTGAGTTTGAATGTGCCATCAAGAAGTTTTTTGCTTATGACATAAGGCCCTTCCCAGTTTGGCCCAAAACACATGTTGCTGTCATAATTCTTTTCAAGACTAGATCTCCAATTTCAAAGCTGCGTTGGCGAACTTTGAAATTGAAGTGCCTGGCTATTCTTTGCTGATGGGCTGCAATTCTGAGCTTAGTCTCTTCCCTTCTTTCATCAAGGAGGTCAAGTGCTTCAAGTTGCAGCTTTTCATTTTCAGCTTGATCGAAATGGATTCTTCTATGTGAAGTGACCTCTATTTCCACTGGAATCATTGCTTCTGATCCATATGCTAACGAGAACGGAGTGTGCCCAGTCGCAGTTTTGTGGGTAGTTCTGTATGCCCATAGTGCTAGTGGTAGCTTATCGACCCAACCACCTTTTGCTTTTTCCAGCTGTTTTTTGATGGTTGATTCGATAATTTGGTTTACTGCTTTCACTTGCCCGTTTGCCTGCGGATGAGCCACTACCGAAAAGCTTTTTTGGATCTTGAATCACTTGCAAAAATCTTGGAGCTCTTCACTTTCGAATTGGGTTCCATTGTCTGTGATTATCTTTTGAGGCACACCATACCTGTAAATGATATTCTTAGTCACAAAGTTTATCATCCTTTTAGAGGTAATAGTAGCTAATGGTTCAGATTCAGCCCATTTAGTAAAATAATCAACAGCAACAATGGCATATCCGATTCCGGATTTGGCGGTTGGCAAGGGCCCGATGAGATCTATTTTCCAAATAGCAAATAACCATGGACTGACCATCTGTGTTATCCCGGTGGAAGGTGCTCTTGGGATTTTTGCAAATCTCTGGCATCGGTCACATTTTTGGGCGTAGCTAGCAGCATCACGATTAATGTCTGGCCAAAAATACCTATAACGGGGAATTTTCTTTGCTAGAGTTTGACCACCTGAATGATCTCCACACTCTCCTCCGTGTACTTCAGCTAGAATTGTCTTAGCCTCTTCCTTGGTCACACATCAGAGTAATGGCATTGAGAATCCCCGTCTGTACAATCGGCCATCTTGAATTATATATCTAGAGGCTTTTCTTAGCAGCTTCTGTCGTTCTTTTGGATTTTCTTGTAGAGAACCATTGAGCAAATATTCCATTATCGGAGTCATCCATGATTCTTGCTCTTGAGATATAGTCATGATCCAGTCAATATCCATTTCGTGAGTGCTTGGAGCTGACAAGACTTCCACAGGAACTAATCCCAATAATTGATCTTCACCAGTGCTGGAATACTTCACGAGAGAATCTGCCTTCATGTTCTCTTCCCAGGGTATATGGCTTATCGTGTAATGGTCAAAATCATCAAGAAGTTCCCAGGCCTTTGACAAGTAGGTAAGCAGATTTCCTCCTTTACCTTGAAACTCTTTCCTGACTTGGCATACAATAAGCTGGGAATCACTGAAAATTTGTAATACTCTAGTGTTCAGTTCCTTGGCAATCTTCAAGCCAGCAATAAGAGCTTCATATTCTGCTTCATTGTTTGTCGAAGGGAATTCTAGTCTCAATGCATAGCACAATGACCGCCCTTCGGGGGTTTCAAGCACAACTCAGCTCCGGAACAGTAATCGTTTCTCGCACCATCAACATACAATTTCCATCGAATTGGGGTATTATCAGTCACCTCTTCCTCACTATCACCTTTATCTGTACATTCTGCGATGAAATCTGCTAAAGCTTGTCCATTGATTGCTCTCCGGGGATGATAAGTGATGTCGTATTGGCTGAGTTCAATATTCCACTTCAGAAGACAACCCGAAGTCTCAAGGCCAAACAGGACGTGCTTTAGAGGTTGATCAATGAGAACTTTGATAGGATGAGCTTGGAAATATGGCCTCAATTTTCTTGATGCAATCAGTAGACAATAGGCGAGCTTTTCCAACTTTGAATAATTCATCTCTGCCCTAGTGAATCTTTCGCTGATATAATAAACCGGGCGCTGAATTTTTGCGTCTTCCCGTACCAATGCTGCACTAAGAGCATGAGATAAGATTGCCAAATATACGAAAAGATCTTCACCATTATCGGGCTTAGAAAGTATTGGAGGCGTTTCCATATGACGAATCAACTCATCGAAAGCTTTCTGGCATTCAGGAGTCCAGTCAAAGTTTTTCCTTCCTTTCTTCAAAGCATAAAAGAACGGAATGCATTTATCAGTAGCTTTGGAAATGAACCAACTCAAGGCAGCGACTTTTCCGTTGAGACTTTGCAATTCCTTCTTCGTTCTGAGAGCTTTGACTTCTCTTAAGGCAGCAATCTGAGCAGGATTAGCTTCAATGCCCCTAGCACTCACAATGAAACCCAAGAACTTTCCGGACTCCACCCCAAATGAACATATTAAAGGATTAAGCTTCATTCCGTATTTTCGGAGGACTGCGAACATTTCTGCCAAGTGATCCATATGGTCCACTGCCTTCTTTGATTTCACCAACATATCATCAACGTAAACTTCCATAGTCTTGCCAATCTGTGGCTTGAACATAGCATTGACAAATCTTTGGTAAGTTGCCCCCGCATTCTTCAGTCCAAAGGGCATGACTCTGTAGCTGTAAATACCGACATCGGTGATGAAGCTCGTGTCCTCCTGATCTGGGTCATGCATCATGATCTGGTTATATCCGGAGTAAGCATCCATAAAAAATAACAATTCATGCCCCGCTGTTCTATCCACCAACTGATCTATCCTGGTAACGGGAAGCAGTCTTTGGGGCAGGCTTTGTTTAAATCTGAAAAGTCGATGCATACTCTCCACTTTCCATTAGCTTTCTTAACCAGTACTGGATTTGAAACCCAATTCGGATAAGTAGATTCCCTGATGAAGCCATTCTCCATGAGCCGATCTACCTCTTCTTTCAATGCTGCTGACCTTTCCGGACCCTGGGTTCTTCTTTTCTGCTTCACAGGTGTAAATTTTGGATCAATATTCAAAGTGTTTATCGCGATTTCTGGAGAAATTCCACACATATCAGCATGAGTCCAAGCGAATACATCCAGATTTACTTTCAAGAATGAAATCAAAATATTCTGCACCATCGCATTAAGTTGCCAACCCACATTCAGCACCTTGTTATGGTCTTTCGGGTCAACAGGTACTGGCACCGTTACCTCCACTGGCACCACTCTGTTCTCCCCTGCGCTGGCTTTTCTGGGATCCATTTCTTTTCGTGCACCACTATGCTCGCCAGTGCAGGGTCCACCCTATAATTGCTACAAGGTTTATTTTTTGATGCGGACTGGGGCCGCCGCATCTTTTCCCATCTCTCTCTTCCTTGCTTCACGCAACTCTACAAGATAACATTCTCGCCCAGCATTCTGATCCCCTTTAATAACACCGACTCCATTATCCGTGGGGAATTTCATGGTAAGGTACCACGGGGCGAGAATTGCCTTAAATGCCGCAAGAGTTGGTCGACCTAGGAAGGCGTTGTAAGCAGAAAATTCATCAATAATTACAAAAGTCTACTTTCGAACTACCTTTTTCTTCCCCTCTTCAAGCTCCACGAACAAGTCAATAGTTCCAATTGGCTGCTTCGGTTCCTCAGTAAACCCACCAATTTTCTGCGATGAAGCTTGAACATCAGCTATCGGAATTTTCATTTGATCGAATGTCTTTTTGAAGAGAATATTCCAAGAAGCGCCGCAATCAACAAGCACTCTTCTTACAATAGTCGGCCCAATGCCTGCAGAAATGACCAAGGGGTCCATGATAGGAGCTTCAACGCCCATAGAGTCCCTGGTTCTGAATACAATGTCATCATTGAAAGTTCTCTGCTGCTTCAAAGGTGCAGCATCTTCCAACACAAAAACATTTTCCTCTGTTGGTGCATACTTCAAGGCACAGGCATACCTTTCCATCTCACCCCTGCTTCTGCCTGCTGGGTGAGGACCTCCTGCAATCACATTAATAACAGGCCTCTCTAATTCATGCGCTGCCGCCCTCTTACTCGAGCTGGGTTGATGAACAGGAACTTGTTGCCCCTGAGTTGAAGGAGTTGGGTCGTTCCTGTTCCTCTTCACATACTGCTGAAGTTTATTTTCTTTCAATGGTTCCTCAATCAAATTCTTCAAATGGCGACACTCATTAGTATCATGGTCGGGTTGATTGTGGAATCGGCAAAATCTTCCAGTTTTCTCAGCATTTTTCCCAAGCCTCAATTTAGCTGGTGTGGGGTATTCGACAGTGTCCTTGGTTGCAAAGAAAATGTTTTCTGGTGTATCGGTTAAGGGAGTGAAGTGAAAAGGACGATTTTTCTTCGCATTTCCCTGCTTCTTCCCTCCATCGTTCTCCCTCTTCTGAGTACCAGATTCTTTTTTATTCGAAGCAGCATTATTGTTCCTAACCTCTTTCAATACCACTTTTGCCGGTGTTTGAAGGCTTTCCAAGCGCATGAACTCATCAGCTTTCTTATAGAATTTCTCAAGCGAATTCAGCTCTTTCATCTTCAGCCACTCAAAATAGTTAATAACTTTTAGTAGTGTTTAAAAAACGCTGCGAAAATAAATTTAAACCGCACAATATGACTGTAGTAGCTTTGATAAGACTACCAAAACTTTTAATAGCATTTCGGTAAACACTATATACTACATGGTACTAAAGTATGAATCTTTTTGTGGTGTTCTAAAACCCTACAATAGATCAACTTTTCGAGCGTTTTCTACAATGATACAAAAAGTTTTGGACTTTTAGTTGCATGTCGTATCGTAGAGTTTATTGAAACGCTACTAAAAGTTTTAGAAACATTTTTCCGACGATATGAAAGACCTATTCTGATGTAGTGACATGACTAGGTGTTAACGCTAAAATTGAACGCTAACACCCTGGTGTAAGTAGAGATAAAGTGAAAGCACCACCCGTCGATACGGGGATTAGAAGTAAGTAGAAAAATAATAGAAAAAACAGTAAAGAGACAATAGTTTTATAGTGGTTCGACTTCAAGTTAAGCCTACGTCCACTTTAATCTTCTTTATTGCTGATTTGATTACAACTTATACAACAATCTTCGATTACAACACCACTTAGACAAATAACTAGAACTCTGATGTAGGAGAATTCTTCAAATTCATATTGAATGTATTAGATCTCTTCTTGAAGTTCGTCGAAGTGTCTTTCATGTTTGAAGTGTCGAATGAGTCAAGAAATCAACATAGTATAGGCGTTCCAGAAATGAGCCAAAAGGTCCCCCTCCAGTTGGAGTAGGTGGGGTATTTATAGGGAATTTCTGGATTAAGTCGTAGGTCGCGAACGACCTAAGGGTAGGTCGTAGGTCGCGAGCGACCTAAGGGATATGAGCTACAGCTCATCTTGGTTGCACTCGGTCTCTTTGAACAAACTGGTAGGTCGTAACGTCCTAGGAGAGAAGCGGCATAAGAAGTTGCGGCTTATGGAGTTACCTCGGTCTACTTAGGCCACGAGCGACCTAATGAAGAGGTTGTATGTATGCGACCTCACACTGTCTTAACTCGTTAGGTCGTAGGTCGTTGGGTCATTAGGTCATTAGGGGTCTTTAGGTCGCTAACTCGTTAGGTCGAGCATATCGCTAAGTTGTTGCCACACTAACTCGCTGTTGGTCTTGCATCCATGTTAGCTCGCTTATTCTCCAGATTGTTAGGCCGTTGGACCTTCTAACCCGTTAGGTCACTGAGATGCTTTATTCCTTAGGTCATTAACTCGCTTCATGCTTTAGGTCGCTAACTCGCTTAAGCAGCTAGGTCGCTTAAGCAGTAAGGTCGCTAGGTTGCTTAAGCAGTTAGGTCGCTAACTCGCTTAAGCAGCTTGGTCGCTTAAGCAGTTAGGTTACACTTTAATTCCTTCGGTCGCTTATCTCCTTAGGTCGTTGAGTCATGAAATTGGGGAGTTAACACCAAGACAACCAAAAATAGATAGAATACCTTCCAAAACTTGCTTCTCCTTTATTACGGCAGAAGCGGTAGGTACTAAAGCTAGTGCAAAAGCTCGAGGCTGTTCTCCTTTCTGGTGCATCATACACTCACTAGCAAAATGACCTGGCAAATGATAGTTGTAGCATCTCTTTAGTGCAAACCGAGCCTAGCCGTTTGTGACTCTATCTTCATTATCTTAACAATTGGTGCCATAACCAATGGCGCTTTCACCACCGATTCTCCCGTATTTAACCTACAACTAATCGCAAAGTGTCGTTTCTATCCGTACTTATGACACTACACTAGAAATATCTCTCGACTGCTAAAACTTTCACTTGTTATTCCCACCAAAGCAGAAAAAGACGGCTTCAGTGCCAAGCTCTCAAACCTCAACCCCATGTTCCCTAGATTCACATAAGACCCCAGATGAGATTAGTCATATTACCCTTGAACTCTGGACGCATCCCTGCGATGAGCTTCTCATTCCTCATTAAGGGGGTATCTACCAACCAGGCTCGAAACTTGATAAGATAGTAAACCAGTTATCATATTATTCCACTATCATGGCTTTCTGCTTCAAGTCAAGGAAGTACCTAAACAATAATGTCTTCCAAGCTTCTGGGGCAAACTTCATCTCAAAACCTTCCTTAAATTTGTCCCGAGAGAAGTTGTTCTCTTAGACAACTGCAGTGAAAGAAATCCACTAATCTGTGGCTGCATTTGTCAGATGTCGTAATGCCAACTGATGCATCATCATGTCATCCAACGCCATATCCCCAAATATATCATCACATAAATTAATCCAAGTCTGACACCTATGATCGTCTCCAAACCACCAAACTCTTTCCTCCTAGCTTCTCGTAATCACTGCAGATCGAAGCAAAATTCACCTAAGACTTGTCCTGGGAGACTTCCTCCATAGTATCCACCCTTGATTCGTCAACTGGAGAAACATTTCTTGATGCTCAATTTCCAACATTGGCTACCTACTTTGAACACCTCTGCCTTTTCCTCCTCAAGCATTGGTAGCCCCAGTACTTATGATGTACAACCTGAACATAGCAGAATATATTTAGGATATGAAAGGCTATAGTTATTTCAAAGAAAGAAATTATTCCTAAGGAAAGCTGTAGGGGGGTATAGGTTTATTAAAAATATAGATATGCTCTTGTATACACTCAACTCATTCTAGCCTAGGGTGTCGCTCACTCTATCTCTAGTAAGCCATACCCAACCAAAGCCAAGGTGTATGCTCTACCTTAAACTCTGACACCAAATGTAACAACCTGACTTTTTTAATGCATCTATGATATTCATTTACTGAATACTCAAGTTCCAGAAAGATAAAAAGTTAGGGTAAAATAAAAATAAAAAGAAATAAAATAAGAAAGGAAGAACCCAACATCAGAATCTCACAGTGAAACGATAAATATAATATCTAAAGAATAGTACAAAGGGTTACCATGAATATAGGAATTGCATGGTTACAAAACCTCAGTTTAGTTATCAACATGTATAGTTATAGTTAACTATCCTCACAATGCTGATATTTGTACATAGCTAAAAAAATGGAAATAGATTAATAACGAAAGCCTCCATCTTGTCTTCTGAACTCTAAAGCGTCCATGGTAAAACCTGCCATACTTAGCATTCCTGAACGGGTATGTGAGGATTTTAGGGTAAACAAAAACCAATTGTTAGACATAAGTCTGGTATGAGAAAACTCGAGATACATGAATGCTTATAACAATAACTATATGAGACCATATGGATTCACGTAATGATTATCCCTCAAAAGAAACCAACCATTCATTAAATTTAATATAGTGATATTTTGGATAATGTCAGTGGTGTAGGATATAATGATATCAAATGATGCTTACTTTGATCACACCACAACATATTACGTTACATTTAAAATCGCAAAAGTACATTCGCTTAATGGATTTTCCATGGAGATCTCTTCGCGGAAGCCGAATCCAATCCCCTATGCAAGGGTCAGAAAGTACCTTCAAAGCACCGTATAGCTCTAGATGAAATATACCATAAATGTAAACACAAGAGGCCATCGTTAGAACATAAATATGAACAACGTAAACTAAATATCATCAATTCTCGCCGGCTAACAATCGATAAGTATCTCCAGAAATGGATTTGCTAACATCCTAATGTAGGTCGTAAAACCCCAGGTTATGCATCCTACTCTATTTTTAGCCATTTTCGATGGTGAGGCTACGTTCGACATCTTTCACTCGACTCTTCATTACTTGAACAGAACATGAATCCCCAAATGGATTTCCATAGCTCGAACAAATCATGAATCATTACATAGATTCGAGCATCTTGAATAGATATCTAATCTCCACATAGATTCCTTTTCTTCAAGCGCTTCCAAAACATATAACTCGTACACTCGTTTTCAACATTCAAACTAAACTATTCCTCACCCAAACGTAAAGCCAAGTAATTTTAGGTACCGGTTGTTCCAAGCCTTGCCTAGACTTTATTCTTGAATCTCACAAATAGATAAGCCTACCTCGTCGGCTTTTATTGTTAAGTGTAGTAGTAATGATTTCCATAAACAGGTAAGAAATCAACATGATTAACATGTTTCTAACATTTTCCACTTACCAATTCCTTGGTTAAGAGGGAAGCCAGTAGGTTAGAGCTTTATTGCTCGATCCCTACTCGAACATTAATCTGAACCCTCACAAATAGATAAGCTTACTTCCTCGGCTTATTAGTGTTAAGCATAATAAATTAATTTTCAATTAATTTTCAAACAAATGATTAATTTTCAAAGCCTAAGGTAAGTGGGGGAGTTAGGCTATACCTTTTCAATGTCGAACTAG
The DNA here is from genome assembly GCA_030765085.1 of Allium cepa. Classification (NCBI taxonomy): domain Eukaryota; kingdom Viridiplantae; phylum Streptophyta; class Magnoliopsida; order Asparagales; family Amaryllidaceae; genus Allium; species Allium cepa. Next base: position 977,129,271 of record CM060939.1, read on the forward strand.
GTAGAAATTTTTGTTATGTGGCGGTAAGGTCTCGGTCCAAATTTGAGGTGATTTGGAATTGATTTTTGCAAATGATTTGCTTTAGGAATTTAAGATGAAGAAGATGACATTGAAATTTTTTCTTAAGCTTTGTAATATTTGTGATATATTTCTTAAGGTTGCACTCCTACTTATATAGGTTTAGGAATATTATGGGAAAAGACAAAAAACCCTCAAAACACTAATAGCATTAATTACACACATCGCTTCTCCTTCATTAGATGCTTAACACTTAAGCATTTCAATATTTGCTCATTTCCTAAATATCTTCCCTTGGGTCATGCATCATCCATAAAGTTTATTTCCATAAATGGAAAAATGTTTTTATTTCATATAACTGATTTCCTAAGCAAGTAAGTGTATGTAAAAAAATTCTAAACAACTTCCAATGGTTAATAAGTCGTTTAATGATAAAACATTTTCGGTCATGTTATCGATATTTTTCTGAAGAATATATTTTTGTAAACAATTTAAAAAAAAGATTTTTTTATCATTTTCTATTGATTAAATGATGCTTAACAAGGTCATAAATCAAATTTATAACACTTAGCTATTATTCAAAATGTATTGATATTCGAAGGCAAAGTGTTCGAATTTCGAATGTCAGGGTTGCTACAGCAGGAGGTGGTTATGACATCTTGAAAAAGTCTACAAATACACCCTTAAGGGTAAGGCTAATCACAACTTATAAATTAATAAAATGGTGGAAGTGGACTAGCACTAATCCACTTTGTTCTTCACTAAATTTCTCTGATTAACTCAAATCAAGTCCATACTCCACCAAACTTTCAGCAATACCTTAGAGCACCTTAGGTAGCTTAGATCTAATGTAAAGAGTGGAGAAAGATGGAAGAAAAGGAGGACCAAGGATTTGGCCATGAGCATTGAAGAGAGATGGGAGGTCTTGCCTTGGTTGTAAGTTCTAAAGCTTGGATCTTTAGAAGTTTGGTGATGTTAGGAAGTGTTCTTCGCTTTGTGGGTGCTTGTGCATGTGTTTGAATTTAAACTAAGTGAGTTGTGTCACTATGTTTTTTGTATATATTCTGTGTGTATGTTGTGTGCAAATGTAAAGTTAAATTAACATTAACTAATTAAAGTTATAAACTTTGGAACCCTCTTGCTTCTCAAAGTAAATGATAACTTTATATTATATAACATCACTTCTATTACTCTCTTAGAAACATGGCGTGGCCTTGACATGATGTTTAAATGGTTGTTTGGCTTGTACACAGAATTGACATATGTTTGAAACTGTATGAAGCGAGAATAGTCCCTATAAGTGCACTTCGATATCCCTTAAATCTAACTTGTGTAAATGAAAGATTTGTGATCTTAACTTGGGATAATTTGATTTCGTTGTTCTCTACACATATTCTGATATATATAATAGTAGAGAAGTGATTTGGAATGTTACTGAATTTTTGAACAAGTGTTGTGAAAGTTAGAAGAAAAAATGTCGTTATGGATGCACTTTGAAAATGTATTATGCTCAACGGCTTTCAAAGTTAACTCTGAGAGATACCGCAGCGGCTAATTTGTATTTTTAATAAGAAATATAAGTTTAATTATTAATAGAAATATATGGAAGTTTAAATCATTCATGAACTTATGAAACAAAGTTGCAAAATGTTATAGTAAGAGAAGGTCGTTATAATAACACTTTGAAATGTCCAATTTAGGAGATTTTTTTCATATTAATTTGGAAGATATCCTTAGGAGTTTATTTACATGTTTTTTACACCGACGATATACCTTATTTAAAATTTTCAAGTCTACATCACTTGTTAAAGTGTTGAAAGCTGGTCGCAAATGTGACGCCCCACCTCTATACCCACGCTAGCCAAGAACACTACGGTGTAGTGCTGTCAACTAGCACGGAGAATAAGGCTGTTAAGGAGCGACCATCCATGCGATTGCTTATCACACGGTGGCTATAAATAATCTTCGGAAACAAACATAGAAAATAAGCAGACATCCATATCACAGAGGCGGAAGAAGATATGAATATATAACTAGCACATGAAAGTGTACATCAGAGTAGTGGTAAAAAAGATCCACAATAATACAAAAGAATAGCAACATGTGCTATACAAAAGAATACAACTATGAGTCTATGTCTCAAGTGTATACAACAAAAAAACTGCTAATCTAAATAGTTAGACAAAAGTCAGAGTAGCAAATCCCGGAAAGAAGTCAAGCAGAAGCACCTGTAACATCTCGGTCTGACCCGAGTATTATTTATGAAAATAATAAACGGATCAGTCTAGCTATAAATATCAGATGACATGGTATAAAATAAAAGATATGGCATAAACATAAAATATCCATACTGACATACTACTATAAGTATGCAAATGATGATCAACAAAAGATCAATCAATAAGAGATAAATCGATATCACAAGAATCTTCTCAAAGATCCAAAGAGGGCATCATACCCTAAACTTGTACTCATAACAAGTCAATGACATAAATTCCAGAAATCAACACAAGAAATCCAGAAATCACAGAAAAAGGGAAAGAGGCCAATCACATGACGGTCCGAAGACCATGGGGAGCTACCCCATATGGGTGAGTCGGAATCACCCAGATAAGGTCTAGGCTAACCAAAAAGCATAAAGGTATGTGCGAGTGGAATCACACAAATGGTGTCTAGACTAACCTTGCGGACAAAGAGATATGTGTGAGTCCGAATCATACCAATGAGGTCTAGTCTAACCTTGCAAATAAAGAGACATCGCACAATTGCTAGTCTAAATCATAAAATGATCATCATGATCAACGAGAAGTGTCAATTACACCAAGTTAGTACATATAAAAGTTTAGTTTCATGTCCCATGACCACTAGCTTAACTTAAATATTTACGAACATACTGTAAATCTTCACTAATAAAATTGTCACTAGAGGTTCAATTGAACAAGTCCAAGAATTAACCGACGAAGCAAACGCAAGCGTTCATGCCACTTGTTTTACTAAGCCGTTTAATTAGATTTCTCATCCGAGTGAGGTAAAGGTTTGTATATACTAATAGATTGGAAAACTGGTTAAGAAAAGAGCTTTGTTATTAAAAATAGAGTTGAAATCATTTTGTTGAAAGAGTTTTGATATTTACTACTAGTATTAAAACCTTTATATTTTAAAGTGACAAATCACAGAAGCGATTGTAGAAACAATCAATCACAAAGATCACATTCGAAGATGTGATAAAAATCCAAGGAAATCAGCTCAACAAGTTCTGTTGAATGTTTTTCAGATAAGATCCCCTATGGAAGGGGGGGTCCGGGGGGGAGGGTGGCAACCCCCACGGTGGGGGTGCGGGGGCAACGCCCCTGCTACGGGGTTCGACCTGCCTGGTCAGGTCGCGGGGGTCCAGGGGCAGCGCCCCTGGCGGGATACGGGGCAGCGCCCCGTCCAAAACGGTACGACCTAGTGAAGACAAGCGGCCTACGACCTAAAACAAAAATGAGGTCTAACGACCTAAAGGGGTGTGCGACCTAAGAAGGTACGCGAGCTAAGGATGAGCGACCTAACAAAGTTCACGATCTAAGAAAAACAAGGTCACGCGACGTAACAGGAAACAACGTCAAGCGACCTAAGGGGTTACACGACCTAACGTAACACGGGTCAAACGACCTAAGGCATCACAGGTCGAACGACCTAACTGCTTAAGGGACAGACGACCTAAAGAGGTTTTCGACCTAATGGGGTTCACGACCTAAAGGTATTCGCGACTTAACGGGTTATAGTGTAACGATCTAATGACATAAAGGCCTAACGACCTAAAGGTGATAGGGTTACGCGACTTAGGGACTGAAGTAGGACCGAGCGACCTACGACCTAGGAGACTCACGACCTACGACCTAAGGCCCGCATGACCTAGTGAAATAGCAGAGGCAATATTAGTTCGGAGACGACCTACGATTTTAGGCCAGCGCGTCCTAAAGTTTTAACACGCGAGCGACCTAACGTTATAAAGGCCAAAAGACCGAAGGCTTAACTCGCGACCGACCTTCGGCTCAAGGCTTAACTCGCGAGCGACCTACGACCTAACGTCCAGGTGACTTCTCCATGCGCGCAATCCACGAACCCTAGCGACCTAAGGGTCCAGAACGACCTAAGGCTGGAAATTCACCAAAAACACTAAAAAGTGGAGTTTTTCGCCAATCCAATCCAAACCAAATGCAAATGTGCATGTTAAAGTGATAGGGAACCATTCCCAATAGTCCAAGATAGTTATAAGAAAGAGTGTGAGATAAAAATCTCACCTTTTCACTAAAATGGATGAAGATGAAGCTTGAAGCCAATGGAGAAGCAATCCAAAGCTTGAATCCAATATCTTCTACTTGAATTTGGAGTTGAATGTTGGATCAGCAATTAAATTTGAGCTTGGAGTTTTAATTTCCCATTCTCTTCACCATTAATGCAAATTTCAAGTTAGTTAGGAATTTATGAAGAGTGAGGAGAAGGGGGTTGGAACTTGGGCTTAATAGGCTAAACTAACCCAAAGTCCAAAGCGGGAAAAGTTAGTGAAATTCCACTAACTCCAAACCTATCAATGTTTATACTTAAAAAAGTTGTAAACGGCATTTCGAACTCAATGGAAGTGGTCTCGAGTCCTAATTTGACCGTTTGCAAAAAGTAGCTTTTCGGGCCAATATCCGATTAACGATAAAATATTTAAATATAAAATCGATAAATATGCGGGTTGTTACAGCAAAGATTGTGCTCTTCAATATTGTTCTTTAACAAGTACTTTTAACAACATTTATATATAAATGCTGTAGTAAGTTGCTAATGGTTTAATTGTTTAAAAATGACATTTAAGTTTGATAATTTTCCCTAATCTTTTGAGGGATGTTTTCTAAAATATTTTTCAATATTTTGAAGTTGGTTATAAAGTTAAATATATTTTTATATTTATTTATGAATTTTTAAAGTAAAGGTGTTTTGAATTATAAAACATGGTTTTTAATTATCTTCCTCAAATTATAAATTAGTAATTTTCAAGTAATATTTTATAGAGATATTTAAAACCTATTTATAAGTATTTTAAAAGTATGTTTATATGTATACATGAGTTTTGAAAAGGGAATACACCATGCTTAACACTAAAAGCGGACGATGTATGCTTATCTATTTGGTAGTGTTAAGGTTGATGTTCGAGTAGGGTTAGAAGTAATAGTGCTCTAACCTATCGTGTAACATCCCGCAAATCCGTACCCTTTGAGTCAACACTATTCTACGCCAATCAACTCAAGTTGTACAGAAATACGAACCATCTGGGTTAAAGAAGAAGAGGTAGAAGAAGAAAATAGAAATCAACATCAGAATCAAACCATCGCAGCTGAATAAAATATAATAGATAATAAATGATCTTTACTCAAAAATAAAATATCTCTGTTTATATATTACATCATCAGAGTACATCAATCACAGCTCGGCAATATCATACACTGGATACACAACTACTCAACACAGCGGAATATATATAAAAGCAAGTACGAGAGTACGTATCGACATCCAACTCATCTCCTGAGCTCCACAGCATCTCATGTATCCTATAATACTCGGTCTGACCCGAGCATTATAGTTAAATAACACCCGAGTCAGTCTGCAATACCAGCGTGAGAAAATCACACCCAATTTGATTATTAACGTTTCAAAAATCCTTTGAAAACAAAAGCATCTCGTAAGACCATGTCACAAATAAACATGTCAGGTTTTTACCTTACGATAGCTAAAACATTTTTTATTAAAATCCTCTGATATTATAATAGTGTCTATAGAAAGTAAAATAGAATCTAGCTAAAATGCTAGCATCTCACGTTTCAGCAATAGTTGGGCACAGTCAAAATCGTACGACGCGTAGGGAAAATGGATTCCAACTAATGGCTAGGCACTGGGGTACCACCTGTCACAGTACCTGGTCTAGATCAGCGTACCGAGGAGCCACCCTAACTCCCGTGCAACACAAGACCGGAACCATCCCTTACTGCACAGTCCCGAGCAAGATCACCCCGAGGTTGGGATTAGCAACCGCCCACTAAGCCAAAATAAAAGGGACATCTAGACAGGGATGACCTCACCCTCCAATGGGGGCTACCCACAAAGTCTTGTTGCATAACCCCTGATTTTCAGCTATTACCATTTGATGAGGCTTGAGGCTAAGCGTTACCTTTAGAACATATCCCTTAGAATGCCCATCGCCCACCTGACGATGTTCCGAAAGCATTCATCCATACAAGTCCGTCCCGGGTAAGAACGGAACCGAAGGCACTATTCCTACTACATCCATTTTGGAAATATCCTCAGGATTAGTAGCGACTAGCCCTTGCACTTCACTGCTCCATCTTCGAATCCAAACTCGTTTTCATGAAACGTACAAACAGGATCGAAGTGGTTTTCGAGAAATAAATCTCGATCCCGGCCTCTTCGAAACGATCAGCGCATTTGGCCAATATTGATAGTTGGTGATTTAACTATCAATTCAAATTCATAAGCATCCATAAAACAATAAATAATTTCCCAAATTATTTATTTTTCTCAAATATCTTCACAAGATATATTTTTATTTTCAAAACCCTTTGAAAACGATTTTCAAAACTATCTTTCCTTCTCAGAATAAATTCCAAGTATTTCTATTTCCACTGGAATTACCAAGCACAAAACTAGATTTTTTTTAAAATAAACAAAAAAAACTTTATTTAAAATATATTTAACATTTAATATAGAAAAACTACTTTAGTACTTAGTTTAAAATAATACCCTAGAAATAACTAAAATAAGGTTACTTTATAACTATATATTAGATTTCTTCTTTTAATAAAATACCAAATCATTCTTTAAATAATTATTACGATAATAAATTAACAAATTACTTACTTTAGAATTTACTACTTTAATAAAAATTGATAATATATATATATATATATATATATATACTATAAGAATGTTTGAAAATAAGGTTACTTTATAAATACAAACTAGGTTTTTACCTTTTAAACAGAATTACTAAGTCACTATTATAAATTATTACTACGGTAATAGATTTTAAATAAATATTTACTTTAGAATTTAAACATTTAAAAGATAAATTTTCAAGAACATACTTTGTAAAACAACACTAAAACCTTTATTTTATTTTTAAAACTTACTTTGAAAACTTACTTGGCTATCCAGAGAAATATACTTCTCTTCACAACCTTTAAAAATAAATCACTATTTATTTTTAAACAATTTTTCTCATTCCTTTAATAAATTCGCACCTTGAATTTATTCTTTCAAATATCCAATTTCAAACTCTTAAATCAATTCCCAAATTGATTTCTAATTTACTTCATTTATTCAAAAATCTTTTAATTTCATATTTTATTCCTTAATTATGGTTTAAAATATTTTTAATTGAAATACCAATTTAGATTTCTTAGTTTCTTCTGATTCCCTTAAATAATTTAAAACTTTGAGTTTTAAAATGATTCTTTATTCCTTTAAAATAATATCACTTGATTTTACAATTCAATAATTACTGTTTATTCAAACCCCTTTCCTTTAATACTCGAAGTTATTTATTAGTATTTAACATACTTCCATTTCTTTTCAATTCATTTTAATTTTATTAAATTTTCTTAGGTTATTTCATTTGCAAATTTACATCCTTTATTTTCTTTCCAAAATCAATTATATATTTTTGGTAATTCATTATGACCAATATATATATATATATATCCAATCCAATCATATCATTCAATATTCCAATATATTCAACATAGAATATCAAGTAATCACAAACAGAGAATATTAAATAATAATGTTGAGGGGTCCAGTTGGATCCCTCCAACCTGTTTTTCCCTGCATCCACAGATGTTAGCACAATATAATACGCCAATTCCAAAATTACCATACTACAGCACATCAATCAATCTCAACCATTCAAGCAATTATTTAAATTTAACCATTTAAATTTAAAATTAAATTAACTGAGTAAGGTTAACTCACCTCTGATTTTAAAATTGCCATCCATCCAAACCATTTTGATTCATCCTAGATTTTTGACCTTGTATAACAATCATACGATTTATTAACATTTTGAAACAACTTGAACAATTTATTTCCATTTTATAAATTTAATTAACCAATGATTCTATTTTAACTAATAAATTTTAAATTTAAACTATTTCTCTTTTTAACATATTACTTTTAATAACTAAAATAATTCGGTAAGTTTATTAAACAAATTTGATCACCACAATATCTTATTTTTAAAATTAAACTAGTAAGTGTAACATGAATACATGTATATTTATTTTATTTTTATACATTCGATAACATTTTTAAAACCCCTACTATTATTTCAAAATATTATTTATAGAAATAAATTTTCTGTTTATATATTTTAATTTCAAACATAATTTAAACTAAATCTAAACATTAATTAAATTTAAACCTATAAAATTCATACCCAAAATAAGCTCAGCCCATAAGCTTCTCCCTCAGATTGCACGAATTCCCAAACAGCCGTCGCGCCTCCCACTACTCACCCAAGTTCAATCGTTAACGCAATCCTTGACCATGACTCCAACTGCATCGTTGTCCCTACGCGTACTGAAGCAGACCCCCTAGCTCGTGCCTTCCACCTCGACTCTGCTTCATCATCAATCGAAGACTCGACTTCGGCCAACTTTCCACGACAACTCAGCCCCATGCCTCGACTCTCCCACCAACAGCAAGCTTCGCGATCGAATCTGAGTTCGACACTCCAAAACCCTAGGCGTACGACCCTATTGACAGCCGCGATTCGATTTCCCTCGAATCAGATTAAAGAACGATGATGAATGATTTTGAGGAGAGGCCGCTTTATCCCTTTTTTTTCTGTTTGATTCCAATTTTGGGGGTTAGCTAGAGAAGAGGAAGGGCATACGAGTTTCGATCAGGGTTTCATTTCATTTTTTTAATAAAACGCAAGTTCGATTGAAAAGCTCGGCCATTTTTTTTAACAGAGGGTTTCGATCTTGAACTGAAGGGATGGTCTCTTGTTCGAAAAGAAACAGGATAAGGGATGGTGTGTTCGAGAAGGCAAAGGAAGCGTGTTGAAGACGCCTTGCTACAGTGTTCACTTATTTTTAATTCAAATTCGAATTGATTATTATCAATTAAATCTTCAGCGCGTTTATAAATCGTACACACACACACTAACTCCGATCAATATGAAATTTGAAATCCGATAATAATTCAATATTACGGACCCAATGGAACTAGTTTCGTCGAATTCCAAGACCGTGCCTCGGAAGGATATTTTTAAATTCAATTTAAACGACATAAAATTTCAAAGCCTAACAAAACGCTTTAAAATTCAATTTTAAAAGTTTTACCACCTTCAGTATTATTAATGTTAATTTTACAAGCCTTCAAATTATTTTTATCCGGCTTAAAACTCCAGATTCAACATTTAGCTCAACTTCAAATTATTAAATTCAATAATTAAATTATCAAATAAATAGTGATACTTGAATTCAAGTTAAAATTACTCTATTGAATATTTAAAATCAATTAAATATTTCGATTTTAAATGCTTGAAAATTCCGGGTCGTCACATTCCTTCCCCCTTAAAAGAATTTCGTCCCCGAAATTACTAGTTTGGAAGTATGATCCAATACCCGTTTACTTTTTCAAAACCAAACTGTTCAACATTCTATGCACTATCCTTTATTATAAAAGACCATTATTATTCTTATTAACTTTCCAAACCCTCCCTATAGTCTCAAACAATACTATTTGTTCAACCATTCAAGTTTTCAATTTAAAACCAAAATTTTGAATTATCAAAAATTTCTCAAAATTTTTCTAACTCTCTAAATTTCCGAAATTTTTTGCCAGCGTCTCCTTTGCGTGGCTAGCTCGGTACTACTACAAAATGGCTCTACGGCCTCCCAAATCCAAAAAGAAACAAAAAGCCATGTGGCTATATCCAAAAACCCAATCAAATTTATACCAAAATTTAAATACATACCTTTTAGTCGGGCAATTTCAATTTATTATCTGAAATCAAAACCAGTTCTCCTTTCCCTTTTCATATCTGCATATCCTGTTTAGCAATAATATCCATCACAACATTCAAAAACACTTATTGACTTCTTTTACACATTTCCAATAATTGTTTTACTTAAGCCCATACGACGCACATATATCATCCCTACGCAATACCAAATCCGATCGCTCACTCGATCACACAATTTCACTTCCGAACTAGTATCGTCCACCCGACTTCCTAGTGCGGACTTGGATCTGGTTTCTTAATCAGAAACCGTCATTCTCTTAGCATAGTTGTAAACTATGATAGAGAATTTGCAGAATCAATCAAAATTCCATATCCAGGGTTCGCCATCGAAAATCGAGTGAAAAATCCTAACTCGAATCGATAAAATTATCTCGAAATTCTATGCTCGAATTCTGCATCAATATATGACGCAGCGGATTAACAAAAACTTGATATGTCGATGGAATTAGCAATCGGTGGATTGAATAATACTCAAAATGCCCAAATCCGTTGATCTCAAGAGATACCGGATTCTAGCTATCCTTAACACGTTGATCGCGCACGATACCGTGATGAAGGATCTACGATTCTTCGATGTTGATCAAGCGCACTTGATTCCGTGAATCGGCTTCAACGTTCGTTGATTCGAGCACACTCGAATGCCGAAGTGGAGATAGGAGATTTTCACTCGACTACCAATTTAAAGAAAGCACAAAGCAATCAAATGGAAATTTTATTCAAAAGTCAACAACCATTTACAATGACTTCACGTCCCTATTTATAGGGTTACAACACGACTTAAGGAAATTACAACACTTTACACAAACGATATAAGCAACAAATTACCAAAGTGCAACGACTTAAAATTTCACGACATAAGCTTTATGCGACCTAAAAAGAATAACTTGTGACTTAAAAAAAATTGCAGACGACACAACTTTGCGACTCAGTAGTAAGTCGTTCGCGACTCAGTAATAAGTCGTTCGCGACTCAGTAATCATCAGCGACTTAAATCATTTGATGTTCGCGACTTATTTCCTTTACCCGAGCTAAGAGAAGCCGGTAACAATCTTCGCGACTTAAGAATTGGGGAAAACGACTTACTGTCGTTCGCGCCTAGGTTTAGGTTTGAGGGTCGTGGGTCGCGGCTGAAGTGATGAGTCGTAGGTCGCGGTAATGGTGAGTCGTAGGTCGTGGGAGGGCTGGGTCGCGGCTGAAGTGGTGAGTCGTGGAGAAGTGGCGATGGGAATGAGTCGTGGGTCGTTGAGGGGGACGAGTCGTGGGGAAATGGATGGGGACGAGTCGTGAACCGGTGAGGAGTTGGGTCGTGGATGGGGAAGTGGTGTTAGGTCGGCCCCTGTTTTTAAGGTACGTACTTCATCATCCTCCCCTTGATGGACGGAATTCGTCCTCGAATTCACACTCTCGTCAACTTCATCAAGTTCCTTCCCATAATACGGAATTAAATGTTTGACATTGAAAATATCAGAAGTATGAACATTTTCCGACAACTTTAACCGATACGCATTATCATTGATCTTCTTCAAGATTTCTACTGGTCCAATCTTTTGAGCTTACAATTTGTTGTAAGTTCCAACCGGAAAACGATCTTTCGTAAAAACGGCATATACCAAATCTCCCTCTTTGAAGACAACATTTCTTCGTTTCTTATCCGCCATTTGTTTATATTTCTCATTTTTCTTTTCCAATCGTTCCTGAACGATTCTATGGCATTCTGTCAACCCATCAACAAAATCAGCGGCTCGTTTAACTGTCCTCTTCGGTTGTGGTACTACTGCCAAATCCAACGGTCCCCTGGGTAAATTTGAATATACAATCTGAAATGGACTGAATACTGTACTTCGGTTATTTGCATGATTGTGAGCAAATTCAGCTTGACACAACTTCAAATCCCAACTCTTCAAATTATCTTTCACAAGACATCGTAACAAGTTTCCCAACGATCTATTCACCACCTCTGTTTGCCCATCTGTTTGCGGATGATAAGCACTACTAAATTTCAGCTTCGTTCCCACCATCTTCCACAAACTAAGCCAAAAATGACTTAAAAATCTGGTATCCCTGTCTGAAACAATAGACTCCGGCAACCCATGTAAACGATAGATTTCTTTAAAGAATAACTGTGCAACATGAACAGCATCTGCCGTCTTTTTACAAGCAATAAAATGTGCCATCTTCGAAAATCTGTCAACCACCACAAATATAGAATCATTACCCCTTTGAGTTCTTGGCAAACCCAAAACAAAGTCCATACTCACATCAACCCATGGTTTAGCGGGTACAGGAAACGGCATATACAACCCAGCATTGGTCGCAGTTCCTTTCGAAACCTGGCAGATATGACATCGCTCCACAAACCTTTCCACTTCTTTCCTCATTGATGGCCAAAAATAAGATTGAGAAATTAACTGCAATGTACGATCTCTACCCACATGGCCTTCTTCATGTAATTCTTTAACAATCTTCATTCTCATGCTACAGTCTGGGATGCATGATCGATTCCCCTTGAACAAGAATCCATCAACCAACACAAATTCATTAGTATCACCATCCTTAACTTTCTCAACAAACTTTGCAAAGTAAGGATCCTCCTCAAACAACTCTGGCAATAATTCGAATTCTGTCACTTCAACTTTCAATGTTGTCAACAAGTGATTCCTCCTTCTCAAAGCATCCGCTACACGATTTGTTACCCTTGATTTGTGTTTCACAACGAAAGTAAACTGCTGCAAATAGGCACCCTATGATGCATGTCTCGCTAAAATCTTGTCTTGGCCTTGTAAATGCTTTAACGCCTCATGATCAGTGTATAAAATAAACTCTTTCTGAAATAGATAGTGTCTCCAGTGTTTCACAACTTGCACAACAGCATAAAATTCCACATCGTAAGTGCTATATCTCAATTTTGCTCCTGATAACTTCTCACTGAAATAAGCAACGGGTTTCCCACTCTGACTCAAGACTCCACCAATTCCCACCTTCGACGCATCAGTATGCAATTCAAACAACAACTGAAAATCTTGTAAAACAAGAATCGTTGCTGTCGTCAATAGTTCCTTGATCTTCTCAAAAGCAACCCCAGCTTCCCCTGTCCAAGAAAATTGTTTCCCTTTCATACAATCAGTAACTGGTGCCATCATGCTACTGAAGTGTGGAATGAATCTTCGGTAGAATGACGCAAGCCCGTGAAAACTTCTCACCTCTGTAATTGTCTTCGGCTGTGGCCAATTCCTGACTGCCTCAACTTTATTCTGGTCCACCTGAATACCTTCTCCTGACACAACATACTCTAGAAATAAAACACTATGTGTCATGAACACGCATTTCTTCGTAGCAGCATAAAATTGTTCCTCACGAAGAATAATCAGCACTTCCCTCAAATGTTGAACATGCTCCTCCGTACTCCTGCTGTATATCAGAATATCATCAAAATACACCACCACGAATTTCCCAATAAATGGTCTAAAGATTTGATTCATCACCCGCATGAACGTACTAGGCGTATTTGATAAACCAAATGGCATAACCAACCATTCGTATAGACCCTCCTTGGTTTTAAAAGCAGTTTTCCACTCATCACCTGGTCTAATACGAATTTGATGATATCCGCTCTTCAAATCAATCTTCGAAAAGATAGTTGCCCCACTCAACTGATCTAGCAAGTCATCCAACCTCAGCATTGGAAATCTATATCTCACTGTAATCTTATTCAATGCTCGACTGTCAGTGCACATCCTCGACGTTCCGTCCTTCTTTGGTACTAATAAAGCTGGCACAGCACATGGACTTAAACTTTCCTGCACACGTCCCTGTTCAAGCAACTCTTCCACCTGCCTCCTCAACTCTTCATGTTCCTTTAGACTCATTCGATAATGTGGTCTATGCGGCAATACTGCTTCCGGAACAAGATCGATTTGATGTTGAATGTCTCTCAGTGGCGGTAACTCCTTAGGCAACTCTTCTGGAAATACATCTTCAAATTCTTTCAAAACTGGCTTCACTTCTTCCGGAATTTCAACCTCTTCATTACACTCTCGTCCAATCAACAAGTACACTTCAGGTTCTTCTTCGACTTTTTTGACAAACTCCTTCAAAGTTAACAGAGTTTTCAATTCTTCAATTTCCTCCAGCTTGCTTTCTTTCTGTTTCTGCTTCTTGGGAACTAACGTGATTTTAGTACCTTCAAACATGAAACTGTAGCTATTAGCACGACCATCATGTTGTACTGCTCTATCAAACTGCCATGGTCTGCCCAACAACAGATGACATACATCCATGTCCACTACATCGCACCAAATTTCATCTTTATATTTCTTCCCGGTTGAAAATTTAACACAAGCTCTTCGTCCAACTTTCACCTCACCACCCTTCCTTAACCATGCTAACTTGTATGGTTTAGGATGTTTCTCAGTCTTCAACTACAACTTTTTCAGAGCCTCTATAGAGATAATATTATCACAAATCCCGACATCAATAACAAACTTACAGACTCTTCCAAGAATAGTGCAAGTAGACTGAAATATGTTATTCCTCAACCAACTGTCTTCCTCCTCTTGCTTCGGTGTCAAACAACTTCTCCTCATCATCAGTGAATATCCTTCGTCTCCCGACAACAAGTCTTCTTCCTCAACCGGTAAGGAATTAGAACACTCTGCCTCTCCTTCCTCTTCTTCAACCTCAGCTATCATAGTTCTCTTCTTCGGCTTCGGACACTCGTTGCTTTTATGACCCATCTCCTGGCAATTGTAACATTTGAATCCACTGTTAACCTTCGCCTTCTCAGTCTCCTTCACAACTGGTTTTGTAACAGCTTTAGGAACATTAGAACTTCCACTGACTCCCTTCACTTGATTGTTAGAATTAGTAAACACACCACCTCCACACCTTCCCTGCTTCTCCCAAGCCAACGCCTTTTGGTGTGCTTCCGCCACAGATCTTGGATCGAACATATTAACCATATCCTGGATCTGCATTCGTAACCCTCCAACAAATCTTGCTCTCAACTGCTCTTCCGTTTCCATTATATCGTTCGTGGCAATGAGTTGGTAAAATTCATCTACATAGTCATTGACCGACTTCGTCCCCTTCCTTAGATTCTGCAATCTCTGGTACATAAGTGACTAATAGTTGTATGGTAAAAATGTAGCTCTCATCATTTTCTTCATCTTATCCCACTCAATAACCTTTGACTTTCCCATCCGTTCTCGTGTAAGTTTAGTTTGCTGCCACCACGCCAAAGCTCTCCCCCTCAATCTAGTAGCAACCAACTTCACTCGACGATCTTTAGGAACCTCCTTGAAATCAAAGATCTCTTCAACATTAGATAACCAATCCAAAAATTCTTCAGCAACCATTCCACCCTTGAACTCTGGAATTTCCATCTTCATTCCCGATTCCCAACGTCGATCATCACCAATAACCCGATACTGACATTGTCCCTGATCTCTATCTCTGAAATGAACACTTCCTCTTTCACCATCAAACTCCTCATCAAAGTCTGATGTATAGAGTTGTCGATCACGACCTTCAACATCTCTACTACCACTCCTTCGATCAGCATTCTCATCACGATTGTCAATATTCCTCCTACTTCGATTATCAACACTTCTATGATCTTGATCTTCTCTTCTCTCTCGATCTGAATGTATCGAAGCTCTACTTCCACCATGGTTCAATTCAGGTGAAACCCTTCTTCGATTTTGATTCATTTCAAGCATCATTCTCTCTAATCGACCAATCCCTTCATTCAACTTTTCAGTGAAACTCTCGTTGATTCGTTGCTCCATTTCATCGGCCTCTTCTCTTCCATACAAGGCATTAATATTGCGATGACGTTGAGCTCGTCTCGGTGGCATGATTGAACTTCAAACAAACTTCAACAAATTGAACACCAAACTTCAACAAACAACAAGTCACGGCTCACACTAGCCCGCACAAACTCCTTGGCTCGGCACAAAGTAACTCGGTTCAACACTAACTCGTTAGAATGCAACAACCTAGGATAGGTCGGCACGGATTCAACACTTCAAACTCAACTTTGGCGTGCAAATTCTCCCCCACAAATTCAAACACCTTTCCACACTTTGATCCAAAGTGAAATGGATCGAAACTCCCAACTTGTTGCAACTTCACGATGAACACGATGAACTCCAAATTCCTCAACAATGGCAAATCCAATTTCCAAACTTCAATTTCTCGAAACCCAAATCTCCAAATGATGCAAACTCCTTGCAATCTAGCTCTGGTACCAAAACTGACGCAGCAGATTAACAAAAACTTGATATGTCGATGGAATTAGCAATCGGTGGATTGAACAATACTGAAAATGCCCAAATCCATTGATCTCAAGAGATACCGGATTCTAGCTATCCTTAACACGTTGATGGCGCACGATACCATGATGTAGGATCTACGATTCTTCGACGTTGATCAAGCGCACTTGATTCCGTGAATCGGCTTCAACGTTCGTTGATTCGAGCGCACTCGAATGCCGAAGTGGAGATAGGAGATTTTCACTCGACTACCAATTTAAAGAAAGCACAAAGCAATCAAATGGAAATTTTATTCAAAAGTCAACAACCATTTACAATGACTTCACGTCCCTATTTATAGGGTTACAACACGACTTAAGGAAATTACAACACTTTACACAAACGATATAAGCAACAAATTACCAAAGTGCAACGACTTAAAATTTCACGACATAAGCTTTATACGACCTAAAAAGAATAACATGTGACTTAAAAAAAAATGCAGACGACACAACTTTGTGACTCAGTAGTAAGTCGTTCGCGACTCAGTAATAAGTCGTTCGCGACTCAGTAATCATCAGCGACTTAAATCATTTTGATGTTCGCGACTTATTTCCTTTACCCGAGCTAAGAGAAGCCGGTAACAATCTTCGCGACTTAAGAATTGGGGAAAACGACTTACTGTCGTTCGCGTCTAGGTTTAGGTTTGAGGGTCGTGGGCCGCGGCTGAAGTGATGAGTCGTAGGTCGCGGTAATGGTGAGTCGTAGGTCGTGGGAGGGCTGGGTCGCGGCTGAAGTGGTGAGTCGTGGAGAAGTGGCGATGGGAATGAGTCGTGGGTCGTTGAGGGGGACGAGTCGTGGGGAAATGGATGGGGATGAGTCGCGGGGTTGTGGGAAGTGGTGATGGGGATGAGTCGCGAACCGGTGAGGAGTTGGGCCGTGGATGGGGAAGTGGTGTTAGGTCGGCCCCTGTTTTTAAGGTACGTACTTCATCAATATAGCTACGCGAATAAAATAATATACGTACATCCTGCGTATAAATTCCAATTGATTATCAATTATATCAATTTCCTTTTTATTCACATTTATTTTGATTGTTATTCACTTATTCACAATTCCCACAGTCACAAATATCAGTTTCAGCATTAATTCAATTATTCACTTAGCATACTATCAATACCAAATTTATTTAAGAATTCATTATTCTCTTCTTAAGTTCAATATAATTATTTTACATACTTCTTACATTTATTTTCACTTTACCATTGAAGTTTATATTCATTACCATTCACTTTGCCCTTACAATTCCATTTAAATTAAATTTGACTTCCACTTTGAATATCGAATTAGTTTCACTTTCTAATTAATTTAAATCTAACATTAAATGTTTATTTGCAAACTTTACTTTCTTTAGTCCTTTCGATTCCACTTACTTTACATTCACAGTTAAAATAGATTTCAATATTCAGTGTCAAATTCTATTTGCTTAGCTTAAATCATTTGTCATTAATGAAAATTTTCAAAATTTTCAAAAAAATTTCAAACTCCCAAAATTTTCGAATTTTTTTGGCAGAGTCTCCTTTGTACGGAGGATCTTTTGCATTTTTACAAGAGATATAAATACATATACATCGACCCACACGGTCGGAAAACAGAAAACAGTTCATATTTCCTATTTGTATTGCGTAGGCGTACCTTATTTAGCATTTTTAAGCAAGCAGCTATTTATTCAAGCAATTAGTGCAGTCAGAACCAGTCAAACGGCTTCCAAAAACCTGTACTTACTCAATTTAAACATATAAGTGACAAATATACAAAGTTTATTAATATCTCACTTTATTATAAATAACTAAAACATGCATTCTATAAACAGTGCATATTATATACTTCCATAAACACATATGAAATATTTCGACACTTATCTATAATGCTCCCGACAATATTCAAACCATCCTGTTCAATTTAAATGATTTCACAACTCTCTCTTACTTAACTTAAATTCATTTTAAGTCCAAGCAAACTCATTTAATTTGAATTGATTTTAAAAGCAATCTAACTTCCATTTTATTCCAAATCAAATTCTCATTAATACAACTTAAGTTAATTAACTCAATTACTAATTTCATTTACCAAACAAGTTTAATTTCAAATCATTTCATAAAACTCGACATCACGATATCTCAAATTATTTAAGGCAAGCTTTTATTCAAATATTACTTAAGTCATTTATTTATTTTTTGTCAAATTATTTCAACTTTAAAACTCAAGTTATATATATTTCATAAGCACTTCCTAATTTAAATCATTAATTTGATTTTCAATTATCAACAAATTCCATCTACTAACTAATTTAAATTAGTTTATTTCAGTCAACCCTTTTTGAATTTCATATTTTCAATTACATTCGATTCACCAACAATCTAAGCTGAACTCATTTACACTCCATTGTTTGCATTCAATTTATTTTTCATCCCAACAAACGCATATTTATTTCAATTGATTCAAGAACCAATTTTATTGGCTTCTGTTAATCCATAGAATTTATTTAATCTCGTTTTCGTCAAATGACAATTCACTTCTACGAAATTTGACCATATGCAAGTGAATAAATAACTTCGTAAGCTTGTAACCACTTTAATTTGATTTCAACTCAATTAAGAGTCAATTTCTTCCATTCTAATTCATTTGCAATCATTTCAATTTTAATTTTATTCACTTTAATTTTATTTACCACTCAACCATCACTATTTCAAATCTATTTTGTTTAATTTTAGTTCATTGCCAGCTCCGTTCGTTTAAATTAAATCAGTATATTTTATTGAATCCATATGAATTCTAATTCACATTCAATAATTTATTTCTGAACTCCTCTCATTTTATAACGAGGCCATTTCCAATTTATCTCAACTTAGATTTTTTATTTTTATTTGCAATATAAATCATTTTTATGTTAATTCAATTCCATTCAACTTCAACTCAAATTTAATTCACTTACAATTTCAAGTTGAATTTCTATTAATAGCTCAAGCTTCACTTTCAAATTCTATCATTTGTTCACAACCCAAATTTTTATTAACGAATTCGAGTTCATTTCCATTTCCATATTCCATTAATTTATCAGGTAGTCTATTTAAAATTTTACCCAATATTTGCTTTTTTTTATATTTCAAAAAAATTCACTCTAACCGTTTTACTTGAGTTCAATCTATTTTATATTTTAAATTTTGGATTATATTCATTATCATTACAAACAATTTTATTTGGCCTATTCATTTTACTTCCAAACTTTAAAAGTCACAACTTATTTATATTCATATTTCATCTATTACAATCAATCTCATTCACATTTTACTTTTTAACTCGGAATTATACCCTTTTATTTAGCCAATATATTTTTATTATTCCATAAACATTTTAAACAAAATTCCTGAGTTAAACAATTTTCCAAAATTTCAATATCACCTTTGAATTCAACTATATCCAAAATTCTTTAGCAAATTCATTAATTCCTTAATTTCAAAACCAAACCCAGTTCGCACACAGTTCCAATTTAAAACAACTTAGTAGCAATTTCTCTTCTAAAAACTCGAAAATGAACTTCGATGATGTTGCAGT
Organism: Allium cepa; assembly: GCA_030765085.1. Classification (NCBI taxonomy): domain Eukaryota; kingdom Viridiplantae; phylum Streptophyta; class Magnoliopsida; order Asparagales; family Amaryllidaceae; genus Allium; species Allium cepa. Next base: position 977,149,230 of record CM060939.1, read on the forward strand.
CATCACTGAAATTATTTTCCATCGATCGAAAGAGAATTAAATGCTTTTATCTTTTTAAAATCCCTTCCAAATGTTTTTAAATTCCAAATCTCTCCATATTCAATTCCAATTGAAAAAATATTTCCGAGATAATACCACTATTATTTCTCCAAAACTTTTGAAAACCGTTTCCAAATCCAAATGAATTTAAACCCTTTTCCAAAATTAAAAATTTGAAACCCTTCCAATTTATATTCCGACATTACTCTGGGACTTTATTTCCAATGTTAAATCACATTCATAGTTTATATTTACAAATTTCTCTAGAGGTTTATTTCAATTTATAAATTACATTTATAATCTATATTTCAAATTCCATTCTGTGACATAAATTTATTTCCTCAACTTTGGTTATAAGTTCTAATTTCTTATTCAATTTCTACACAAGAGTGTTAATAATTTATTATTATCATTCTCTAACAACCAAGCAGCCAAATACTATAATAATTTACGAAAATTATTTCTTTTATATACACAAATAATTTGGGTAAAATTATTTCATTTACCCTACTTTAAAACAATACTGTGTCGAATTGTTCTATTCAAGTGTTTAGGTATCCCTATCAATAACGTTAATTACTCGTATTGACCAGAATCCATAAACTACTCAATAAACCAATCAACACAATATAAAAATCATTTTTTATTCACTAACAAATACGCGCTCATATTTATTAATACGCTCAAACTCATTCTAGAGTACTATTGACTCTATTTCAATGAGTAATTCCCACCAGAGCCAAGGTTATCGCTAACCTAAGCTCTGATACCAAGTGTAACATCCCGCAAATCCGTACCCTTTGAGTCAACCCTATTCTATGTCAATCAACTCAAGTTGTACAAAAATACGAACCATCTGGGTTAAAGAAGAAGAGGTAGAAGAAGAAAATAGAAATCAACATCAGAATCTAACCATCGCAGCGGAATAAAATATAATAGATAATAAATGATCTTTATTCAAAAATCAAATATCTCTGTTTAAATATTACGTCATCATAGTACATCAATCACAGCTCGACAATATCATACACTGGATACACAACTACCAACACAGCGGAATATATATAAAAGCAAGTACGAGAGTACGTATCGACATCTAGATCATCTCCTGAGCTGGAATACCAGCGTGAGAAAATCACACCCAATTTGATTATTAAAGTTCCAAAAATCCTTTGAAAACAAAAGCTTCTCGTAAGACCACGCCACAAATAAACATGTCGGGTTTTTACCTTACGATAGCTAAAACCTTTTTTTATTAAAATTCTCTGATATTATAATAGTGTCTATAGAAAGTAAAATAGAATCTAGCTGAAATGCTTGCATCTCACGTTTCATCAATAGTTGGGCACAATCAAAACCGTACGGCGCGTAGGGAAAATGGATTCCAACTAATGGCTAGGCACTGGGGTACCACCTGTCACAGTACCTGGTCTAGATCAGCGTACCGAGGAGCCACTCTAACTCCCCTGCAACACAAGACCGGAACCATCCCTTACTGGACAGTCCCGAGAAAGATCACCCCGCGGTTGGGATCAACAACTGCCCACTAAGCCAAAATAAAAGGGACATCTAGACAGGGATGACCTCACCCTCCAGTGGGGGCTACCCACAAAGCCTTGCTGCATAACCCCTAATTTTCAGCCATTCCCATTTGATGAGGCTTGAGGCTAAGCGTTACCTTTAGAACATATCCCTTAGAATGCCTATCGCCCACCTGATGATGTTCTGAAAGCATTCATCCCTACAAGTCCGTCCCGGGTTCGAACGGAACCGAAGGCACTATTCCTACTACATCCATTTTGGAAATATCCTCAGGATTAGTAGAGACTAGCCCTTGCACTTCAATGCTCCATCTTCGAAACCAAACTCGTTTTCACGAAACGTACAAACCGGATCGAAGTGGTTTTCGAGAAATAAATCTCGATCCCGGTCTCTTCGAAACGATCAGCGCATTTGGCCAATATTGATAGTCGGTGATTTAACTATCAATTCAAATTCATAAGCATCCATCAAGCAATAAATAATTTCCCAAATTATTTATTTTTCTCAAATATCTTCACAAGATATATTTTTATTTTCAACACCCTTTGAAAACGGTTTTCAAAATTATCTTTCCTTCTCAGAATAAATTCCAAGTATTTCTATTTCCACTGGAATTACCAAGCACAAAACTAGTTTTTTTTAAAATAAACTAAAAACACTTTATTGTAAAATATATTTAACATTTAATATAGAAAAACTACTTTAGTACTTATTTTAAAATAATACTCTAGAAATAACTAAAATTAGGTTACTTTATAACTATATATTAGATTTCTTCTTTTAATAAAATACCAAATCATTCTTTAAATAATCATTACGATAATAAATTAACAAATTACTTACCTTAGAATTTACTACTTCAATAATAATTGATATATATATATATATACACTATAAGAATATTTGAAAATAAGGTTACTTTATAAATACAAACTAGGTTTTTACCTTTTAAACAGAATTACGAAGTCACTGTTATAAATTATTACTACGGTAATAGATTTTAAATAAATATTTACTTTAGAATTTAAACATTTAAAAGATAAATTTTCAAGAATATACTTTGTAAAACAACACTAAAACCTTTATTTTATTTTTAAAGCTTACTTTGAAAACGTACTTGGCTATCCAGAGAAATATACTTCTCTTCACAACCTTTAAAAATAAATCACTATTTATTTTTAAACAATTTTTCTCATTCCTTTAATAAATTCCCACCTTGAATTTATTCTTTCAAATATCCAATTTCAAACTCTTAAATCAATTCCCAAATTGATTTCTAATTTACTTCATTTATTCAAAATCTTTTAATTTCGTATTTTATTCCTAAGTTATGGTTTAAAATATTTTTAATTGAAATACCAATTTAGATTTCTTAGTTTCTTCTGATTCCTTTAAATAATTTAAAACTTTGAGTTTTAAAATGATTCTTTATTCCTTTAAAATAATATCACTTGATTTTACAATTCAATAATTACTGTTTATTCAAACCACTTTCCTTTAATACTCGAAGTTATTTATTAGTATTTAACATACTTCCATTTCTTTTCAATTCATTCTAATTTTATTAATTTTTCTATGGTTATTTCATTTACAAATTTACTTCCTTTATTTTCTTTCCAAAATCAATTTATATATTTTTGGTAATTCATTGTGACCAATATATATATCCAATCCAATCATATCATTCAATATTCCAATATATTCAACATAGAATATCAAGTAATCACAAACAGAGAATATTAAATAATAATGTTGAGGGGTCCAGTTGGATCCCTCCAACCTGTTTTTCCCTGCATCCACAGATGTTAGCACAATATAATATGCCAATTCCAAAATTACCATATTATAGGACATCAATCAATCTCAACCATTCAAACAATTATTTAAATTTAATCATTTAAATTTAAAATTAAATTAACTGAGTGAGATTAACTCACCTCTGATTTTAAAATTGCCATCCATCCAGACCATTTTGATTCTTCCCAGATTTTTGACCTTGTATAACAATCATACGATTTATTAACATTTTGAAATAACTTGAACAATTTATTTCCATTTTATAAATTTAATTAACCAATGATTCTATTTTAACTAATAAATTTTAAATTTAAACTAATTCTCTTTTTAAAATATTACTTTTAATAACTAAAATAATTCGGTAAGTTTATTAAACAAATTTGATCACCATAATATCTTATTTTTAAAATTAAACTACTAAGTGTTACATGACTATATGTATATTTATTTTATTTTTATACATTCGATAATATTTTTAAAACCCCTACTATTATTTTAAAACCTTATTTGTAAAAATAAATTTTCTGTTTATATATTTTAAATGAAAATATATATATATATATATATACTTATTCTCTTTTTCTTCACTGTATAAACATACACAGTATAAATATATACACACCTTTAAACTGGAACATATTTACTATTTTTTTAAACATAATTTAAACTAAACCTAAACATTAATTAAATTTAAACCTATAAAATTCATACCCAAAATAAGCTCTGCCCAGAAGCTTCTCCCTCAGATTGCACGAATTCCCAAACAGCCGTCGCGCCTCCCACTACTCACCCTAGTTCAATCGTCAACGCAATCCTTGACCATGACTCAAACTGCATCGTTGTCCCTACGCGAACTGAAGCAGACCCCCCTAGCTCGTGCCTTCCACCTCGACTATGCTTCATCATCAATCGAAGACTCGACTTCGTCCAACTTTCCACGACAACTCAGCCCCACGCCTTGACTCTCCCACCAACCGCAAGCTTCGCGATCGAATCTGAGTTCGACACTCCAAAACCCTAGGTGTACGACCCTATTGACAGCCGCGATTCAATTTCCCTCGAATCTGATTAAAGAACAATGACGAATGATTTTGAGGAGAGGCTGCTTTCTCCCTTGTTTTTTCGTTTGATTCCAATTTTGGGGGTTAGCTAGAGAAGAGGAAGGGCATACGAGTTTCTATCAGGGTTTCATTTCATTTTTTTTATATAAAATGCAAGTTCGATTGAAAAGCTCGGCCATTTTTAAAAAAAAGAAGGTTTCGATCATGAACTGAACGGATGGTCTCGTGTTCGAAAAGAAACAGGATAAGAGATGGTGTGTTCGAGAAGGCAAAGGAAGCGTGTTGAAGACGCCTTGCTACAGTGTTCACTTATTTTTAATTCAAATTCAAATTGATTATTATCAATTAAATCTTCAGCGTGTTTATAAATCGTACACACACACTAACTCCGATCAATACGAAATTTGAAATCTGATAATAATTCAATATTACGGACCCAATGGAACTGGTTTCGTCGAATTCCGAGACTGTGCCTCGGAAGGATATTTTTAAATTCAATTTTAACGATATAAAATTTCAAAGCTTAACAAAACGCTTTCAAATTCAATTTTAAAAGTTTTATCACCTTCATTATTATTAATATGAATTTTACAAGCCTTCAAATTATTTTTATCCGGCTTAAAACTCCAGATTCAACATTTAGCTCAACTTAAAATTATTTAATTCAATAATTAATTTATCAAATAAATAGTGATACTTGAATTCAAGTTAAAATTACTCTATTGAATATTTAAAATCAATTAAATATTCCGATTTTAAATGCTTGAAAATTCCGGGTCGTCACATATCGGATTCCCTTTGACCGTGTAATAGTTGAGCCAAGAATGTCGAAAACATGTTAACCATGTTGATTTCTTATTCAATTATGAAAGTCACTAATACTATATTTGATACTAAAAACCAATAAGGTAGACTTTTTTATCAGTAAGATTCAGGAATGAAGTGCTTAAACAAGGCTTTGATATGCTACCAATGCTTTAAATTACCTTAATTTAGTCCTAAACGAGGGATAGTACAATTTTTAATTTAAAAACAAGTTGAGTATACGAACAATTATTTCTATAAGCTATAATTTTTAACTGGATAGTCGATTAATCATGTAACGACCTAGAATTTCACTGCTTTGATTCGCGAATATTTAATTAATTTTAAATATTCAATACATAGGTTTTCTAATGAAAATAAAAATATTTAAATAATAATTAATGGTAGTGGAATCATTTTCAATTTTGGTTACAAAAATATTTTGTTTGAAGAAATTCGAAAATGTGACCGGAATTCGTTTTCAGGTACTTCCGACTTTTCATTAGCTGAAAGTTGTCTAATATGTTGCGAACTCTTTAGTGTAAATTTATACATATGTAAATTAGCTATTATATGTATATATAGATGTGTTAATGTATGTATATATAGGTATTTATATTTAAGTAAATAATGTTTGAAATTTAAAAAAATTGTCACATCGTAAGGGATGAAGGTACTTAAACATGTTTAACCATGTTTTCTTTGACATGATGAGGGAGGGGGAAAAGGTGGTCGACAAAAATGGCATGTGTGGTGGAAGTTGTTAAGGTGGCAAAACAATATGGTGGGTAGAAGTACAAGGGTAGATAGGTAATTCTCTTTTTTCTCTTGTTTATAAATAACTTTCCATTCTTTTATTTTTCCTCCTCTTCCTCCTATCATATCTTGCTGATCTCTGATTCAAAAGGAGAAATTCTGTAACAACCCTGGTACTGGTGATTACCTATGATATTAAACTATAACGCTAGTTATAATTTAATATTGAAAATAAAATGGAGAAAATAAAGATTTAATTTTTTTATTTCAAATAAACAATGTGATTTGAGTATAAATATTGAATTTTTATTTGCTTTGAGTTAATAAATGGAAAACAATGTGATCTTATTAAATTAGAGTTAATAAATTAATCAATTGATGTGTTTCAACATATAATTGGTGAAATAAATATAAATTGATGACGGGGACATCCGATAAAATTGGAACGATACAGAGAAGATTAGTTAGGAGTTTTGTTAAAACTCCTAGAGAAGCACTAACATCTTAAAACCCATTTTATTCGTGGAATGGAATCCACTTCGAGCCCGTTAAAGGGATGGAACCCTAAGTAGAATGGAACCTACGAAAAATCTAGTGGAACATTGTTTTGTAACCACTAACTTTTATTCAAATGTTTTACAAAATTATATCTTGTTTTCAAAATGATTTCAAAATCTTCCTTTTTAAATCAAAAAACATCCATTCTGCGTTTAAAATACTTTTAGCCTCAAAATAATATTTATTTTCAATATCAAATTATCCTTGGTTTTAAACTATCTTTTAATTATAATATATCTAAATTTTAATATTTATACTTAGATTCAAATATAAAATTATAGCAAAATTTTGTATACACCAAAATATTATTCTCTATACTTATTTATGTATTTTAACTATAGTTAAGTATATTTATAAAGCCTAAAATAGTTTTAATACAAGATAGAAGTTATTTTCAAAGAATTTTTTTTTACCAAAAACAACTTAGGCATGTCGACAACCCCAAGGAACCCTTATCGACAAGGTGGCAGTTTATTTCAAAAGTTTAATTTTCAAAGAAAGTGCCTATTCGTCATATCCTTTCATGAATGGACATGGCTATTGTCCTACTATAAATAGGGGCTGTTTTAAACGAATTTGCATTCATATATATTCTCTAATTTCACTCCTCTTCTTCTTCCACATTTCTTTATATACGTTTGTACCATTACTCTGCCGAAATCACCATTGAATCTAACTAGATCATCTCTGGTTTGATTCTCTATCACTATCTCAACAAGATCCCAGTGCTATTCAGAGTTATAGACTTCTTTGTAATCAATCGAGTGAGAAAAGGTGTGATTGTAGCCTGGAAAATCAACCACGTGAACTTGTTGCCCGTAAAATCAAGTACGTCTACCCAGAGGATCGTGAATCTGGAGCGGTTTACCTCGGCGCCTTGAAATCGGGGTGTAATTGTAAGAATTGATTTTGAAATGAAATCTGTACTAGTGTTGCGGGACTGGATGTCGGGTAACTCCGAATCGGTATAAAATTCGATGTGTTCTTTCTTTTATCGCTTTTACTTTATTTCTGCATCTGTGTTTGATTCTGTGATCATATCTATGTTTGAATATTGCATACATTTGCGTTTAAATTAATATAAACTAAAAAAGAATTTGTAATTCCTTAAAACACTATTCACCCCCTCTCTTGTTTAATTCTAGCCTAAAGATCCGTAATCCACATTTCTCATATTTGGTATCAGTGCGAGGTTTTCAAAATTTCATAATCTGAATTTTGAAAAATTTCAAAATGGCTACCAACACTGGTACCGTTACTACGACCAACATTGGTTCTATTACCCCTATCACTGGTTCATTTGTAGAAGGTCAGTCTACTGTCAGACCACCACTTTTTAATGGAAGTAACTATGCATATTGCGTATGTAGGATGAAAATATATTTACAATCTATAGGTCTAGACACTTGGAATATCACAGAGACTGAATATTTCGAACCCACAACTGGTTTTGCACAATGGACTGTTGAGCAAAAGACCATTGCACAAAACAACTCTAAAGCTATGAATATTCTATTTTGTTCACTTGATAGGAATGAATTTAATCGAGTGTCAGTTTGTAAGTCTGCATATGAAATCTGCAAATTTGCAAGTTACTCACGAAGGAACAAGCAAAGTTAAACTGACCAAGATTTCCATGCTCACAAATCAGTTTCAATTATTTCAAATGAATTCTAATGAGTCTATTCTAGATATTTATAGTAGATTTCAGAATATTGTGCATTCTCTAATATCCTTGGGAAAAGAATTTTCGGGAGATGATCAAGTCAGAAAAATCTTAAATTCTCTTATTCCAGAATGGGATCAAAAGACACTTGCGATCGAAGAGGCAAATTACATTAGTACCTTAAAGATAGAAGAATTAATTGGAAACCTAATGTCGTTTGAAGTCCAAATGATTGGGAGAAGAGAAAGCGAAGCATATGAAAAGAAATCAGTTCCATTCAATGCATTGACCGATGGATCAGACTCAAAATGCACCGACCGATGGATCAGACTCAAACAACGATAATGATGAAGTGATAGCCTTTATGACCAAGAACTTTCAGAAATTCTTGAAATACAGAAAGATGAATAATCTCAAGAGAAACAACTATAAGAACTCTGGCAATCAAAATGTAGTGCCAAACTATATCAAATGTTTCAACTGTGACGAACCAGGCCATACCAAAAGAGACTGTCCACATCCAGATAAGCAAAATCTTCCTATAAACAATGATTCTATAAAGAAATGAAAACGTGCATTTACTACTACTCTAGATGACTCAGACTTGTCCTCAAGCAATGATGATAGGAAGAAAGATAATTCAAATATGTGTTTCACGGCAGTTCATGACTCCGAAGAATTTAGAGAATTTTTTTTAGAAAAAGGTACACATTTACAATACATTGGTTGAAATTGCATGCTTAGGATTGGATGTTTGATTGGTTGATTTTGAATTAGTGTATCGTTTGAATTTTTATTTTCATTATTGTATTTTTACTATTATTTTGTTATTATTTTTATTTTTAAATAGTATCATAATATTTTATGGAATATACTATGATTCTACAATATGCAAGATATATATAGACATTAAAAATAATATATATATATATATATATATATATATATATTTGAATACTTAAGGGAAATAAATCTTGAAAATTCAGAGACACCTGTCGACAAGGGTTCCCACCCGTTGTCGACAAGGGTACAGAAATTTGAAATTAAAATTTGAATTTAAATGTTGAATTCGCTCCATTTTTTCACTTCGTTCAAGTCTCTGAAAAGTCACCTTTTGACCAGAGAACATGTCCCTTGAGAACCTATTTATTTACTATCTCTTATCATGACTTTTCACTTTCATTTTCAAATTCAAACTCTTATTTCAAAATATCAAGCTTTCTACTCTCTACCCTAATGGCTTCTTCAAGCTACCCTTCCATAATGAGACTTTCCAAAAATATAAAAGAGCAACTTTTCAATAATCCGAAGGCTACAAAAGCATATATCAACTATGTTAACTATGGAAAAGTCCATCCCGGGAAGTTTGCTTTATTCCAAGATTACTCTAAATATGAAATCGATTCTCTTTTTGCAAACAACCAAGTTCTTAGTCTTGTTGATGCTTCATAAAATGACTTTGTTTGTTATCCAAATATTGTTAAAATTTTCTATGCAAATCTCAACCGTTGATTTTTATAATGGAAATGATGATGAAATTTGGAGTAGTGTCAAAGGCACTAGAATCATCTTAAATTGTGATGTTTTGGGTACCATTATCAATTGCAAGAGCACAGGAATGGATCTTTCTAGTTTTAATATCGATGAAAATGACTGTGAGACATTTCATGACATTTTCAAAGGAAATGATAACTTCGAATTCATTAATCGAAACATTCAACCAAAAGCTAGAATTGTTAATCTTATTTTACAACATACGTTGACCCTAAGATTAGGGAGTTTTTACAATCCAACTTCAAAAGTTTGCAAAGCACATTTTGCTATTTTTGGAAGTTATGATATTAATTGGATGCAAGTTATTTTGGATGAACTTCATCCCAAAAGTTTTGAAATGGGTGAAAACACTTTGTATCATGGAATCTATCTCACTTAGATTTTTAATTATTTTGGAGTTGATTTCAAAGGAGAAGAATTTGTTTCAAGAAAAGTTTTTAATCACTCAAACATTTTTCTTATGAAAATTCCATATGTTTTTCAACTATATGAGACTCTTGCCGAAAAGGAAGAGCGTTTGGCTCATGAGGAGATGGTAGAGGAGGAAGAAGAAGAAGGGGATGAAATGGAAATAGAAGAAGAAGAAGAAGGTGAAACATACTTAGAAAGTATTGACTATCCCTCTAATCCAACCAACAAAACCTTACTCAAAAATCAAAAGACCATTGTTGAGAATCAACGGACTCTTAAACGGTCCATTAGTAAGAAATTGGATAAAATGTCATCCAAGATGAACAAGTTTTTCTCCAAAGCCAGCAAGAAGCTTGGATTATCTTCATCTTTGTCATCCTCTAATTAGTTCCACCTTTTCATGTCATATTGTATTGGTTTTAGTTTGTTTTGATTTGAATGTTCGCGTAGTTCTTAATGTTTAATCATTGTGTCGTTCTATTATGAAATGAAATTGAATTACTTTTCTGTTATGTAGCTTATCCTATCTCCAGAATAAATGTTAGTATATTATATAAATATACACACACACACACACACAATTATTCACAAAATCTAAATGAGTCATCAAAATTAACTGACCCGTGTCGACAACCTCCAGAGACCATGTCGACAAGTACGGGTCAAAAATGTCTTTTCATTTTAAATTTGAAATTTGAATAACTACCTTGCGTCTATTCATTTCAAACGAATTTCTACACCTATAAATACATATTTCTTTCAAAATTCATCACTCAAATTCATTTCTTATCTACTTTATCTATATTTTTTCTCTCAAACTTAAATATGACCGATCCAATTCATAGTTTGATCGAGAATCTTGAAGAAACCCTTAATTCTTTCAAAAATATTCTTTCTTTCATTCTTCGTAATCAGCGACACTTAGAGTTGAGTCAAATGTAGATGATCAAGGAGCAAGAAAAACATTTCAATACTATACGATGGATGATTTCTTCCCTGCACAAAATTAATAATGAAGCACATCCTCCAGTCTCTCTCACCAATGAAAATGAAAATTCGGATGTCATTAAAGATGACCCTATATTTGGAGAAGAAGGATGGGTGGAAGTTCCTCGTAATGTTTGGTTTTATTTAATTTCTTTGTTTGATTTGAAGTGATTACTTGGATTGATTTGATTTGATTTGGTTTGGTGTGGATTGATGTATAAATACACATTGATATTTATATGATCTTTGATTAGTTATCATGTATATCAGTATAATTATCTCTCAATCTATCTATTATATACTCCATTGTAAATTTTATTAATGCAGGTACTTTAGTACAAGAATAAGGGGGAGTTGTATAGTTTGGAGTTAGTTTTTTGTTGATGACAAAGGGGGAGAAGTATAAAATAGGATAGTTAGGCATAGATTAAGGGGGAGTTATTAGTTTTAGGGGGAGTTATTAGGATAGAAGTAATATTTTATAATCAAAGGTTGTCATCATCAAAAGGGGTAGATTATTAGTCCCTGAGAAGTTGGTTTTGATGATAACAACCTTAGAATAACATTATAAAATATAAATACTAACATTATTATTTGGATATATATATATATATATATATGCAGGATATATATACAAGTACCAAAGAATGAAGACTGTACAGTATAGAGATTCAAGAACTGATAAACTCAAGATCGAAGATATCAAGATTCAAGACTCATAAGTATCAAGATTATAAAGAGTTCAAGATTTCAATATAAGTAATTTAGTTAGGAATTTTGTTAAAACTCTTAGAAAAGCACTAACATCTTAAAATTTTGATTCGTGGAATGGAATCCACTTCGAGCCCGTTAAAGGGAAAGAACCCTAAGTAGGATGGTGTTTAATGGAAAATGTTCTATCGATTAGAATATGCTGATAAATTTCGAAATAAAATTTTACCGCAAGCGCACGGTGTACGATTGTAGCACGTGGCAAATACAAGTCGATCCGTATCGAATTGATGATTTTAAAATTATATTCAATCAAATTAAACCAAAGTCGATGGAATGTTAACTAACTAAAAGAAAGTAAAAACAAGCTAAAACGAAGAAGAATAAAATTAAGAGATTAAAGAGCAATTTAGAGGCAAATCCACTCTCTAGATCACACAGTTCAACACACATGAAATTATGATCTCTCTTTTTTGGTCACTACTGAATTTAAATGATGTGTTTATAATAAGTATGGCTCATTTGTGCTATTAATTAGCTCAACAGAAGCCATCAAACTATAACACAACCTGTAACAACCCTGAATTTTGTGATTTATTTTAATTGTTTATTTTGATTATTTTATTTAAAAACTTTACTTTATTTATTAAAGTGGATACATTTTGGTTATTTTAAAAATAAATTTTAATTTTGTGTGAATTATTATTTCAAATCTGAATAAATAGGATATTTCCTGAAAAGTGGATTTTTGGTCAATCTGGTCAAACTTTGACTTTTAAACTTAAAATTTAAATATTTGAATTCTTGAATTTTATATTTTATTATGATAAGAAATTAAATTTTAAGAACACTATTTTTGTTTCATTGAAATCCGATTTATGTTGTGAAAGTTATGATTTTTACAATATTGGGTGTAAATTGATTTATTTAATAAAATTATCTATTTTAATTTATATAATAATATTTTTATTTGTCAAATCACGTTCTAAAATGTGTTATATGACATGTTAGGTATATATTTTGTTTCTAAATATTTAAAAATTATAATAGAATTTTTTCAAAATTTACTGCATTTATTTCCTATTTTTAAAGGCTGTTTTATATTTTTCTGCTAGTTTCTTCATATAAATTATATTTAATTAAATTTTATTTATTTATTTTGTGAATGCATTTTTATTTTATTTCATTATGTTTATTTATAATTATTTTCCAAGTTCATATAAATATTCCAAAATTTATTCTGTTTATTTTGAAATTTTCTTGACAAGTTTGCATTTTCTGAGCTATTTTCTTATTTTTATCATATATAATTTTTATTTATTTATTTATTTATACTTTATATTTTGTTGAATTTTCGAAATTTTAACTGAATTTATTATTCTTTTCAATAATTTAAACTTATATAAATAAATTAAAAGAAATTTGAAAGGGTTATGACTTTTGATTTTCCTATGGCTCTTTATCTTCCACCTTTTCACATTTAACATAACTTTTCATTCAATAGGCTGCCTTAACCTCTTCTCTTCAGCCGACCATCACTTTTCATTTCATGTAAAACATTTTTCTTCTCTCCTGAGAAAAAATTTCGGCCTCTCTTTGTTCAAAAACTTTGGTAAATGTTCTTTTTCTATTTCACTTTTTCCATTGTTTTATATTTATTTGTACTTGTTTCTTCCTCTTTTATGCTCGGACCCTTGCTCCTCGTTCACCATGGCCACCTCCACCTCCAGCCCACTGCCCATCCATGGCCATTATAATGACCTGAAATTTCCGAACCCAAAAATTCCAGATAGTTATGAAAAAGAAGAAAGAGATAGAAGAAGAAGATCAGAAACATCAACATCTCACATTCGCAGCTGATAAAATATAATAATAAGTAATAACAGTTTACAAAAGATTAATTCTGTCGATTACAATTAAATACATCAGAGTTACACATATATACAGACATTGAATATACACAATTATCATGTCACAGATATACAACAATATAATACAGCGGAGATACTCTACACGTTCTTGCCATCCAGCTCGCCTCCTGAGCTCTAGAACGTCCTTACCTGAAAATCTGCAATACTCGGTCTGATCCGAGAATTACACCAAAGTAACACCTGGGTCAGGCAGGAAACCAGCGTGAGTAAATCCATCTAACATGGAATGCAAAGCATAAAACTTATATATAACCTGGGGTAACTCAAAGCAAATCACAAAGCCACAATTTATTATAGACATCACTTATTTCACATATAAGTTTTCTAAATACCAAGATTTAGATTTAAAATAATCCAATTCCTCTAAATCACTTCACTCCAACATAAAGATTTCACATATCAATCTATAAAAATTCGAAGTGGTTTTGGGCATTTCCTAATACCCGACCCTGGTCTCTTCGTGTCTCGTGTCATCCTAACCCAAGTTATCCAAATGAAATACACAACATTTCATATCAGAGATATCAACTCACTCAAAACATCCAATACCATTCAACCATCCATAAGAAAAACTCGATCGTTACCAAAATTAATTTAATTAAAAAATGGAGACAAGGAAGAAGTTGCAAAAAAAATTAGTCGCAGGGACAACAAGTTTGCTTTTTAGTCTGAAGGACACTTTTTAGTGTAAACAGAAAATGATAGTTACAACTATCATTCTGTAGCTTACACTAAAAAATGTTCTTTAGCCTAAAAAGCAAACTTGTTGTCCCTGAGACTAATTTTTTCTTCAACTTTTTCCTTGATCCTAAAAACCCCTTAATTCTAATTGAATTTCAAACCTCAATCACTTAGATTCCTTCACTTGTCATTAATTAATTTCAAATCAATTAATCAATCATCCCTTCATTATTCATCTTAGTTAATCAACTTGGATTAATTATCCTTCAATTTCATTGAAAAAATTATCATTAGTTAACTTTACAATATTTATTATTAACAACAAAAATCAATAAGTAATCTTAATTACTTCATAAATTAATTAACTATATTAATTACATCAATTCTTAATTACCTATATTAATTAATTTCTCATAAGTCGTTTTTTTATTGAATTGATTTAATCTTAATTAATCAATTTTTAATTGCATCAATAATTATATAAATTAATGATTTCCAATTATATTTTGATTTGTTCTAATCTAAATCAATTACTTTAATTCAACCACAATATCAATCATTCTCGATTTATCTCAACCTGTAATTATCTACTTTTTTATTTACTTCATTAAGTAAATTAATTATTCTTAATTAACTATCTACATTTATCTCTTGGTTAATTTCACAAAGTAATTATATTTATTAATTACATTAAATAATTACCTATCAAACCATCCACTGATTATTCTACATTGATTAAACTTAATAAATGAACTTAAACCTTCATTAATTAATTAATTCAAACCCTTAATTACTAAATTATTCAACCCAAATCATTAATTAATTGAATTAATTAATTATTCATTTTAATTACCCTTCTAATTTGATGAATCAGAAATCATTAAGCCCTTAACAACATTAGAATGGAAACATTCTCTTATTTATAACTTTAAATCTAAAACAATTTAAAAACCCGAATACTTCGAGTCAACCCACAATTAACTCGTGAACCACCATAACCAAAGTCACATTATCATCGGTACACATCCAATCAATTTATTCATCCAACCAATTATTTAAACTTAACCATTTAAATTTAAATAAAAATCCAACAGAGTGAGATTTACTCACCTTTGCTGTTAATTTGCAATCCCCTTCAATCTTGACTTTGGTTTCATCAAAATTTTGACCTTGTAAAAACATTTACAGTTTATTATCATTTGAACTAATCAATTACCACTAAATAAATTAATTAACCAACAATGAAATTTAAACTATTTCCCTTTTAATAAAAATATTTTAGCTACCACAAAAATTGAATTGGTTTATTAAACAGATCTATCTCCATAAAACAATATTTTAAAGCTAAGCTAGTAAGTGAAAATATGCATATATATTTTTTGACTCCTTATATATATTTAAATTAAATTAAAAACAACTTAAAATTCAAAACTGCTTAACCATTTAAGATTTTATTTACTGTAAATAACTTCTGTATATATATAAATCAATTATTTACAAAACTTACTACTATATATTATTCATTTATTTGTTTGTTTTTTTAAACAGTATGTACAGATGTATGTACAGAGTTTATTTGATTAAATAAACCAAAAAAAATAAGGTGGTTATACCTCACTGCCGACGCCTCCACCATCGCATATCAAAACTCCAACAACTCGACTTCGATGAACTCCCCAGAAACGAGCCGCCTCGTGCCTCCCTTCTCGCGGTAGCCGCTTCGATCGCGTTGAGCCTCTCTGCATACCGCTGCGCCAAACCGTACCTGCGTTGCCGTGACTCTAACTCCAGATCGCAATGCCTCCGCTCGATTCAACAGTCAATACCCCCAAACTCGATTCATCTCCCCTCCCTTAGAATGCCGTCGAGTTTGCTAGCAAAACGCTCGCCTCCCTCTTTTCCCTATATTTTTTTTCTCTCGTTCGTTTGATTTTGGTCTGGAACTTGAGGGAGACGAAGATAAGATATATATTTGGGGAAGCTTCTTGTGTACGCGTTGATTATTATATAATTGAATATTGAAAATATCTCGTGTTGCATACCGTAAAATTTCGAACTCCTAATTAGACATGCCGCCAGGCGTTTATAAGGCTTTACCCGTATTCTGAACACAATGGAACGTGTTTCGGAGGCTAATTTGATCGTATGTGGAAGTTAGCTTTATAAATCGATTTAAAATATTAAATTATCTGTTTTAATTTCAACGCATTTCTCACTCGTACGAGCAAACGGTGAATCCAAACGCTACGAAAATTGAAATTCGATAATAACTATCTATTGCGGATCCAATGGAACTGGTTTCGTCGAATTCCGAGACTATGCCTCAGAAGGCTATTTTTAGTTATCGATTTAAACGATATATTATAAAAATTGAACAAATCATCTTTAAATTTAATTTCACCATTCTATTATCTTCAGTATCATCATTATAAATTTTATAAGCCTTCAAATTATTTTAAACAGGCTTAGAAATTTCATATTCAACAATTTACCCAATTTCAATTATTAAATTCAATATTTAAACTATATAATTTAATGATTTAATTATCAAGTAAATATTGATATCTTGAATTCTAGTTAAAATTAACTTTAAATATTTTAAAATCAACTACCTATTCAAATTTTAAATTGTAAGAAATTCCGGGTCGTCACATTCCTCCCCCTTTAAAAGAATTTTGTCCCCGAAATTACTAGTTAGGAAGAATGGACCATTACCCGTTTACTTTTCCCCCAAAACCAAAAGTTCAACATCCTACCAACTATCTTTTATAAAAGACCCCTCGGCATTCTTACTAACTTCCCAAACCTTCTATAGTCTCCAACAACATTATTTACTCCACTTATTCAAATTTCAATTTAAAACCAAATTTTGAATTATCAAAATTTTCTCAAAATTTTTCTAACTCTCTAAATTTTGGAAAAAAATTTCCAGTGTCTCCTTTGCGCAGCTAGCTCGGTACAACTACAAAATGCCTCTACAGGCTCCCAAATTCCAAAAGAAAACAAAACGCCAAGTGGCTAGATCAAAAACCCAATCCAATTTTATACAGAAATTTAAGTACATACCTTTTAGTCGGGAAATTTAAATTTATCTTCTAAAATCAAAACCAATTTTCTCTTCCCTTTATAATACCTGCATACCTACTTAGCAATAATATCGAATCGTAACTTTTAAAATCATTTATATATTTCCTTACAGAAGTTTTCACATCTATTTCTATTCAACTTAATTTTCCCATTCCCATATGAATTCAATTTGTGTTCACTTCTGAGTATTAAATTTTATCTTTCATTTATAACAGATTCAAATTAGTTTCATCGACTAATTTACTTTAATTTCCAATTTGAAATCATTTTGTCGTTAACAAAAATTTTCCCAAAAAATTTCAGAAATTTTCTAACTCTCAAAATTTTCGAATTTTTTTGGCAGAGTCTCCTTTGTTCGGAGGGGCTTTATGAATATATATACATCAACCCACCCGGTCGGAAAAGAAAAAACAATTCATATTTCCTATTTTTATTACGTAAGGGCACCTTTATTTAGCATTTTAAGTAAGCGGCTTATTATTTAAGCAACTAGCGCAATACAAATCCAGCCAAACGGCTCTCAGGTACCTGTACTTACTCAATTTAAACATGCAAGTGCCATATATATGAAGTTTATAACATTTCTCTAACTTAAACAACTACAACACATCAACTCTAAAAGAAAGGCATTCTAAATAACTTCCGCGAGCAATTGATGTGATTTCAACACTAATTCAATTTCTTTCAACCAATTCATATATCATTTCGTTAAATTTTAATGGTTTTCAACTCAATTTATTACATTCAATTTATTTATTTATCCAAACAAGCTCATATTTAATTCAATTGATTCAAAAATCAATTTTATTTGCTTCTATTAATTAATAGAATTTCTTTACCTTTGTTTACGTCAAACGAAAACTATTTTTATGTAATTTGGCGATATCTGCTTAATAGAGTATCCATTCTAATTTATAACTACTTCAAATTAATTTCAACTCATTGTGTATTTAATTCCATTTCATTTCTAATTTATTCACTAACCATACATTTCATTTCATTTCATCTCCGCAATTGTTGCATTCAAAACAATTTATTAAGCTTGGCACATTCAATACTTATAAATTAATAACCATTTTCCAAATAAATTTAACCCAAATCCTTTATTTAATGGTTTTCTATTCTCACTCAAAACCAAGCTTTTATTTTATTAATCTTACTTCAAATTAATTCGCCTCATAACTTAAGTCCATTTCGATAACCCAATTCCAATTAAAACTTTGATTTAATTTTTATTCAATCAGACCTCATCCATTTATTATTTAATTCGATTAACCCATTTATTCACCCCATATTTAAATTTTTAATTCACCTACTTAATTCATTTTCGAATTTATTTTATTAATACAAAGCCATTCTCAATTTATTTCTACTCACCTGGGTTTTGTTACAACTCAAACCATTTTCATTATATTTCACTTTCATTTCATTCGACACACTTCCTTTGTATCTGATTTACTTGCAAATTTCGTTAAATATTATTCATATCACACTTGAATTTTATTTGTAATTCAAACCATCACTATTTTGATCTAATTCTATTTTATATTTTATTTTTACAACATCTCTTCTTATTTAATTCATTATCAAACCCAAGTCGGATTCTATTTACAATTCGAGTTCATTTCCAAACTCCATTATTAACTTACAATCCATTTATTTACCCAAGTTAAATTTTATTAACATACTCAATCAAATAATTATTTAGCCAATTAGCTTACTTTCAAATTTTTAAATCAATATTCGATTTTTATGACAACAAAATCACTTCATTAAATTTTCCTGAGTTCAAATTTTTTTTTCATAATTCCAGTTTGGATTTTCTTTCATTTTCCAAAATTCCAACACTTTTATTTTAAAATTTTAGAACTGCTTTTAAAATCACATAATACTATTAAAATAGCTCTTTATAAAAATACTTCTTATAACTCGATGTTTTAACCAGTCCATCCTTGTTCTCACAGAAATTCAGTCATACGTTGACCAGGCGTGGGACTGAAAATCTATAAGTACTTGGTAAACCTGTTTTCAACATCCAGTGAAAATACTTGGAAAATAATTTTATTGAAAATATAGAAAACGGTTTTTGAAAATAGAGGAAACATCTTGGTGAGAATGCTCTGGAAATCATCATTCCCATCCATGGTCGCAGTTACATCCTGGGTTACGTTGCCATCGCAGCAAAAGTCCATGTAACTGTAGGCACTACGCGCCCCTCGATTACATGGTGTAACCCACAATAGATCGCTGTTACATTCCAAGGTTACGTTGCAGCAAAAGTCCATGTAACTGTAGGCACTCTGTGCCCTTCGATTACACCATGGAACCCACAACAGATCGCAGTTACATTCCAGGGTTACGTTGCCGTCACAGCATAAGTCTATGTAACCGTTGGCTCTCAGCGGCACACACAACTTTCGCTGTCAAAACGAAAATTCTCCACTCCTACATAGGTCGCAGTATACCGATATAAAATCAAACGCAGAATATTGGCTCTCAGTGGCACACACGACTTTCGCCATGTTACCATAGGTCGCAGTCTACCGATATAAAATCAAACGTAGACCGTTGGCTCTCAGCGGAACACACGACTTTCTCTATGGTACACACTACTCATAATCCCCAGTTGTCCGGACTCCTTATAGGATCAACTTTAGAACCCCTTTTGGAGCTCAAGGCAGCACCACCCGATGGAACTCCTGAGAAGTTCATTTCAAGGGAGCGTCTTTTTCCCTAGAGCCATCGTCAAAACACTTTATACTATACACATATAGTATCTTTCAAATCATACATCTAGTATGATCTCATACCAAGCTCCTTTATACAAAATCGATTATCCCAAAATCGATAATTCTGAAACTAGGCTTTTCAAATTTCAATATTGATTTTACCCAAAAATCAAAAGCCTTTCCAAGTTCAAAGGTTCCCAAAACCTTTTTCCAAAATCCTCATAAGATCCTTTATATATATATATATATATATATATATAATTTTTAAAACTTTGGATCATTTCGATCTTGTATAAAACTCCTTTTATACTTCAAACACTTTCAAAAATCCTTTTCTTCCAGCAATAAATTCAACAAGGGGAGATTTATCTTATATAACAAAGATATATAACTTTGTTTATTCAAAATCAAATATTCAAATTTGATTACTCTTTTCAATATCAATTTCATCCAAATCCGTACGATGTACACATATCATCCGTACGCTATACCAATCTGATCGCTCACTCGATCACACAATTTCACATCCGAACTAGTATCGTCCACCCGACTTCCTAGTGCGGACACAGATCTGGTTTCTTGATCAGAAATCGTCATTCTCCTTGCATAGTCATAACTATGAAAGAGAATATCCAGAACCAATCAACAATCCATATCCAGGCTCGCCGTCGAAAATCGAGTGAAAAATCCCAACTCGGATCGATATAACCATCTCGAAATTCTATGCTCGAATCTGGATCAAATCACTATGCGAATAGAATAATATATGTATATCCTACGTATTTATTTTCATTGATTATTAGCCAAATCAATTTCCTTTCTATTCCCATTCACTTAAATTTTCACTCACCTATTCACATTTTCCTTAATCCCCATTTGGATTATCACTTTAATCCTTATCTCGGTTGGGTATTTAATCAATAACAGTTTGAACTCCGACCAGTTTATATTTAGAAAATAGCTTGAAAATTTTAAAAATAGATAGGTAGTTGAAAAATAATTATTAGTTTGCAAAATAGTTGTAAAATAGTTAACTAATTATAAAGATTTTAGATAATTGCAAAATAGTTGTAAAATAGTAATTAATTGGTAAAATAGTTGAAAAATTGTTAAATGGTTTCAAAAATAATTGTAAAACAAATATAAAATAATTTGGCTTTAAAAAGAAAGGTTGTATTTATTAAATAGCTTGGAAAAATAAGTTTATATTAAAACAACTATATTGAAAATAGTCCAGAGTCAAAACTGTTCACTTCCCCATCAATTCAATTTAAATTTCCACTTCCATTTAATTGACTCAATTCCAATTTAAATAACTTCAATTTCCATTGGACTTGATTTATTCCCAATTCAAGTTGATTTACTTCTCAATTTCTTTCCAACTTCAAATCAAATTCCATTTGATTCTTACTTATTCAACTTCATTTACAGTTCCAAATTATTCAAATAAATTAGATTAATTTCATATTGAATCCACTTCAATTTCAAATCATTTCAATTCAACTCAAATTTTCCATTTGAATCTTTGAACTTATCCATCTCCAATCACAAATCCAATTAATTCAAATCAGATTAAATTTGAACTAATTCAATTCCAATCTCAGTCTAAACCATCTCGAATTATATAAATTCTAGTTAAATTCTCAAAGGTTGGTTTAACTTTTAAACCAAATTAACTTTGTTAATTTAAAGTTTTTAAACAATTTAACTTTTGAGTTCTAATTCTAGAATTTCATTTTTAATTAATTTTAATTTTAATTTGGTTGTATTATATTACTTCATAATTTAATTCCTATAATTTAACAACCAATCACCTTAATATTTATGAGAAGGAAATATTGCTTTATTGCTTTATATATCAAAATATTTTTTTTATATAAAATCATTTAAAATCTTTATATAAGAAAATAACAAGTATACTCTCATATATATATATATATATATATATATATATATATATATATTCTAGAGTACTACAGACTCTATTCAATGAGTAATCCCTACCAGAACCAAGGTTCTCGCTTAACCTTTCAGCTCTGATACCAACTGTAATGACCCGAAATTTCCGAACCAAAAAATTCCAGATAGTTATGAAAAAGAAGAAAGAGATAGAAGAAGATCAGAAACATCAATATCTCACATTCGCAGCGGATAAAATATAATAATAAATAATAACAGTTTACAAAAGAATAATATTCTGTCGAGTACAATTAAATACATCAGAGTTACACATATATACAGACACTGAATACACACAATTATCATGTCACAGATATACAACAATATAATACAGCGGAAATACTCTACACGTTCTTGCCATCCAGCTCGCCTCTTGAGCTCTAGAACGTCCTTACCTGAAAATCTGTAATACTCGTCTGACCTGAGCATTACACAAAAGTAACACCCGGGTCAGGCTGGAAACCAGCGTGAGTAAATCCATCTAATATGGAATGCAAAGCATACAACTTATATATAACCCGGGGTAACTCAAAGCAAATCACAAAGCCATAATTTATTATAGACATCACTTATTTCACATATAAGTTTTCTAAATACCAAGATTTAGATTTAAAATAATCCAATTCCTCTAAATCACTTCACTCCAGCATAAAGATTTCACATATCAATCTATAAAAATTCGAAGTGGTTTCGGGTATTTCCTAATAATCGACCCCGGTCTCTTCGAGTCTCGTGTCATCCTAACCCAAGTTATCCAAATGAAATACACAACATTTCATATTAGAGATATTAACTCACTCAAAACACCAGTAACATTCAATCATCCATAAGCAAAACTCGATCGTTACCAAAATTAATTTGATTAATTCTAATTGAATTTCAAACCTCAATCACTTAGATTCCTTCACTTGTCATTAATTAATTTTAAATCAATTAGTCAATCATCCCTTCATTATTCATATTAATTAATCAACTTGGATTAATTATCCTTCAATTTCATTCAAGAAATTATCATTAATTAACTCCACAATATTTATTATTCTTAACCAAAATCAATAAGTAATCTTAATTACTTCATAAATTAATTAACCATATTAATTACATTAATTATTAATTACTTATATTAATCAATTTCTCATGAGTCATTTTTTTATCGAATTGATTTAATCTTAATTAATCAATTTTTAATTACATCAATAATTATATAAATTAATGATTTCCAATTATATTTTAATTTGTTCTAATCTAAATCAATTACTTTAATTCAACCACAATATCAATCATTCTCGATTTATCTCAACCTGTAATTATCTACCTTTTTATTTACTTCATTAAATAAATTAATTATTCCTTAATTAACTATCTAAATTTATCTCTTGGTTAACTTCATAAAGTAATTATATTTTATTAATTACATTAAATAATAACCTTTCACACCATCCATTGATTATTCTACATTGATTAAACTTAATAAATGAACTTAAACCTTCATTAATTAATTAATTCAAACCCTTAATTACTAAATTATTCAACCCAAATCATTAATTAATTGAATTAATTATTCATTTTAATTACCCTTCTAATTTGATGAATCAGAAATCATTAAGCCCTTAACAACATTAGAATGGAAACATTCTCTTATTTATAACTTTAAATCTAAAACAATTTAAAAACCTGAATACTTCGAGTCAACCCACAATTAACACAAGAAACACCATAACCAAAGTCACGTCAACATCGGTACACATCCAATGAATTTATTCATCCAACCAACTATTTAAATTTATCCATTTAAATTTAAATAAAAATCCAACAGAGTGAGATTTACACACCTTTGCGGTTAATTTGCAGTCCCCTTCAATCTTGACTTTGGTTTCATCAAAATTTTGACCTTGTAAAAACATTTACAGTTTATTATCATTTGAACTAATCAATTACCACTAAATAAATTAATTAACCAATAATGAAATTTAAACTATTTCCCTTTTAATAAAAATATTTTAGCTACCACAAAAATTGAATCGATTTATTAAACAGATCTATCTCCATAAAACAATATTTTAAAGCTAAGCCAGTAAGTGAAAATATGCATATATATTTTGACCCTTATATATATTTGAATAAAATTCAAAACAACTTAAAATTCAAAACTGCTTAACCATTTAAGACTTTATTTACTGTAAATAATTTTTGTATATATATAAATCAATTATTTACAAAACTCACTACTATATATAATTCATTTATTTGTTTATTTTTTTAAACAGTATGTACAGACGTATACACAGACTTTATTTAATTAAATAAAGAAAAAAAATAAGGTAGTTATACCTCACTACCGACGCCTCCACCATCGCAGATGCAAACTCCAATAACTCGAGTTTGACGAACTCCCAGAACCGAGCCACCTCGTGCCTCCCTTCTCGCGGTCACCGCTTCGATCGCGTTGAGCCTCCCTACCTACCGCTGCGCCAAACTGTACCTGCGTTGCCGTGACTCGAGCTCCAGATCGCAATGCCTCCGCTCGATTCAACAGTCAATACCCCCAAACCGATTCATCTCCCCTCCCTTAGAATGTCGCCGAGCTTGCTAGCAAAACGCTCGCCTCCCTCTTTTCACTATATTTTTTTTTCTCTCGTTTATTTGATTTCGGTCTGGAACTTGAAGGAGAGGAAAATAAGATATATATTTGGGGAAGCTTCTTGCATACGCGTTGATTATTGTACAATTGAATATTGAAAATATCTCGTGTTGCATACTGTAAAATTTCAAACTCCTAACTAGACATGCCGCTAGGCATTTATAAGGCTTTACCCATTTTTCGAACATAATGGAACGTGTTTCGGAGGCTAATTTGATCGTATGTGGAAGTTAGCTTTATAAATCGATTTGAAATATTAAATTATTGGTTTTAATTTCAACGCATTTCTCACTCATACGAGCAAACGGTGAATCCAAACGCTACAAAAATTGAAATCTGATAATAACTAACTATTATGGATCCAATGGAACTGGTTTCGTCGAATTCCGATACTGTGCCTCGAAAGGCTATTTTTAATTATGATTTAAAAGATATATTATTAAAATTGAACAAATCACCTTTAAGTTTAATTTCAACCATTCTATTATCTTCAGTATCATCATTATAAATTTTATAATCCTTCAAATTATTATAAACTGGCTTAGAAATTTCAGATTCAACAATTTACCCAATTTCAATTATTAAATTCAATATTTAAACTATATAATTTAATGATTTAATTACCAAGTAAATATTGATATCTTGAATTCAAGTTAAAATTAACTTTCAAATATTTTAAAATTAATTTCCTATTCAAATTTTAAATTGTTAGAAATTTTGGGTCGTCATAGCCATGCATCACTAGTTGATCAAACTCCACCAAAATTGCAATATCCACCTTGAAAATGCGCATAGCCTAGCTTCTTTGCCTTCACCACCTCAAACTCCTCCTTGGCCGACCCATACACCACCACCACCAGCCATAGTTGACCCATACACCTCTGCCACACCTGTAGCTGACCCCATTAGACCTAGCCGTGCCCATATTTGCTTGTGGCCGTGACTTATGTTGCCTTGAATCTACTTGTGTTGCCTTGTAGTTGTAGTTCCATGCACACATACCTTTGCATCATCTTTTCCTATGTGTGGCCGACTTGTTGAACCCAAAACCTGATCCAAACCTGATCCAAAACCATCCTATTACAGTGCTTTTTCATCCCATTGCTGAAGCATATGAGGTTGAAGGAAAGTGCAAGTGGTTTGGAGATGTTTTGTGCATGAATTTATGTCTTGTTTAAATTTTTGTGAAGTGTTATTCATTTTATTTGTATTGTTTTGTCTCATGTATTCAAGGAGATTACCTTTGGATCTTCCTATCTCAAATCTTATTCGTGCTTTCGTGCCTTTGAAGATCTTTGTTGTGTGTTTTGGTTGTCATCTCCAGCTTATACAAGTGAGTAATTCTCACCAGACAAATGTGTACTTATATGACTAGTAAACTGACACCAATTGAAGCTGTAAACTATATCACATGCTATATCTGCTATACTATGATCATATGATGTTCACCCATGTTTATATATCTGTTATAACATCTGTTACTGTTATATATGTTGCTCTATTATTTATATCAGTTTTTCACACTGCAAGTTCCCTTTAGATTAGAATCACTATGGGTTGAAATGATACATATCCGAACGGACTTTAGAATAGGAGAAAATCGTTATGGGCTGAAATGATAGGCCTAAATGATTTTCAATTATTTTCATTTACTTGGGATTACGGGTTTGAAATGATCAAACATGGGTTTTCTTTGTAAATTACGGGTTGAAATGGTATATTACCCATATCACTTTACCTAGGCTAGAAAATGAAATACAGGCCCGTTGTTAAAATATGTTTTTCTAAAAATTTTAAATTACTTTAGAAATGTAAATATTATAATATTTTGATTTAAATTTGATTTAAATTTTTGTAAGGCATATTGATTTTCTGAAAATTTATAAGGGAAATAAATTAATGGTAAATTTAGAAAATCTGAAATGTAAGTTATTTTGGAAATTATAATTTGGTGATAAATGGAATTTAAATTAAATATGAAAATATGATAAATTTATGATATTTTGAATTAAACTAATTTAAAATGATTTTATAATATATTAATTATTTTTTTGAATAAAGTTAAAATGTGAAATGAATGAATATTTAAGTTGAAATTTTGATATATAAATAAAATTGGAAATTGTGAATTTGGCTTACAAGCGAAATTTAAGTTAAGTTAATAAAAATGAAATTAAGTTATATTTGAAAACATAAACTTAAGTGTTAGGTTAAATTTAATTTAGTGAATTTAAATTTTAATGTTGAAGCTTAATAAGTGAATTATTATCAAATTTTGATATTTTGAATGGAGATTTAACTTTATAAAATCATGAATATAAGGGTATTTGAATGATTGTTTTAAAAGTGAAATTATATGATTTTATAAATTAAAAATGATTTAAATAAAAATATAATTGGTTGTGAAATTATATCGAATATTTGAAGTTAATTAACTGCATTTCTGAAACGCCATTAATTCTAATGTAAACGATAATACAACATTTGTAAATGTTGTAGTTGATAAAAATGAACCACATGGCTAAATTTAATTAAAGGCTATTATAGAATTTTGGAAATGTTATAATTTTTGAAATTAACAAAGTTTATTTGAAACTAATGTAACCCTATTACAACATTTTTCAATGTTGTCTTTGTTAAATTGAACTGTTTTGAATGTGACTTTCTATAGCATTTTCTAAATGCTGCGAAAGTTGAATTTTCATTGTTTTAATAAATTTAAGTGAATGAATGAACTTTGAAAGATTAAAATTTTGAAAATTTAATAATTTAATTATTAAATATAATAACTTCGTTTTTATGATTTAAAATGAAGTAATTTGTTTTGAAATATAAACTATTTTGAAATGTGTGTTGAAATGGTATTTTAAATAAATGAATGTGGTTTGGAAGATATGATATTTTGATATTTTGAAATGGATTTTGAATGTTACTGAATTTTGAAATGATATTTGATTTCGAAGTATAAATGTCAATTTTGAAATTTTAACCATGGGATGTATTTAATTGATGGTTTAACTGATCCTTAGAGGATGGGCGATCCCAAGCATCCTTTAAGATATAGTGCATTATTACTACAGTTCACTTGAGTTGGTTTACATTATATAAGTATATATGTCCCGACTCGAGTGTTTTGTGTTTTACTTTACGCTCGAGTCAGCCTGAGTATGTACAACATAGCTTTGGATTTCTTTTCTGGAGCTAGGAATCGCTGGAGATTTTGCTCGTCTAGTTATCTGTTCCCTTTCAGTTTCAGTTGTTCTATTTCAGTTCTGGTATTTATAAACTTCTATATATTTGGGATTTCTATTGTATATGTTTCAGACTGATATTATGTATAATGTTTTTTGAGAGTTTGTTATAGTAGCTTCATGAACTACTATGTTATTTTAATTTCCGCTGCGAGTTAGTCTTGTATTTCTGTGTCTGTGATTCTATGATTTGTATTTTATTTGCCCTAAATTTATTTACAATGCGTTATTTTGAGAAATTCAAGTCCGACATGTGTGTCTGCCATTGCACTTGGAGGGTGCAGCATGATAGGGGGTTCTCGCTTCCTACATGTCCCCACGGGGGTTGGTGGTGCAGTCGGGAGGCTGGCCGTAATGGCAGAACACAGGTACCAATGTATTCTACGGTGGGCGTTACACAACTAGTGCTGCCCGTTACAGTTGGTATCAGAGCTTTGGTTTTAGGCAAACCTTAGCCTGCGGAGCAAAAACTCATTAGAGATAGGGTAGAAATACCCTAGAATGAGTCAAATTAATCTTAGAATCCTTTCTTTGTGCAAGAACGTATTTTCGAAGTATAAAACGATTTCCAAACGATTTTAAAAGTATTTTCAAAGATTATTTTGGTATAAAAAAAAATTCTTATTTTGGAATCAAGATTTTCTAAACTTCATCCCTTCGATATCCATCTTGTTAGAAATCTCTTGGTTAGGTTTCTTATCGATTAGGATTCCTTGAACTTTGGAACGCTCCCACTTGTTTTGAAAATCCAGTCTCGTATTTCCTATTTTGTCCTTTTGATTTTGAGCATTCCATAATTCCACTTTGGAATGACCTCTGTAAACATCGATGATTCCGCTAATCTTTGAATGATTTGTAAAGGGGTGAAACTCCCTTATATTTGGCATTGATTCACCGGAGATTTCTATATCCTCGGTTTACGATGCTATCTATCTCGTGCTCTACCTAGATTCTATCTCTGGCGATCGATTGTCGATTTGCCTTAGATTTTCGAATCGATTATATTCCTGAAGTCATGGTTGACCGGTTAAGGTTGTCTGCGATTTATATAAGCTTATCATCTTCTATTTGGTAATTAAATTATCTCATCTTTGTTCAAGCTTATCTTCGAACCAGAAATCTATTCGATTAGGTTCCTCCAAATTCGAATCTCTGTTTGTTCTAAAATCCATCTTTGAATCATTCTTTGGAAATTTGTGTTTGGTTGTATTTTGAAATTGTGCATACATCGAAATTATTATTTTGATAAGGATGATCCTATTTGGTATATAAAAGTGAAATGTTTTCGATAAAGATTATAAATCTTTTAAATGAAAATTTGTAATTACGAAAGGATTTGAAATTTTGAAAATTTATAAGAATTTGACTTATATAAAATGCTTTATAACTAAAGGGTTTTGAATTTTGAATTTCGAGGGATCGATCTCCGGTGTTTTGAAATCGGTTTTAAGATTTGAAATATATTATAACGACCCAGAAGTTTTAGAAATTAAAATATGAATATTTAATTAATTTTAAATATTAATAAGTGAATTTATAAGTCAAATAAATTTTTATTTGAATTATTGGATTTAATTGGATAATTAAATCGATAATTTAATATGTTAAATTATGAAAATAATTGAAAATTTGGGTTAAATATGATTGAAAATGATTTGTAAAATTTTATTTTATCATGTTAGAGTTAGAATGATATTTTAGAACTTTTAAAATCGAATTAAAAGTTAATTTGTGAAAATTGAATATTTTAATAATTAAATCGACTAGTGAAAATAGTCAATTTTTGAACAGTCTCAGAATTGAACGAAACCAGTTCCATTGGATCCGTAATGGTTAGTTATTATCGGATTTCAAATTTCGTGTCAATCGGAGTTATCGTTTGATCGTGGCAGCTCGAAACGCATCGATTTATTTTTAATTTTAATTTGGCGAGTTAAAATAGTCATTTTTCAAAAAGTCTCGGATTTCGACGAAACCAGTTTCATCGGATCCGTAATGTGATATTATTGTAAGGTTTCAAATTTCAAGTCAATTGGATTTACCGTTTGTCCGTTACAAATTAAAACGCCTAGAAATCGACTTAAATCGGTTTAATTCAAATTGAGCGTTTTCAGCCATAACTCGCACATACTTCCGAATTAGCTTCCGAAACCTGTTCCATTGTGTCCGGAACGCGGGATAAACCCTAGGAACGTCAGTTTCGGCGCGTAAATCGGAGTTCGGAATTTACGGATGAATAGTGTTCGATTTTCTTCTATAAATACACACCCACACCTTCATAAATAAAAAAGAAAAAGAAATCAAAACCCTAATCACGTTGTAGCCGCCACCCCATAAACAACGGCCAGAAATTCATGAACTTCCACCTCGATTATCTCCCCATCCATCGACATTTACCAACAACTTACAACTAGAAACTTGTAGAGCATTGCGAAAGCTTTAAATCCGTACGGTGGAGTTCGTTGTTATCGACCATAGGCCGAGTTATTGAGCCGCGTTCGACTCACGTTTGTCACGCAATTCGAGGCTCATCAGGAGGCCGAGCTCTGAAGGGTTCAGGCCGAACATAGTGCAAGTTGAGAGCTTTCGCGTGGCGGTAGTGTGATCGAGTTTCGTTGAGTAAATGCGATGCAATGTTTAACCCTAATTATCTATGTTGGGTTCGGCCTCTACTGTTGCCTGTGGACGTGAAAACATGAGGGGGGAAGGAGAAAAGGTCGAACGGTCCAGATGAGTGCATTTGTTGATCCAGTGGCTAGGAACAGAGTAGGTTATATATTAGTTATTTTTGTTGAAATTTTAGTTATTAAAATCGTATAAACTTTGTAATGCAATATCTTTTTCGTACGAGGTCGAAAACGCGCGAAACAAGAAGCGTTGGAATCGTATGGATGAGCACTACGCGATGGAGTTGGTTTGGAGTCGTTTGGAGTTAGTGAGAATTTTGGGTAAAATTAAACGTCCGTTTAATTTTATTCGAAATAAATCGCTAAAACGGAAATTGAAATCAAGGTGAGAACTTCTCACTCAATCGAATTAGTTTCCATTTTATTTTAAATAGTTAGATTTAAAATATTTGAATGCATGTTTGAATGATGATTGTTATCTATTGATTGTTAAAATAGACATTATACGCCGTTAGTAAGCGGATGTTATTTAGTAAAAACATATACCGCGAATATTTCATAAACAGTGAAATTGGTATTATAAATAATATCAATATATATATTGGCATATGTATATATTGCAGTTGATTGATTTCCCGTATTTTTAGCGGATGAGACCCTATTACGCCGCTATTAAGCGGATAATATTTAATAAGAACATATACCGCGATAATTTCGTACTGGAGCGAAATTGGTATTGCGCTAATGTTTTTGGATGCAGGAAAACAGGTTGGAGGGATCCAACTGGATTCCTCAACAGTATTTATTTGATTGTGGATATTTTGATATTCGTTGATTATCATATACGATATGTGATATCGTTGTTGTCGTGATTGACTATTTGGTATGTAGCATCATTGGACCAAGTTTTGGAATTTTAAAATGATTTTTAAAGTGATTTTTGAAGTATAAAATATTTTTGGAATTGATCCATGTTAAATAAATAAACGTTATA
Organism: Allium cepa; assembly: GCA_030765085.1. Classification (NCBI taxonomy): domain Eukaryota; kingdom Viridiplantae; phylum Streptophyta; class Magnoliopsida; order Asparagales; family Amaryllidaceae; genus Allium; species Allium cepa. The sequence goes on from CM060939.1 coordinate 977,181,016, forward strand.
ATTTTCAAAGTTATAAAATTATGGTTTTTGTGAAATATAGTTAAAAGCTGATTTTTGAGAAATAAGGGTTAATGATTTTATAAAATAGTTTAAATTGGATTTTTGAATATATTATAAAAGTTTAAAAATAGGATTTATAAAATTTGATTATTTTATAAATCAAAATGGTGAAACTATAAAGGAAATTAAAGACGTTTTAAAAGAATAATATAAATTGATTTATATTAAGAGGTTTATAAACGGATATTTATAAATTGAAATATTGACTTATAAAACGAGTTTTTATAAGTGTTTGAATGAAGTGAAAATGAAATTCATAAATGAATGAAATTTATAGAATTATAAACTGTGAAGTTATAAAAGAAATTTATAAATAGTAAGATTTATAAATTTGGTGAAATTATTTGAAGAATAGATTGGTTAGATAAATGGATCTTATAAGTTATAAGATTTATAAATTGGAAAGTCCCTAAAGGAACGATTTTGTAAAATAATCGTTTTATAAGTAATTAACTTATAATATGAACGTTTAGTTTATAATTTAGTTATAAACTGGAATAGGTTAATAAAGGAATTTATAAAAAGGAAGTTTTTATAAATAAACAGAAATGGAATTTATAAACGTTGTTTTATAAATCCGCAAACAACTTATTTTGATAAGTTAATTGTCATAACTTATTTAATGGAGTTATATTCACGTTTTTGACTGTGAATGATCCTTTAAAATAAAATGAATAAAAGGATGAAAATTGTTAACGTAGTATATTCACATTTTTGAATAGTGAATAATCCTTTGAATTAAAATGAATAAAAGGATGAGATTTGTTAACGAAGTTTATTCACATTTTTGAATAGTGAATAACACGTTAAAGAAAATGGTTTAGATTTGAATGTTTTAAATAGAATTAAAATGATCTAACGATGTTTTAAAATGTGTTAAGATTCGAAACCATAGATTTCAACATTTATTGTTGAAATAGACGTTTTCGAGAAATGAAAGGAAATAGTGGACTATAACACTGTTGTTATAGTAAATGATTCCCGAAAGGAAATGTTTTGTGTAGTATTGGGATTTATATATCTATTTTAATTTCGAATCCCTATACTAGTGATTTTGGGTTGTCGTAACGATGTTTTACGCAACATTCGTTTTGGCCCAAATAAATATGTTTAAGAGAATGATTTCCTTAATAGAATGAAATATATACTTAATTCGATTTAAGTATATTGAATATTTTCTAAGTGTGGAAAATAAAAAGATTTGTGAATTACTTATGTTTAATAAGTATGGAAATGTTTTCCAATATGAAGTGAATATTTAGAATTTATTGTTTGAAGATAAATTGAAAATGGATAGTTGAAATCGTATATGCATGAATATTTTTGAATATAAATTCACTAAGGAATTTATAAATGAAAGTGGAATTTGTCTAAAAATAAATATTGATTTATTTTTGAAGTGTTGAAATTATATATCTTGTAAAGATATTTTGTGAAATAAATAATTTGGAAAATTATTTGGAAACTGGTGATGTGTGCATATCTATTGATAGTTCAATAACCGACTATCAATATTTCCCTTTGAATGGGTAATTGATGTGATTTGTTTGAATGTGAATGCTACACTTATTTTTGAATAAGCGCTCACTATTCGGGTTAACCGGGAAAGGACCATGGGGTCGTATAACCCATTCCGAATATGTGATACGTCGTTGTGAATTGCATAGAAGATCGGTGTTGAAGACCGAGTATTTGTGAAAGCGATAGGATGACCTATCGATTGTCTCTGCACTGGGTAGCTCCTGGTATAGAGATCTCCTAAGTGATGGGAAATTCGATCGGGATTGTGAATACCCGGATTGCAAGGGCTTCGTAAGAAGTGCCTTCGGTTTTGTTCGAGCCCGGAACAGACTTGTATGGATTGTATGTCTGACGTTACAAATTGAGATATAAAGCCGATTTCTTTCAAATATATTTCTGATGGTGGCGGAGAATTTATTCTTTTAGCTTAACACCCTTCTCTGAGACGTACGTGCTCAGAGGTTATATAGTTGAAGTTATCAGCGATATATTCCCAATTTGGTAATGTGACATGCTGAGTGATGCTGAAATGATCATTGTGTTGATTATTTGTGATAGGATCGTTTATTTGATCGTCTATCCGTGTGATCATTGTGTTGATCATTTGTTGACCCAAAGCATGACTTTTGTATAAAGTATGTTTTTGTGGACGTGACTTCGTCGAGCCTCACACCCCGTGAATGGTCAAAACAGGAAAGAAGCAGCAAGGTTATGAGGGGTAGCACCCTTTAGGATGTGTCCATTTCCTTCTGGAAAAGGGTGGTATCATGGTATGGAGCCCAGATACTTACTCATGTTGAAAACACTTTGTTATGATTGTGTGAATTGATTACAAGCGCTCGGTGAAAAGGTCCCAAAGGACCGGGGGATGGCATATTCGGTCAGTTGTTACTCAGTTAGGGGTAACCCGGCCTTGTGTTGGTAGAGATCCGGTTTGGTTCTCGGGGATGTCCATCCAGAGGCATTCTCATGTGGCAATGGGAAGTTCCTTGGCCTGATCATTCGTTGGAAATCCAATTCCCAATACGAAACTTGTACGGTATTAGTTGTAGGACCTGCCATTCACTTATGGTGGTCACCACTGTTTGGATGGTAGCTATAGTAGGCATACGATAATGGTCGTATGTTGGCTAAGATTTATATTCTACTTTCGAAATGAATTTTTCCTACACTATACACTAATAATAATATCAAATGTTATTTTAAATGCGTATCAAGCATCTTTGACTATCATAAGGAGAAATCTCCTCCGATTCTGCGTTTGCATGTGTGTGTGTGTGCGGGAGGCCTTATGGTAGTCTCATTTTTAAAAGCATTGCGAATTGAATTTAAAAATATTCCTCTATTTTGATTTTAAAGTTAAGTAAACTGTTTTGAGTTCTCACACCAGTCACATGACTGACTTGGAGTTTATTGTTTCCCTTCCTAAACTCTGGGTGCCCACCAATTTTCCACACGGGCAGTCAAGAGTTAGGTTTATCAGGATATTCTGGATATTCTGGAGTTGCTGGAGGCAAGCTGGATGGCATGGCGTATTACTAGTTATATAGTATTTCTTTTTCCGCTGCACTATTTGTTGTTGTTGTTGTACACTCTGATGATGATGATGTAATGAAATGTAATGTAAAAAATGTAATAACTGATATAGTTCTTTGTTTAAAGATTATTCATTTATTATTATATGTTGTTCCGCTGCGAATTGTGAGATTCTGATGTTGTTCAGTTGTTTTCTATTCCGTTCTATTTTCTCTATTTTTCTGTTCCCTCTGTTTTCAAATTCTCTATTTTCTTTTGTCTTTTCTCTCTTTTAAAATATTCCCTATTTTCCAATCTTCCATCTTTTTCTCTTTTTTTCTTTCCTTTTCTTTTCTTTTTCTTAAACCCATAACTATTCGGTTTTTCGGCAACGAAAAACCGGAAACGTTACATATATATAATAATAATAATATGATTTAAAGATATTTCCCCGAATAAAAATGTTTCAAATGTATTCGAACGAATTCCAATGATTTCAAAGTAATTTCAAAAAAGTTTCAAGAGAATAAAGTCCAAAACCCACTTATATCGCTAGAAAATAATTTCGGCAATGAATACATGCATCATCGACATTGATTTCCGAGTTTCTGAGCAGGGTAGAGGCCACTCTAGTAGCTTTGCTATGCGAGTGATTTTGTGAATCTAAATTTTTATTTCTGTTTTCGAAGTACGGTTTGATATTCGAAAGATATATGTATATATATTTGAAATGATTTAAAGTAAGCCGGTGTTCAGTCCTCGAGATTCAGATTTGTTTTGGTATAACCCTATCTTTTGGAATTGGTTTACTGATTTGTTGGTGATTTCCAACTCTTGGATTGAAAATATGATTTCTTCGACTATTTTGAAGGTTCGAGCACTTCCAAATCAAGGTTAACTTTTCAAAGATAAGAAATTTTGAAAGGTATAAAGTATTTGATAAAGAATATAAGTTTAGTTTGGTATGATTAAAGTATAAAGAAATATACTGCTTGGAACTGTTTGTTAAGTGAAATAAATAATACTATTTTGATTTATACTAGTATGTAATATAGATTTGAAATGTTTTGAATAAAGTATTTACAGATTAATAATTTTTTCAATGGTAAACTGGATTTTTCATATAGAAATAAATAGTTTGAAGGTTTTAAACTTAGTAACCATTTTAGATATTTTGGTGATTGAAATGGTTTGGAAATGATTTAATCTTTATTTTGATAAAGAATGTGAATTTGAAATGATAATTGACTTTGATAAATGAATATTTGAAGTTTATATTTGTATGAATGGATATTTGGTTTACTTGTAATTTGATTTTATTTAAAAATGATGGATTTATGAAATGAATTTTTCAAAACTAGGTTATAATGAAGTAAAATTTGACATATATGAAATTATAAAATTTAGTTTTGGAATATGGTATATTTAAGCTTTGAAATATATTAAAGATTGAATAATTTATTTTATGGATAAAATCTTTATTTGAAACTTGATAATATTTGGAATGGTTTTGTTGGAAAACTAAATTGAATTGAAACTGATGGTTTGAATTGAATTAAAATTGGAAATTTTAGATTTGGGTTTAATTGAATAAATTTGTGAAATGTAAAGAATTAAAGGAAAGTTTTATGATTTCAAATGTATGATTTCGAAATGTTATGATTTTCAAAGTGTAATGATTTCAAGTATTTTGGTTTCGAAAGATTTATTATTGTGAAAGTATTATGATTTGTAAAAGTGAATATATGTTTGAAATGGTAATGAATTTGTTTGACCTAAATTTTGTTGATTTGGAAATTTGGATTATTTTCTAGACCTATTATTTTGAGAACTTTGAAACTGAATATATGTAATTTGGAAGAAATGATATGGTGAAATCATATATGACTTTGAAAACTGAAATGTTATTGAAACGAATTAAAATCGAGAACCTTGATTTACTAAATACTTGATTTGGGAGTTATCGAACATATATAAAATTGATTTGTATAAGTATGAAGTGATTTGAAAAATATTGATTTGTAAAGGTATTCAACTTGTAAATTGAAATCTTATATAATCGAAGCCTATATAAGTGTGATTTGATATACTATTGATTTTCGAAAGTATTCAATTTGAAATGAAATCTTATATATAATGGACTTTATATAAGTATGATATTTGAAAGTGATTTTGAAAGGTACTATATGAAACATATTTTCGAAGTAAAGATAAGGAAAGTGCCTTCTGCTTGATATCCTCTTTGTGGCCACGTTGTAGATTCATTCTATCGATATTACTCTCTCTATGATTTGGGTTTTCCGGATATGATATTCGAGTGTCCATCGAATTCCATGGCGATTTCGATAGTCTTACGAGCACGACAGCATAGCGCAACTGCCTGGCTGAGCTGGCCTAGGGGTACGGACTGTTTCCTGGGGAATCCAGGCATAACCATTGTGTATCCTGCACTCTATGTAGGTCGCATTAGTAGTGAAACTGCCTAGCTGAGACGACCTAGGGGCACGGATTGTTTCCTGGGGGATCCAGGTGTAACCATTGTGTATCCTGCACTCTACTAGTCATCATGGCGTAACTCGCAGGGCTGAGAAAGCTTACAGATACAGATTGTTTCCCAGGGGATCCAGGCGTAACCATTGTGTATATGCGATCCATGGTTAGACAACTGTTTTGGTTTGGTTGATTTGTTTGGATTGTACTTTCCATATCCGCTTTTTTTAAAGAGTTTTCCAGTATTTTCACTGGGTGTTGAAACAAGTCTATTAAGTACCTGAAGAATTCTAGCTTTGCGCCTGATCAACGCATAGCCAGAGTCCGCAGGAACGAAAGTAAACTTGTAAGACATCGAGTTATAAAAGTACTTTGATAAAGTATATTATATAAAGGATATTTTGATCATTATTTTACTTGTCTAAATAATTTAAAAATGTTTTAAATATTGTTTACTTCGAACTAACAAATTTGAATCAAATAACTATTTATCAGATTATAAATTGTTTAGAATGTTAAATATAAATTTTAAATTGAGACTTATATAGTTTTAAATATGGTTCATCCTTTTCTTTCAATCTATTCTCCCTTCTAGCTATTCCCACCTTCTTCTTCTTTGAGGGTTCTTTCTGCATTATGGAAAGAATTAGTTCTTTGGCTTATCGTTGAGATTTGCCCGAGAAACTTTTAAGAGTGCATGATGTATCCCATGTCTCGCACCTTCGTCGTCATCTTCATGATTCGTCTCTTATTGTCCAGTCTTCTGCTCTTGATAGTTTGGATATTGAGCCTAATCTGACTATCGAGAGGAAGCCACTTCGTATTGTCGATAGAAGTACGAAGCAGCTCAGAAGGAAATCTGTTAATTTGGTCAAAGTATAGTGGAGTATTGATGATCGAGATTGTACCTGGGAAACGGAGGAGAGAATTCGTGCTTCAAATCCGGAATTATTCATTTCAGGTACTATTTGCTTTTCCTTATTTTCCTTGTTCGTTCTTTTCGAGGATGAAAAAATTTAAGTGGGGCAGAGTGTAACAACCCTGAATTTTGTGATTTATTTTAATTGGTTATTTTGATTATTTTATTTGAAAATTTTATTTTTTATTAAAATGGATAAATTTTGGTTACTTTAGAAATAAATTTTAATTTTGTGTGAATTATTATTTCAAATCTGAATAAATAGGATATTTCCTGAGAAGTTGATTTTTGGTCAATCTAGTCAAACTTTGACTTTTAAACTCAAAATTTAAATATTTGAATTCTTGATTTTATCTTTTATTATGATAATAAATTAAATTTCAAGAATACCACTTTTCGTTTCGTTGAAATCCGATTTATATTGTGAAAGTTATGCTTTTTACAATATTGGGTGTAAATTGATTTATTTAATAAAATTATCTATTTTAATTTATATAATAATATTTTTATTTATAAATCATGTTCTAATATGTGTTATATGACATGTTAGGTATATATTTTATTTCTAAATATTTTTAAATGATAATAGAATTTTTTCCAAAATTTACTGCATTTATTTCCTATTTTTAAAGGCTGTTTTCTATTTTTCTGCTAGTTTCTTCATATAAATTATATTTAATTAAATTTTTTTTATTTATTTTGTGAATGCATTTTTATTTATGTCATTATGTTTATTTATAATTATTTTCCAAGTCCATATAAATTTTCAAAAATTTATTTTGTTTATTTTCAAATTTTCTTGACTAGTTTGCATTTTCTGAGCTATTTTCTTATTTTTATCATATATAATTATTTATTTATTTATTTATTTATATTTTATAGTTTGTTGAATTTTCGAAATTTTAACTGAAATTATTATTATTTTCAGTAATTCTAACTTATATAAATAAATTAAAAGAAATTTGAAAGGGTTATGACTTTTGATTTTCCTATGGCTCTTTATCTTCCACCATTTCACATTAAACATAACTTTTCGTTCAATAGGATGCCTTAACCTCTTCTCTTCAGCCGACCATCACTTTTCATTTCACGTAAAACATTTTTCTTCTCTCTTGAGAAAATATTTCGGCCTCTCCTTGTTCAAAAACTTTAGTAAATGTTCTTTTTCTATTTCGTCTTTTTCATTGTTTTATATTGATTTGCACTTGTTTCTTCCTCTTTTATTCTCGGCCCCTTGCTCCTCCTTCACCATGGCCACCTCCACTACCACCACATCAGGCTACCACCACCTCCAGCCCACTGCCAATCCATGGCCATGCACCACTAGTTGATCAAACTCCACCAAAATTGCAATATCCACCTTGAAAATGCGCATAGCCTAGCTTTTTTGCCTTCACCACCTCAAACTCCTCCTTGGGCGACCCATACACCACCACCACTAGCCATAGTTGACCCGTACACCTCTGCCAAATCTGTAGCTGACCCCACTAGACCTGGTCGTGCCCATATTTGCTTGTGGCCGTGACTTATGTTGCCTTGAATCCACTTGTGTTGCCTTGTAGTTGTAGTTCCATGCACACATACCTTTGCATCATCTTTTCCTATGTATGGCCGACTTGTTGAACCCAAAACCTGGTCCAAACCTGATCCAAAACCATCCCATTACAGTGCTTTTACAGCCCATTGCTGAAGATATGAGGTTGAAGGTAAGTGCAAGTGGTTTGGAGATGTTTTGTGCATGAATTTATGTGTTGTTTAAATTTTTGGGAAGTGTTATTCATTTTATTTGTATTGTTTTTCTCATGTATTCAAGGAGATTAGCATTGGCTCTTCCTATCTCAAATCTTATTCGTGCTTTCGTGCCTTCAAAGATCTTTGTTGTATGTTTTGGTCGTCGTCTCCAGCTTATACAAGTGAGTAATTCTCACGAGACAAATGTGTACTTATATGACTAGTAAACTGACACCAATTGAAGCTGTAAACTATATCATATGCTATATCTGCTATACTATGATCATATGATTCTCGCCCATTCTTATACATCTGTTATAACATATATTACTGTTATATTATGTTGTTCTATAATTTATATCAGTTTATCACACTGCAAGTTCCCTTTTGATTAGAATCACTGTGGGTTGAAATGATACATACCCGAACGGACTTTAGAATAGGAGAAAATCGTTATGGGCTGAAATGATAGGCCTGAATGATTTTCAATTATTTTCATTTACTTGGGATTATGGGTTTGAAATGATCAAACATGGGTTTTCTTTGTAAATTACGGGTTGAAATGATATATTACCCGTATCACTTTACCTAGGCTAGAAAATGAAATACAGAACCCGTCGTTAAAATATATTTTTCTAAAAAATTTAAATTATTTTAGAAATGTATATATTATAATATTTTGATTTAAATTCGATTAAAAATGATTTTTTAAAGCATTATTGATTTCTGAAAATTTATAAGGGAAATAATTTAGTTAGAAAATCTGAAATGTAAGTTATTTTGGAAATTATAATTTGGTGATAAATGGAATTTAAATTAAATATGAAAATATGATAAATTTATGATATTTTTAATTAAATTAATTTAAAATGATTTTATAGTATATTAATGATTTTTTTGACTAAAGTTAAAATGTGAAATGAATGAATATTTAAGTTGAAATTTTGAAATATAACTAAAATTGGAAATTTGTGAATTTGGCTTAAAAGTGAATTTTAAGTTAAGTAATTAAAAATGAAATTAAGTTATATTTGAAAATTTAAACTTAAGTGTTAAGTTAAATTTAATTTAATTAATTTAAATTTTAACGTTGGAGTTTAATAAGTAATTATTATTAAATTTTGATTTTCTGAATGGAGATTTAACTTTATAAAATCATGAATATAAGGGTATTTGAATGATAGCTTTAAAAGTGAAATTATATGATTTTATAAGTTAAAAACGATTTAAATAAAAATATAATTGGTTGTGAAATTATACTAAATATTTGAAGTTAATTAACAACATTTCTGAAATGCTATTAATTCTAATGTAAATGATAATATAGCATTTGTAAATGTTGTAGTTGGTAAAAATGAACCAACTGGCTAAATTTAATTAAAGGCTATTATAGCATTTTTGAAAATGTTATAAATGTTGAAATTAACTAAGTTTATTTGAAACTAATGTAACCCTATTACAACATTTTTAAATGCTATCTTTTGTTAAATTGAACTGTTTTGAATGTGACTTTCTATAGCATTTTCTAAATGTTGTGAAAGTTGAATTTTCATTGTTTTAATAAATTTAAGTTGAATGACTGAACTTTGAAAGATTAAAATTTTGAAAATTTAATAACTTATTTATTAAATATAATAACTTCATTTTTATGATTTAAAATAAATTAGTTTGTTTTGAAATATAAACTATTTTGAAATGTGTGTTGAAATGGTATTTTAAATAAATGAATGTGGTTTGGAAGATATGATATTTTAATATTTTGAATTGGATTTTGAATGATATTGAATTTTGAAATGATATTTGATTCGAAGTATAAATGTCTATTTTGAAATTTTAACCATGGGATGTATTTAATTTATGGTTTAACTGATCCTTAGAGGATGGGCAATCCCAAGCATCCTTTAAGATATAGTGCATTATTACTACAGTACACTTGAGTTGGTTTACATTATATAAGTATATATGTCCTGACTCAAGTGTTTTGTGTTTTACTTTATGCTCGGGTCAGCCTGAGTATTTACAGCTTAGCTTTGGATTTCTTTTCTCGAGCTAGGTATCGCTGGAGATTCTACTTGTCTAGTTATCTGTTCCCTTTCAGTTTCAGTTGTTCTATTTCAGTTCTGATATTTATAAACTTCTGTATATTTGGGATTTCTATTGTATATGCTCCAGACTGATATTATGTATAATGTTTTTGAGAGTTTGTTATTGTAGCTTCATGAACTACTATGTTATTTTAATTTACACTATGAGTTATTCTGATATTTCTGTGTCTGTGATTTGTGATTTGTATTTCATTTAACCCAAATTTATTTACAATGAGGTATTTTGATAAATTCAAGTCCAGCATGTGTGGATGCGAATGACTGAGAATATCGGGTTGTCACACAACCTTTAAACCACTTTTAATTCTAAGGAAAATTACAACAAAGTTGAAAATGAAAATCTATTTTAAGCATGGCCTATTACCTATTGTTTAGAAATATAGGCCATTAAATTTTGATTTAAACATTCACTTCTTTGCCATAATCATATGTAGATGAAGAACTATTTGTGATTAATATGACTAAGCATAGCCTATTTGTTTTGAACCACATAAACTATCAAACTCAATAATAAACACAAAATTACATAAACATCATTTTCCATGAAGACAAAAAGAGAGCATAACATCAAAATTGTTGAAGCTACACGATTAGAGGATTTATTACCCCTAAATTGAAGGGATTACCCTCTCATTTATGTTATGTTATAAACACAAGTAGCATGCAACATTAAAGAAAAACAAGAGCAAAAGAAAAAGCAATAGAAAGAAGAGCTAATCTAATTTCATGAAAGAAAATCTACACTACTAGCATTGAAAGGAAATGAACATGTAATTAAAAAGAAACAATAATTAACATTGTATAAAAAGAAATGAAAGTTACATGAAATAAAAATGGCTAAGTAGCCATGGAAAAGAGAAAGAGAACTTATCTTTTATTTTGAGCCTAAACTAAACTAAAGAGAGACTAAGTAAGAGGAAGAGATTACATGAAACATATGGGTATTTATACATGTATGAAACCCTAATTCATATTTTTGGGGAATGCCCAAAATGCCCATGAGGTAGTGTGGCCACCAAGTAATCATTAGCATGTCATAATCCCCATTTGAGTGTACATAAAGCCATTAATTCCATAAGCATGTGCATTAGCTTTTAATTTGTACATTAAGGTGGTAGGTAGGTGAGGTCCTCTATGTTCTTCACTTTAAATTATTTCCAACTTCATTCTTTTGTATATTCTTTGTGCATGGATATTCCTTCATGAAACCACTCCTATTTGAGATCAAAATCCTACAAAAAATATATATAAATTCCCAATTAATTATTCTCAAAGAAATATATGCACACAAATGACCGTTTTTCCCCTATATGAAGATGGATATGTGACAATTTGGAGTTAATATGGATTTCTGTTAAAACAGGTTAAAATACCCAATATGATCATTTATTTAATTTAAATAGATTAAATATGGTGGTAAAAATATGCACATTTACGTGCACATCAGATGGAACCTGCGAAATATCTAGTGGAACATGTTTTGTATCCACTAACTTTTATTCAAATATTTTACAAAATTATATCTTATTTTCAAAATAATTTCGAAATATTCTTTTTCAAATCAAAAAACATCCATCCTGGTTTTAAAATACTTTTAGCCTCAAAATAATCTTTATTTTTAATATCATATTAACCTTGGTTTTAAACTATCTTTTAATTATAATATATTTAACTTTTAATATTTATACTTAGATTTAAATATAAAATTATAGTAAAATTTTATATATACCAAAATATTATTCTCTATACTTATTTATGTATTTTAACTATAGCTAAGTATATTTATAAAGTTAAAAATAGTTTTAATACATAAAAAATTTCTCAAGAATGGCGTCCTCTTGCTCTCAAGAATTTTGGCCAAAACTTTCATCTTTCTCTCAAGATTATCGTTCGCTTTCTTCATCGTCTATCGAATCTTCCAATCTCCCCAATCGCGGTTTTCTTCCGTATTCATATACTCAGGCCGTTAAGTTTCAATCTCCTTCTCAATTTCAAGGAGCGTTTTTTCGTAATAACAATTTGAGATGGATTGAATCCAGAAAGGGAAAGAAATTCTGTTTCACATGTGGAGATTTAAATCATCTTGCTTACAAATGTCGAGATCCAGTAAGATGCTTTTCTTGTGGCAACTTTGGACATAAGAGTAAGGATTGTGGGATTGATTCGAATTTATAGAAGGCTAAATCGAATTCGTCTAATCACGGTTTCCTATTCGCCCTGAACTTCTTGAAGCTGAAAAGCGTTCTTCTTGATTTTCTCTAGTTCAAGAAGGATATTGGAATTAAATATCTTGATGAACTGTTGTTTCATTTTAACACCGTTAATGAGCCAAACATAGGAAAGGGTTATTTGGAAAGATTTGGTAACCCAGAGATATATTTTGGTAAATCTGGTGTTGGTGAAGTTAAAGAGAATACTCAATCCATAGATTCCAAGTTTCGTGTATAGGGAAGTTCTAAACCTACTCTGATTAACCATGGTTTCCAATTCGCTCTGAAATTTTTGTTGTTAAGGGGTTTGTTGATTGAACATCTTTGGCCTAATAAAGATCTAGGTATAAGATATCTCGATGAACTTTACTATCATTTTGATATCATCAATGAACCGAACTATGGCAATGGGTTCACTGATAGTTCTTATAGCTCTTTAGATATTGTTGGTCAAGATAAAAACTTGAGTGAAAAGCATTATCCTCTAGATGTTTTTATAGATGATTCGATTACTCCTAATTCTCTTGTTGTTAATGAGTTCAATCTGGGCTTTGACCCCATTCTACTTGACCCTGCTGTTTCTGCATGTTTGAACCAGTCTTGCCTTATATCTTCTTCGAATGAGTGTGAAAATGTTGAAGTTTAGGACCATATATTCATCTCTGCTCGAAGGAAAAATTGTAAATCTAAACTTCGTGTTCAGGAAAACTTAGAGTTATCTACCTCCAACAGATTTGATTGTCTGTCTTTGTGTTCTGAAGTGGAATTATCTTTAGATAAACTGGAAGATGATAGTGAACTTTTGCATTGCATAGAACATATGATTCCAGTTCAATCGATTAGTTCGAGAGATTGCTTTTCAGTATTGGATAATAGTAGCGAAGTTAGAGATTGCAGTTTTTTGAGTGTTGCTTTGATAGATTGGTCCGATGATCTTGGTGATGTTGTTTTCGATTTAATCGACAAAGAGTTAATTGACCTAGATAATATTAGCTATGGGGTTCAAAAGATTGCAGTTTTAAATTCTTTAAAGTCTTGTGAGTTTCTATTTTAGATTTGGAAAATTCATCAGAATATTTCCAAGAGGATATTCTATCAGCTGGATGCTCTAATTTGGAAAATGTCAATAACAGCAGTTGTAAATCAAAAGAATTTATTGAAACTTATTCGAGCAATATTGATATAATGGAGTGGATTATGGGATTTGAAGTTGTTGAAGATTTGGATGAAAAAGAGGCTTATGTGGAATTAGGCAATATGCTTGAGGATAATAATGATTTTAGCATGGCATTAGTAGAGGTTTCAGCAGTTGTGCACACATGCTCAAGGGATTCACATTATTTCTGTAGTGAGCCTTCAGAATATATTGGAAGTGATATTCATATGCCGGTAACTGCTTGTTCATCAAAGAAGATTAATGTTGCTCCTGAAATTTCTTCTAAAGTGGATGGTTTTTTGTTGAACACTTGTGTGGAGACTAAGACTTCTTCAGTAAACAACTTGGACTCTTTTCAGCCAGAGAGTGGTAGTAGATATGTTCCTAGTTCTTCTTCATCAAAGAAAGGAAGAGGCAGGAAAATAGCAGCTTCTAGTGGTCTGGTTCGTCGGAGTGCTAGGATATGCAGATGCCAACAGCAAACTATGGGTGAGCTACCTAGATTAAGTGCCACATGTGGCGCTACGAATCCAGGCTTAGGTATGAGTTCTTTTATGGATAATACATACTCCACTTATGCATTAATAGATTTATCATCTATAGAGTTTTGTCAGCTTTCCTGTGAGACTTTTTTCTTCTTCTGATATTGAGATTGATATGGAGTATATTAGGCGTAAGGAATTAGAGAGGGCTAGTACAGTTAGTTTATGAGGATCATTAGTTGGAACATTAAAGGTTTGAATAAGTATGATAAGGTTAGAGCATTCTTTAAAGACTATTCTATTGACATTGCTTTACTTCAGGAGACTAAAAATTTGCTGTCCCGATGTTAGGTTTTTTAGAAGATTAGGTGGGTATCATTTTAGAAAATGGATCTTTTTACCTTCTATGGGTACTTCAGGGGGATTAATGATAGGGTGGCGGGATAATTAGTTTATATTACTTCAGTGTATTGTTAAGCAACATTCTTTTCATGCAATACTTATTAATCTTTCAGATAACTCTTTTTTAAATATTTCTAATGTTTACGGACCTAATTCTACAATTAATCGGAGAATTTTATGGAATGAATGCTTAGATTTTAGATCCTTTGCCTTGGGTTCTTGGATTTTGGGGGGTGATTTTAATGTTATGCATTTCATTGGTGAGTATTATCCTATGGAAGGGGATTACTCTGCAATGGAGAAATTCGATAATTCTAAATTGATCGAAATTCCCCTTTCTAATAGAGAATTTACTTGGAAAAACGCTAGAGAGTCTCCATCCATGACTCTTCTCGATGGATTTTTTGTTAGTGATGAAATCGAAGACAAATTCCCAATCTGTAGAGTCACTGGTTTATCTTATACTTACTCCGATCATTGTCCGATTATACTTGTGATTACCATAGAGTTATTATTAACAATTTTAAATTTGAAAAGATGTGGCTTTTGGAATCTAACTTTGTGAATCTAGTTAAAGGTAAATGGGTTTCTTTGAGTTTTCATAATATCAGAATTAAGGAAAATTCTTGTAAAGCTTTTGTTTCTAAACTTAGGGATCTTAGGATCTTTCTTAAAATCCGAAACAAAAATGTTTTTGGAAATCTAAAAATTAAAAAAGAAAATATATATTCTTAATGAAATGCTTAAATTTAATAAGATAGAAGAATCTAGATCTCTAAATATAAGTGAACTTAATGTTAAATTCTATTTTAGAAAAGGAGGAGGTAATGTGGAAACAGCGATCCAGAATTCAATGGATCAACGAAGGTGATAATAATACCATTTTTTTTTTCATAATATAGCTAATGATAGAAAATGTAGTAATGCAATTAATTCTATATTTGTTAATAATATAGAGTTAATTGATCAAAGAGATCTCAACAAAGCTTTTACAGACTATTATAAGGATATTTTTGGTTCTAAAATTAAACATAGAATCAATATTAGTTGGATAGATTTGTATCCATCTGATTCTATTGTTGATTTATTGGAGTTATATAATCATTTTACTAAAGAAGAAATTAGAAAAGCAATTAATGACATGCCAAGTGATAAATCCCTGGGACCTGATGATTTTCCCATTTTATTTTATAATACTTTTTGGGACATTTTAAAATTTGATTTAGTTAATATGTTTAATGATTTTTGTAATGGTACTTTGTAATTAGGGAGATTTAACTTCGCAAATGTTATTTTGTTACACAAAAAGTAGGAGCTAAAAACTTAAAGGATTTTAGACCTATTTCTTTGATTAACTGTTCAGTTAAAATCGTTTCTAAAGTTCTAGCTAATAGACTTAGTAAAAGAATGAATGAATTAATCTATTGTTCACAATCAGCTTTTATTAAAGGGAGAAATATCATTGATGGAGTGACAGTTGCTCAAGAATATATTAATTACTGTTGTAAGAATAACATAACTTCTGTAATTTTAAAACTTGATTTTGCTAAAGCTTTGATTCAATAGATTGGGATTTTCATGTAGGTATTTTTCATGCTAGATGTTTTAGTCATAGATGGATCGATTGGATTTTGACCTTGCTTAGAACTGGAAACTCTAGTATTATGGTTAATGGTATTTTAGGTAACAGAATTGAATCTCAGAGAGGTTTAAGGCAAGGGGATCCCTTATCGTCTTTATTATTTAAATTAGCTGTTGATGTTTTTGCTAAAATTATTAAAAGAATAGTGGATAATGGATCTTTAGGACGTGTGGGCAATGAAATTTCACGTAATGGTTTATCGGTTCTTCAATTTGCCGATGATACCTTACTTTTTCTTCCCATCTTCCTAGACACATTATTACCCTTAAGTTTATCCTTACAGTTTTGAACTTTTATCCGGTTTAAAAATAAACTTTGACAAAAGTTTCGTGTTAGTTTTAAATGATTTTGATAAAGTTGAAAACTTAGTTGCTAATACTCTTAATTGCAAAACTATGAACTTTCCTTTTGACTATCTCGGTTTTGTGATTAGACCCACCAAACTCAAACATGATGACTGGATTATTATCATTGATAAAATTAAAAATAAGGTTTCTAACTGGAATGAGAGATTTCTATCTAGAGCAGGTAAACTTGTTTTAATAAATTCGGTTCTATCAGCTCTTTCGATTTATTGGATGTCCTTACATTTGTTCCCGGATTGGGTTATTGATAAAATTGATAAGATTAGAAGAGATTTCTTATGGAGTGGTGTAAACTCTATTAATAATATTAAATGTCTAATAAATTGGGAAACCGTCTGTAAGGCAAAAAGGAAGGTGGATTAGGTGTTATTAATTTGCGTAATATGAATTTGTCTCTGTTAGGTAAATGGCTTTGGAAGTTTAGAGACACAAATGATAGCGCTATTTGGAAAGAGATCATTTCTAATTATTACTATAATGGAAATAGCAATTTAAATCAAATTTCTTCTCCTACCACTCAATATATTTCTATCTTTCGAAAAAAACATTTTAAAATGTAATGAGATTTTTAACTTAGGAAAAATACAATTGTTCATACTGGCAATCATACTCCGTTTTGGCATAACCGTTGGATTTCGATCTTGCCTATTAAGATTGAATTTAAGGATCTGTATGAAATTTGTAACTTTAAGTATGCTTTAATCAATGTAGTTTATTCTCTTGAAAATGATCCTCCTTGGAATTTCAGTTTTAACTGAATTTTAGCTAATTCAACTTTTGGACAAGTTTCTTTGCTTTATGCTAGATTAAATCTTTGTAATATTGATAATGATAATGATTTTATTAGTTGGGAATGGGATAAAAGTAAGAAATATACTTCTAGTTCTTTCTAGATTCATTAATTTTTCGGGTACAATAAATTACTCGTTTAAATATATATGGAAATCTAATGCTCCTCCCAAATTCAAAATTCACATGTGGTAAACTCTTCATAGAAAACTTAATACAATTGAATTTTTAAACAGAAAAAATATTCAAAATGAAAATAAATGTTATTGTTGTAATATATATCTTAAGGACATTAATCATATATACTTTAATTGTTATGGATTCTAATTATATTCTAATTAATACTCTTAAAATTTTTAACTTTAATATAACAACTAAAATTTTGGATTGTGAATTCTACTAGGAAAATTATAGATTCAAATTTAAAAAGAATATTAAATTTTTACTAGACACTTTATTCATTATTATTAGTTGGTCTATTTGGTATGAAAGAAATCAAAGATTTTTCAACTATAATAATTGTTATTTAAACAAATTGATTTTTACAATTTCTTCATTTTGTTTTCAATTGGATCTCTAACCCCAAATATAATTTAGCTAAAAATATCCTTTTCGAAAGGGTATCTTAACAAGGTAAATCATAATATTAATTTTTTTAAACAAAACAATAATTTTTTTAACATTAATAATAGTATTATTAATATTTACTCTAATTTAGATGATGATATCACTTCTAATCACAACTTTCTTGTGATTAAAGGTTCATAATATAGAACTGTCTCAATATTTGTACTAGTCTCTGTTTGGTTTTGGTTTTTAGGTTCTTCAATTATACTGTTATTGTTCAGTTAGTCTTATTTAGGTTTTTATTTTCTTCTTTATAAACGCATATATATGTATATTTATTATATAAATATGCATATATATATATATATGAATCATTCTAATTTTTCTTTAGTCATTTTCCAGTTATAGGTATGGGAGATAGGATATTAAATTAATTTTGCAGGTTTCATATATTCAGATTGCTAGACATCAGATGGTAGAGAGGTCACTAGAGTAGAGTATCTTCATCCAGGACTAATAGCAGTTTTTCCTCAGATTTAGAGGCTTCAGAGCGGTTTCTCTTTTCATCAGATCCACTTTAGTGCAGATGCTTAGTCATCACTCCTGATTTAGTTGGTTGGAGCTTCCTCATTAGTTTGGGACGTCATCTAGTAGTTTTTTTCTATCCCTAGTTTTTTAGGTACTTCTAACACCTTAATGTTGGGCGGTGGCTATGTCGGAGCTCGATATTGGGATGTGATGGGTGGTGGCCTTGCCGGAACTCATCTTAGGAGTACTTGAGATTTGATATATATGTAGTTTTTGTTACCTGCCAGGCATGTTGGCAGCACCATATATTCATGATATATATATTTGCATGTGTGCTCTCCTCTATTCGTAGGGGACCATACATTTTTCTCAAAAAAATAATTTAATACAAGATAGAAGTTATTTTCAAAGAATTTTTTTTTACCAAAAATAACTTAGGCCCGTCGACAACACCAAGGAACCCTTGTCGACAAGGTGATAATTTATTTCAGAAGTTTGAATTTCAAAGGAAGTGTCTATTCGTCATATTCTTTCACGAAAGGACATGGCTGTTGTCCTACTATAAACAGGGGCTGTTTTAAACGAATTTACTTTCATATATATTCTCTGATTCATTCCTTTTCTTCTTCCACATTTCTTTATATACATTTCTACCATTACTCTGCCGAAATCACCATTGAATCTAACTAGGTCATCTCTGATTTAATTCTCTATCACTATCTCAACAACATCCCAGTGCAATTCAGAGTTATAGACTTCTTTGTAATCAATCGAGTGAGAAAAGGTGTGGTTGTATGATGAAGCACATACCTCGACTCGCGATGATGAAGCACATTCCACGACCCACGACTCAACTCCTCTCACCGCGACTCACGACTCAACTACTCCCACCGCGACTTACGACTCAACTCTATCCCCGCGATCCACGACTCAACTACATCCCCAACCCACGACTCAATTCCATCCCCGACCCACGACTCAATTCCATCCCCGACCCACGACACAATCCATAGCCGCGACTGAACCTTTCCCCGACCTAAAACCTAAATCGCGAACGACATTGAGTCGTTTCCCCAATTTCCAGTAGGTCGGGAGAATTTGTGATGTGCCCTATTTCCTTAAGTTGCGGCCGATCCAATTCTAAGTCGCGAGTAATTCCAGTAAGTCGCGAATCATGCTTGAGTCGCTGATTGATTTCTTAAGTCGCGAAGAAGAGGAATGACTTTCCTTTTATGTCGCGTACCGCTTCCCTCAGTTAAGTCGTTGCCGAGTTAGCATGAAGTCGCTGCATATATTTTTTAAGTCGTGTACCCATTGTGTTGTAATTTCTTTTTAAGTCATGTATTGAGTTGTAAGCCTATAAATAGGCAAGTCACGTCATTTGTAAAGGTTGTTGATTTTTGAATAAAATTCCATTGGATTGCTTTGTGCTTTCTTCTAATTGATAGTCGAGTGTGATCTCCTATCTCCACCTACGTCATTCAAGTGCGCTCGAATTTTCGTTTGTGAAGCCGATTCATGGAATCTTGTGCACAAGATCAACGTCGAAGAATCGTAGATCTCTTTCCCGGTATCTTCGGATCAACGAGTCAGAGATAGCTAGAATTCGGTATCTTCGGATCAACGAATTTGGGCATTGCAGTATACTCAATCCACCGAATGCTACTTTCATCGTGATATTAATTTTCTGTTAATCCGTTGCGTTAGTTTTTGGTATCAGAGCGACTCTTAGCCAATCATAGCCAAGTCGATCTTGAGCCGAAGTTTGAAGTTTGTGTTCACAGTGTTCATATTGAAGTTGCAACAAGATTGAAGTATTTGATCCATAGCCTTTTGGATCAAAGTGTGCAAAAGTGTTTGAATTTGTGGGGGAGATTTTGCGCGCCAAAGTATTGAAGTCGGTTTTGAGGCCGAGCCGAGTCAAGCATAGGCCGTGCCTTGTTCTTGTGTTGAAGTGTTGGAGTTGTGTTTTGTTAAGAAGTCGAGAGACCTAAGCCTTAAGTCGAAGCAAGCTTGTGCTAGCTAGTGGGAGTCGAGCCGAGTTATAGTGGAGTTTGAGCGTGCAAACTTTTGAAGTTGAAGTTTGTTGTCTAAAGATTTTTTTTGAAGTTTTGATTTGTTGAAGTGTTTGAAGTTTAATCATGCCACCGAGACGAGCTCAACGTCATCGCAATATTAATGCCTTGTATGGAAGAGAAGAAGCCGATGAAATGGAGCAACGAATCCACGAGAGTTTGACTGAAAAGTTGAACGAAGGAATTGGTCGATTAGAGAGAATGATGCTTGAAATGATTCAAAGTAGAAGAAGAGTTTCACCTGAATCGAACTATGGGGGGAGTAGAGCTTCGATACATTCAGATCGAGAGAGAAGAGAAGATCAAGATCATAGAAGTGTTGATAATCGTGATAGGAATGTTGATCGAAGGAGTGGTAGTAGAGATGTTGGAGGTCGTGATCGACATCGATATACTTCAGATTTTGATGAGGAGTTTGATGGTGATAGGGGAAGTGTTCATTACCGAGATAGAGATTCAACACGACGTCAGTATCGAGATGTAGTGGATGTTTGTCGATGGAAATCGGGTATGAAGATGGAAATTCCTGAATTTAAAGGTGGAATGGTTGCTGAAGAACTCTTAGACTGGTTGTCAAATGTGGAGGAGATCTTTGATTTCAAGGAGGTTTCGGAAAATCGAAGGGTGAAGTTAGTTGCTACTAGGTTGAGGGGGAGAGCTTTGGCATGGTGGTAGCAAACTAAACTTACACGAGAACGGATGGGAAAGTCGAAGAATGTAGATTGGGAGAAAATGAAGAAATTGATGAGAGCTACATTTCTACCATACAACTATCAATCACTTATGTACCAGAGATTGCAGAATCTAAGGCAGGGGACGAAGTCAGTCAATGATTATGCAGATGAATTTTACCAACTCATTGCCAGGAATGATATAATGGAGACGGAAGAGCAGCTGACCGCTTGGTTTGTTGGAGGGCTAAGGATGCAAATCCAGGATATGGTTAATATGTTTGATCCAAGATCTGTGGCGGAAGCACACCAAAAGGCGTTTGCTTGGGAGAAGCAGGGAAGGCGTGGAGGTGGTGCATTTACTAATTCCAATAATCAAGTGAAGGGTATTAGATGAAGTTCTAATGTTTCTAAACCTGTCAGTAAACCCGTAGTAAAAGAGGGTGAGAAGGCGAAGGTTAGCAATGGGTTCAAATGTTATAATTGCCAAGAAATGGGTCATAAAAGCAATGAGTGTCCGAAGCCGAAGAAGAGAACTATGATAGCTGAAGTTGAAAGTGAGGATGCTGTTGAAGGTGAAAATAGTCCAGTTGAGGAGAATGAACAGGATATCGCGTCAGGAGATGAAGGGTGTAATCTAATGATGAGAAGGTCTTGTTTAACACCCAAACAAGAGGACGAGGCTAGTTGGTTGAGGAGCAACATTTTTCAATCTACATGCACTATTCTGGGAAAATTTTGTAAGTTTGTAATTGATGCAGGAAGTTGTGACAATATTATCTCTACTGAAGCTGTGAGAAAGTTGAAGTTGAAAACGGAGAAACATCCTAATCCTTACAAGTTAGCGTGGTTAAGAAAAGGAGGAGAGGTGAAGGTGAATAGGCGAGTTCGAGTTCCATTTTCTATTGGAAAGAAATATAAAGACGAGATTTGGTGTGATGTAGTTGAGATGGATGTTTTTCATTTTCTTTTGGGAAGACCGTGGCAGTATGATCGAGCAGTGCAACATGACGGTCGGACCAATAGCTACAGTTTTATGTTTGAAGGTGTTAAGATTATTTTAGTTCCAAAGAAGAGACAACAGGAAGAGAGTAAATCTGAAGAGATTGAGGAGCTGAAGACTTTATTGACTTTGAAGGAATTTATTGAAGGAGTAGAAGAGAGTCCAGAGGTATTTTTGTTGATTGGACATGAAGCCACTGAATCTTTAGAAGTTCCAGAGGAAGTAAAGCCAGTATTGGAAGAATTCAGTGATGTGTTTCCTGAAGAGTTGCCTAAGGAGTTACCGCCACTGAGAGACATTCAACATCAAATCGATCTTATTCCGGGAGCAGTATTACCGCATAGACCACATTATCGAATGAGTCCAAAGGAACATGAAGAGTTATGAAGGCAGGTGAAAGAGTTGTTAGAGCAGGGACGTGTTTAGGAAAGCTTAAGTCCTTGTGCGGTTCCAGCTTTGTTGGTACCGAAGAAGGACGGGACATGGAGGATGTGCACTGACAGTCGAGCATTGAATAAGATTACCGTGAGATATAGATTTCCAATGCCGAGGTTGGATGACTTGCTAGATCAGTTGAGTGGGGCAACTATCTTTTCAAAGATTGATTTGAAAAGCGGATATCATCAAATTCGTATTAGACCTGGAGACGAATGGAAGACAGCCTTCAAGACAAGAGAGGGGTTGTACGAATGGCTTGTGATGCCGTTTGGTCTTTCGAATGCACCAAGTACATTCATGCGGGTGATGAATCAAATCTTTAGACCATTCATTGGGAAGTTCGTGGTGGTTTATTTCGATGATATTCTGATATATATCAGGAGTATGGAGGAGCATGTTCAACATTTGAGGGAAGTGCTGATTATTCTTCGTGAGGAAAAATTTTATGCTGCTATGAAGAAATGCGTGTTCATGACGCATAGTGTTTTATTTCTGGGATATGTTGTGTCAGGAGAAGGTATACAGGTGGACCAGAATAAAGTTGAAGTAGTCAGGAATTGGCCACAGCCAAAGACAATTACGAAAGTGAGAAGTTTTCATGGGCTAGCGCCATTCTACCGAAGATTAATTCCACACTTCAGTAGCGTGATGGCTCCAGTTACTGATTGCATGAAAGGGAAACAGTTTGTATGGTCAGAGGAAGCAGGGGTTGCTTTTGAGAATATCAAGGAACTATTGACGACAGCACCGATTCTTGTTTTACCAGATTTTCAGTTGTTGTTTGAATTGCATACTGATGCGTCGAAGGTGGGAATTGGTGGAGTCTTGAGTCAGAATGGGAAACCCGTTGCTTATTTCAGTGAGAAGTTATCAGGAGCATAGATGAGGTATAGCACGTACGATGTGGAGTTTTACGCAATTGTTCAGGCTGTTAAGCATTGGAGACACTATCTGTTTCAGAAAGAATTTGTTCTGTACACTGATCATGAGGCGTTGAAGCATATGCAAGGGCAGGATAAGATTTCAGCAAGGCATGCATCGTGGATTGCCTATTTACAGCAATTTACTTTTGTTGTCAAACACAAGTCTGGGGTGACGAATCGGGTAGCTGATGCTTTGAGTAGGAGGAGTCATTTATTAACGACAATGAAAGTTGAAGTGACAGGGTTTGAATTATTGCCAGAGCTGATTGAAGAAGATCCTTACTTTGTGAAATTTGTTGAGAAAGTCAAGGAAGGAAGTACTGATGAATTTGTGTTGGTTGATGGTTTTCTGTTTAAAGGAAATCGGTTATGTATTCCAGAGAGCAGTTTGAGATTGAAGATTATCAAGGAGTTACACGAGGAAGGACATGTGGGCCGTGATCGTACTTTGCATTTGATTGCTCAATCTTATTTTTGGCCGTCAATGAGGAAAGAGGTAGAGAGATTTGTGGAGAAATGTCATATCTGTCAGGTTTCGAAGGGAACGGCTACGAATGCGGGGTTATATATGCCATTACCCGTGCCTATTAAACCATTGGTTGATATTAATATGGATATTGTGTTGGGTTTGCCGAGAACTCGAAGAGGAAATGATTCTATATTTGTTGTGGTTGACCGGTTTTCAAAAATGGCACATTTTATTGCTTGTAAGAAGACGGCGGATGTTGTTCATGTGGCTCAGTTATTTTTCAAGGAGATCTATCGACTTCATGGATTGCCAGAGTCTATTGTGTCAGATAGAGATACTCGTTTTCTGAGTCATTTTTGGCTAAGTTTGTGGAAGATGGTTGGAACGAAGCCGAAATTTAGCAGCGCTTATCATCCGCAAATAGATGGACAGACAGAAGTTATTAACAGATCATTGGGAAATTTTTTGAGATGTCTGGTGAAAGACAATTTGAAGAGTTGGGATGTGAAGTTGTGTCAAGCTGAAATTGCTCACAATCATGCAAATAACCGAAGTACAGGTTTCACTCCATTTCAGATTGTATATTCAAGCTTACCAAAAGGGCCGTTGGATTTGACAATAGTACCACAACCGAAGGGAACAGTTAAGCGGGCTGCTGATTTTGTTGATGGGTTGACGGAATGCCATAGAATCGCTCAGGAACGATTGGAAAAGGCAAATGAGAAGTATAAACAAATGGCGGATAAGAAACGAAGAAGTATTGTCTTCAAAGAGGGTGATTTTGTTTACGTGGTATTGACGAAAGATCGTTTTCCAGTTGGAACTTACAATACGTTGAAAGCACGAAAGATTGGTCCAGTAGAAATCTTGAAGAAGATCGATGATAATGCGTATCGATTAAGGTTGCCAGATAAGGTCCATACTTCTGATGTTTTCAATGTCAAACACTTAATTCCGTATTATGGGGAGGAACTTGACGAAGATGACGAGAGTGTGAATCCGAGGACGAATTCCTTCCAACAAGGGGAGGATGATGAAGCACATTCCACGACCCACGACTCAACTCCTCCCACCGCGACTGACGACTCAACTCCTCCCACCGCGACTTACGACTCAACTCCATCCCCGCGACCCACGACTCAACTACATCCCCGACCCACGACTCAATTCCATCCCCGACCCACGACTCAATTCCATCCCCGACCCACGACACAATCCATAGCCGCGACTGAACCCTTCCCCGACCTAAAACCTAAATCGCGAACGACATTGAGTCGTTTCCCCAATTTCCAATAGGTCGCGAGAATTTGCGACGTGCCCTATTTCCTTAAGTCGCGGCCGATCCAATTCTAAGTCGCGAGTAATTCCAGTAAGTCGCGAATCATGCTTGAGTCGCTGATTGATTTCTTAAGTCGCGAAGAAGAGGAATGACTTTCCTTTTATGTCGCGTACCGCTTCCCTCGGTTAAGTCGTTGCCAAGTTAGCATGAAGTCGCTGCATATATTTTTTAAGTCGTGTACCCATTGTGTTGTAATTTTTTTTTTAAGTCATGTATTGAGTTGTAAGCCTATAAATAGGCAAGTCACGTCATTTGTAAAGGTTGTTGATTTTTGAATAAAATTCCATTGTATTGCTTTGTGCTTTCTTCTAATTGATAGTCGAGTGTGATCTTCTATCTCCACCTACGTCATTCGAGTGCGCTCGAATTTTCGTTTGTGAAGCCGATTCACGGAATCTTGTGCGCAAGATCAACGTCGAAGAATCGTAGATCTCTTTCCCGGTATCTTCGGATCAACGAGTCAGAGATAGCTAGAATTCGGTATCTTCGGATCAACGAATTTGGGCATTGCAGTATACTTAATCCACCGAATGCTACTTTCATCGTGATATTAATTTTCTGTTAATCCGCTGCGTCATTGTAGCCTGGAAAATCAATCGGGTGAACTTGTTGCCCGTAAAATCAAGTATCTCTACCTAGAGGATTGTGAATCTGGAGCGGTGTACCTCATGGCCTTAAAATCGACAGTGTAATTGTAAGAATTGATTTTGAAAGGAAATCCATACTTGTGTTGCGGGACTGGATGTAGGGTAACTCTAAACCAGTATAAAATTCGGTGTGTTCTTTCCTTTATTGCATTTACTTTATATCTGCATCTGTATTTGATTCTATGATCATATATGTGTCTGAATATTGCATACATTTGTGTTCAAATTAATATAAACTCAAAAAGAATTAGTAATTCCTTAAAACACTATTCACCCCCCTCTAGTGTTAACTCTAGCATTAAGATCCGTAATTTGCATTTTTCACAATTAATATAACATTATTAGATTTTATACAAAATATTTTTAGCTATCGTTAGTAAAAATCCATCCGTGTTTGTGCGCGACGTGGTCTTGCGAGATACCTTTGATTTTAAAGGGGTTAATTTACTCACACCAGTCCCATGTCTGACCTAGAGTTTTATTTTCATTTCCTAAAACTCATGAGTGCTCAAATTTTATTGGTACCCAATTATTAGTTAGGTTTTCCCCAGATTCATTTTGGAGGAGCTTGGAACAAGAGGCTTCATCGATAGTCAGTTATTATCTTATTTTCGTATGTTTGATGTATGTATTAGTTAAGTAGGGATATGCAATTATAACCTTCCTAGGGTAAAATTTGTATTAGTATGACTCTGATGTGTCATTTGTAAATGAACTTGTTAAGAATTATATTAATTAAAATATGTTGTTCCATTGTGTTGTGAGATTCTATAAGTGTTTACTTTCTTCTTATCTTCTATCTTCTTTCTTTCCCTAATGATCAGTCTTTCCAGCACTTAAATGTTTGTCACGCAATACAGTGGACATATTAATGTCAATTTTTGAGTGTCGAAAAACCATGTTCATTACATTTTAATATCAGACCATGAGATTAAGTGAGAACCTTGGCCCTGGTGGGGTAAACTCATTTAAGATTTGGTAAGTGAGACTCTAGAATGAGTATGAGTGTATATACTATACAAGAGCGCGTATTTATTAGTGATATACAAATGATTTATATTGTATTGATTTATCAGTCGAGTGGCTTAAGAATACTGGTTGAGATGTAGGACGCCATGGTGTCGATAGGGATTCCTAACACATGAACAAAGCATACTGACACAGTACTGTTTCGAAATTGGGTAAATGAAATAATTTTACCCAAAAGTCTATTTTATATATAAAAGAATGATTTTCAAAATAGTATATTGTGGTATAGATAGTTGACGTGTTTTTTATTAAGAGATAATTATATTCCAGTATCATCAATTAGAATTTTGTCAGTCATGCTTGTCCAGTTGAGCATTAACTATTGTTCGTCTGTGTAGGTAGCTTCCCTTTTTAAGATATGGGTTGAGTAAATAGAAATAGGGAAAACATCAAAGCAAATATCTTGTAAACTAAGTTTCATGATTTGACTATAAGGCGTTCAATTGATAATGCGGGGTTAAAATTGACTTAATAAAAGATGTTCATTAAACACTAGAATATCTTGAGATAAAAGTTTGAAAAATGGTTTGGTCAAAGTTGATATTATAAAATGAATGTATAAGACTAGAGGACTAGAATTATGGTGCTAGTGAATCATGGTTTAGTTAAAAAGAATAAGTTAAATACTGGAGGACTAGAATCATGTTGCTATTGAACAGTGATTTTTAAGGTTTTGAAAGATAATAATATCATTATTTGAAAGCAATTTTGGTTTAAGTATAAAATTTTGGGGAAGAAAATGTTAACTAAGAATTATTTTCTTTGCATTGGTTGGGGGAAGGAATCTTGATTGTTTTATGATGATCTGAATAATCTTCTAAGTGACGATCAGATGTTTTCCTGGTGAATATAGTGGTGCACTTAGTAAATTATTCTCTTTATCATTATGTAATCGAAACAAGTTCAATCCCGGACGAATCCAAAGCAAGTTTGTAATAAATGTTTTGTTCAAAAAATGAAAATTATTGTTTCAAAATAAGATTTGAAATAAAAATATTATTTATAAATTCACTAGATCGAGTGGCTTGAAAATAACTTAAATTTGGGGAAGTGTTATGTTCAGATGGTAAACACTTCTCTTGAGTATTACCTTTCTTAGTAAAGGAGTGTATGGTACTGTTTGGTAGTGCCTGTTTCGTACCATTTTGGACTTAATTGAGTTGTATATATATTCTATGATTAAAATATATTACTTCAATTCAAAAAAAAGGTTTGAAATAAGACTGGGTATTTGGCCTTCAGTTTTCTTAGGGAGATAAATGAAAATAAATTACTGAATCAGATAGGAAATATACTCTTAGGATGTACTTGAGTAGTATCCAAGTTGAACCTAAGTTTAGTTTATGAAATGCTTTCATAAATAAATTAAGAAGGAAAAGAATTTATATCAGGTAGAGCCAATTAAGTAAGTGCTTATATTGGACATAGATCATCTCTCGTTTCCTTATAGTTTGATCTAAGATTCGAGTATATGGCTTTGAGGTGCTTCACACTATTACGAATAAGGATCTATTGCTTGATTTTTGATAGCGATCACTTGATGTGGGGTTTTGATATGGGAAAAATGTTTTCTACCATAGTTACAACTATGTAAGGAGAACGGAGATTCCTAATCAACGATCCTGATCAGAGTCCACACTTTAAAATCAGGTGAGCGATACTAGTTCGGAAGTGAACTAATGTATTCGAGTAAAGGTCGAACAAATTTTTTGTATAAGAATGATCTATATACATCATGCAAATTGGTATATAGTGTTAATTTTTTTTTCTAGAATGGGTTGAGGTGTAATTTCAAGAATGAAATTCTTTTAAGAGGGAAGAATGTAACGACTCGGAATTTCATAACTTTGATATGCGAATATTTAATTAATTTTAAATATTCAATATATAGGTTTTATAATGAAAATAAAATCTCTTAATAATAATTAATTATGGTGAAATCAGTTTCAAATTTTACTTACAAAAACATTTAGTTTGAAGAAAAATCGAAAATGTGACCGGAATTCGTTTTAACGATTTTCGACTTTTAGTCGGCCAAAAGTTGTCTTTTATGTTGTGAACCCTTTAGTATAAATTTATACATTAGTTAATTACTTAGTATATGTATATATCGATGTATCAGTGTATGTGCATATAGGCATTTGTATTTAAGTATATAAAGTTTAAAATAAAAAATCTAAAAAATGTCACATCATAAGGGACAAAGGTACTTAAACATCTTTAAACATGTTTTCTTTGACTCGATGAGGGGGAGGACAAGGTGGTGGGTGGAGATGGCATGTTTGGTGGAGGGTGTTGAGGTGGCAAAACAATGCGAATGTAGAAGTAAAAGGGTAGATAGGTAATTCTTTTATATTGCTTATAAATAGCCTTTCATTCTTCATATTTCCTCCTCTTCCTCTTATCATATCTTCAACTTCTCCAGTTCAAATGGAGAAATTCGTTTTTAAACCAAGTAACAAATCAGTGGCTACAACTTTCATCAGTACCACTTCTTTAAATTCTAAAACTAGCTATGTCAAAAATTGTGAGGACTCGTTTCTACGACTCTCAAAAATCGATACTAATACATCCTCGGTATTCAAGTGCCGTAAATCCAAGTGTCGAAGTAGCAGACTCTCAAGGGTAAGAAAGAAAAATAAAGATAGAACAGAAATTCCCATATATTATTACAAAAGTTTTTTTTAAAGAGGAAATTAGAATACATTTATCAAACGTGGACAGCTGTAAATTTCTATCCTTACAAATACAGAATACGATAGTATAAGAGTATGGTGGAAACAGACCAAAATCTTCAGAAAAATCTTCCAACTCCATGCTTCGATCTCCCTCCAGCTTTCTTCTAAACTAAACCTGATTACTAAGCTACTCGGGAAAATTAGGGCACCCGGAGTTTTAAGGAAAGGGAAAAATAAACTCCGAGTCAGTCATTGAACTGGTGTGAGAACTCAAAATACGTGTTTTGAAAACAAAATGGTATCTCATAAGATCACGCCACACATTAACATGGAACATGTTTTTACCTTATGATAACCAATCTTTATTATGTAAAATAAAAATAAGGGATATTATTTTTTATGAAATCTATTCGAAAACATTTGTAAGTAAACTTATTAGTTTTGATCGAAATTGTTGCATTATTAAATTCTAGCGTACCATCTTGTAATACAAGGCTTTTGCATCTAAAACTGTACAGGCTCTTATTGTAGAATGGATTTCCATATAAATGGCCATGTGAAGGCACTACCTTCTGACAGTACATCTCTTTAGGAATGTATCAAGACCCAACGGATGGTCCTCTGCCAACACAAGTCCTCTTGGATAGTATCAAATATGTCATCTTTTCGATCATTACCAACCTATCCGAGGATCCTCACAGCATACATCTATAATAATTTAAAACCGAATGTCATAGCGGGTAAAAATATATCTAGAAGGGGATAATCATATCCTAATGCTTTCCAACCACATAAGCTTGCTGCGTCTACCCTATTTCGGCCATTTTTGAGTATGAGGCTTGAGGTGATGATTAACTTTTGCTTTGCACATTTCACTTTGAATGCCACATCGCCATCCCATCGCTCATAATTGACTTCCATAAACATATAACATCCGAGCTCATACGTCTCGAAGAAAGTTGTTAAGCTAAGAGAAGTCGCCTTCTCCACCACCAAAAAGATGTATATTTATAAAAGTCAACGATGAAATCTCAAAAATACGATGTCAAACATCCGTCCATACAAGTTCGTTATGGGACTGAACGAAACCGAAGGCACTCCTACCACATCCTATCGAGATTTAACCCTAGGATCAGTAGCAACAATCCTTGTAACCTAAAAAAATTCAAAAATTAAGGGACCGCTGCTACTTTAGTATTTGGGAGCTGGGAGCTAACCAGAATCATCAACAAGCAGTTCTTTCATCGCAAAAATCCTTGGTCTTCATCTGTCATTTCTTTATCATGTCTTCTTTTTTTGAACACGTACATTGGTTAGAAGTGTAAATGTGTAGGATCATGTAATATGGAATATAATTAACTCTAAATGTGGAAACAGATGATAATAGCAAGTTAAATGGAAATAAGTAAAATAAAACAAGCACACCAGGAATTTTTATACTGGTTCGAACTTCCTGTTCTACGTTCAGTCCCAGACTCCTTGTAGCATTCCAACTACAATAACCCTCACTTAACCCGGAGGAACAGGTATATACAATCTGAGCAGCAGAACAGATACCTGAGCAATTGAAAAGGATTTTCTCCTCGACAGTAGAAGAGGACTTCACTAATACAAAATAATATCTGATACTGTATGTTCTTGATAACACTGATTTGTCACTGATAGTACAAACCTCCTATAATCAAATCCTCAAGTATATGAAGTATATGTGAAGATATGAAGAGAAGGTAATGGTGAGAATCGAAGATTATGAAAGTTATTTGTAGATTCAAAGCGGTAAAAACGTATGTTCGCTATTTGAACGCAAATATTAAAGCACAAGAAGAGTATTAGAGAGTTAGAAATGAAAATCGGTGAATATGAAGTGCTTGGGAGTATCTATATATAATGGTTGAAGGTTACTGCCATTGGTGAAGGGTTCTGACGAAGCGGAGCACCTATTTCCATTCAGAGAAGAGTTGCATCCTTTCAAAGAAGAAGATGTCCTTTCGAAAATATGGCAGTTGGTCTCGGGTCAGTCGACTGGTCGTTTATGGTTAGTCGACTGACTATGCAAAATATTTAAAAAATAAACAGTGCATATGTATATGTACACAGTCAGTTGACTGGATGGTTATGGTCAGTCAACTGGCTGTGACATTTTTACATAGTGTGCTTCTGTTTTGAATGTTTTTGTGAAATATGAAGTGCGGACTACTTGAGGTTAGATTTTAACATATTTCTAAGACTCAATCATACATACTAGACAGTGAAAGCATAGATTAAAAGTCTTTGATGATATAGCCATAGTCCGTTTTCTTTTTGTCATGAATTCTCTTTTTCTTCTTACTTAGTTTGTCATGAATAAAAACTAGTGATTCAACATTCTCCCCCTTTTTGATTGATGACAAACCTGTATATAAAAGTCCTAGAGAAAAAATATAAAAACTCCACCTGAATATATGATAATTCTTGTACCCGCATAAAGATGATTAGAACAATTCTTCTCCCCCTTTGTTATCGACTAAAAGGGGATATATCAAAAAAATAATTGCAAGATAAAGTGCAGAAAAAAATATCAAAGAGAGGTTATTTAGTACAAGTCTCAAAAGATAAAAATAAATAGCAAGTTTCAATATTTTTAAATTAACAATAAAGTTATAGATAAGCAAATTAATTTATACCCAACTCACTCACCAACATACCTACTTATCAAGATCCAAATTATATTCTCCCTCTGGTGCGGGCTCTATTCATAGTCTATAAGCACCTTGAACTCCACTGCCTGCTCCACTAGTGTTGCTACTAGTATGCTCCTTGGATGTAGACCATGTAAATCGAGGTGCGGGGTGTTTTCCTTGGGCGACAGACGTGGCAGCAGTTGAAGAAGAACATGATAATGCATCCCATAATGTAGAAAAGAAATCTTTGATTTTATCGAGTTTCTTATCCATTTTCTTGAGTCTAGAATCCAAAATAAGTTGATTGCGTGAGAGAATTTCTATGGATTCACGGCTGCCAGAGGAAGTAGCTAAGCGAATTTCGCCTTCTTCTTGTTGCGCTACCGGTTGTCTAATTGTAGGACCTCCAGATTGTTGTTGTTGAGCATGTTGATGCTTCCAATCTTCAAATGAAGTAATAAGTGGCGGACGTTGCGGTAGCTTCATAAGACTTATGGTCCTTATATTTATCTGTTAACTCCTCTATTTCACAACTCAGCGACCTAAAGAGATAAGCGACCAAAGGAGTTAAAGTGTGAACGAGCTAACATGAATGAAGTTCTGCAGTGACCTAATGTCATACGCGACCTAGCGACCTAAAGCACCAAGTGACTCAGCGGGACAATTACCTAACAACTTAACGAGATGCAAGACCTAACATGGTAAGCGACCTAAGCATGTAACGACCTAGCGACCTAGTAATTTAATGACTTAAGCGACCTGCGACCTAAGGCATAAAGCAGATCCATGCGATACAACTTAGCGACCTAACGACCTAACTGATCAAGACAGAGTGAGGCCGCATGCATGCAACTCCTTCATTAGGTCGCTCGCGACATAAGAGGACCAAAAAAATCTCCTTATGCCGCAACTTCTTACGCCGCTTCTCCCTAGGTCGCTGTGACCTACCAGCATGTTCAAGTAATCAGACGCACCCCTGTTAAGCCATAAACCGTGTCCATTAGGTCGCCCACGACCTACGACCTACCCCTAGGTCGCTCACGACCTACCTCCGGATTCTCCCTATAAATACACCACCTACTCCAACTGAAAAAGGACAATTTGTCTCACTTATGGAACGCCTACACTCTGCTGTTTTCTTGACTCATCTGACACATCGAACACCGAAGACACTTCTACGAACTTCAAGAAGAGATCTAACACATTCGACATGAATTCGAAGAAGCCTTCTACATCGGAGTTCTAGTTACTTGTCTTAGTAGTGTTGTAATCGAAGATTGTTGTAACGTTGTAATCGAATCAGCAATAAAGAAGATTAAAGTGAACGTAGGCTTGACTTGAAGCCGAACCACTATAAAACTGTTGTCTCTTTACTGTTTTTTCTATAGTTCCTGCTTGTTTCTAATTCCCGTATCGACGGGTGGTGCTTTCACTTTATCTCTACTTACACCGAGGTGTTAGCGTCTAATTTTAGCGTTAACATTTTTGGTGCTTTCACTGAGGACTCAACTCAGGATGCTTTCATTATTGCTTCACAAAAGTTTGTTGAAATAATCTCTCTCAAAAACAGAAATCTGTCAGAGATTATGGCTCCTGGAAGAAAGCGCAGATCTGCTAGGTCCGGTGATGTCCATGAGAATACCGCCACTTCTCCTCCGTTAAGTCAAGCAGCTCCAAGTGTTGGAATTACACGGGCGGAGTTTGATGTTGCAGTGTCTGGGTTATATCAGCAAATAGAAGCCCAGAACACTTTAATGCTGATAGGTTGAACGCTTTGCTTGGAGCTAACCATCAACCAGTGAATAATGAAGAAAACTTTGCTGATGATGTTCATAATGTTGAAGGGAGGAATATTCCTCAAAGGGCAGCTGGCCCCGTCGAAGGGACACCTCCCCAAGCTGGAGGATTAGGGCCGAAGCCAACTCTCCGCGAACACTTGTCAAGACAAACTTTCGAGAAAATGGCTGATGTCTGTCCCGCATAGCCTCTAAACGATGAGGAATACTTCTCGGGAATGGTTCGACAAATCATGAAAGAGAGCATGCAAAGGGAAGAAGATGTAAACGAATGGGGGTTCGCTCCAAGCAAGACTCCGTTCACCGAAAGAATTCTGAAAGCGGAATTTCCAAGGAAGTTTGTTCCCCCCACCATTCCGGCTTATAGGGGTACAAGCGACCCTAATCAATTCTAGTACAAGTATGACTGGCACATGACAGGTGCCAGAGCATCGGATGAGATCAAATGCCGGTACTTTTCGGTATACTTAGAAGGAGTGGCTCTACTTTGGTTTACAAAGCTACCAGTCCGATCTATAGACCAGTTCTCCGATTTAACTCGGAAGTTTAAAGAACAATTCAGATTGTATGCTTCAAAGGTGAAGGACATAATGTCACTGTCCAACCTGAAACAGAATCCCGGAGAATCTATTAGATCTTTCTTAAAACGCTTCAACATAGCTTTGGATGAAGTCGACAATGCAGAGCCGCAAATGATTTTGAAATACTTGATGAAGGCTATCGACAAATCAAGTGAATTTGGGAAGTGACTGGAGATGAATGAACCGAATTCGCTTGAGAAATTCTATAAGAAAGCTGATGAGTTCATGCGCTTGGAAAGCCTTCAAGCACCGACAAAAGTGGTATTGACCGAGGTTGGGAACAATAATGCTGCTCCAAATAAAAAGGAATCTGGTACTCAGAAGAGGGAGAACGATGGTGGGAAGAAGCAAGGAAATGCGAAGAAAAATCGTCCTTTTAACTTCACTCCCTTAACCGATACCCCAGAAAACATTTTCTTTGCAACCAAGGACACGGTCGAATACCCCACACCAGCTAAATTGAGGCTTGGGAAAAATGCTGAGAAAAATGGAAGATTTTTCCGATTCTACAATCAACCCAGCCATGATACTAATGAGTGCCGCCATTTGAAGAATTTGATTGAGGAACTATTGAAAGAAAATAAACTTCAGCAGTATGTGAAGATGAACAGGAAAGACCCAACTTCATCAACTCAGGGGCAACAAGTTCTTGTTCATCAACCTAGCTCGAGTAAGAGGGCGGCATCGCATGAATCAGAGAGGCCTGTTATTAATGTGATTACGGAAGGTCCTCACCCAGCAGGAAGAAGCTGGGGTGAGATGGAAATATATGCCCGTGCCTTGAAGTATGCACCAACAGAAGAAAATGTTTTTGTGTTCAAAGATGCTGCACCTTTGAAGCACCAGAGAACTTTTAATGATGACAT
This sequence comes from Allium cepa, assembly GCA_030765085.1. Classification (NCBI taxonomy): domain Eukaryota; kingdom Viridiplantae; phylum Streptophyta; class Magnoliopsida; order Asparagales; family Amaryllidaceae; genus Allium; species Allium cepa. Next base: position 977,216,673 of record CM060939.1, read on the forward strand.
TGTGTTTAGAGCCAGTGACTCTATGGGCGTTGAAGCTCCTACCATGGATCCATTGGTCATCTCTGCAGGCACTGGGCCGGCTATTGTAAGAAGAGTGCTTGTGGATTGCGACGCTTCTTGCAATATTCTCTTCAAAAAGACATTCGACCAAATGAAAATTCCGATGGTTGATGTTCAAGCTTCATCGCAGAAGAATGTTGGGTTTACTGGGGAACCGAAGCAGCCAATTGGAACTATTTACTAGTTCGTGGAGCTTGGAGAGGGGCAGAAAAAGGTGGTTCGAAAACGGACTTTTGTAATTGTTGATGAATTTTCTGCTTACAACGCCTTCCTATGCCGACCAACTCTTGCGGCATTCAAGGCAATTCTTGCCCCGTGGTGCCTTACTATGAAGTTTCCAATAGATAATGGCATTGGTGTTATTAAAGGAGATCAGAATGCTGGACGAGAATGCTACCTTATAGAGTTGCGTGAAGCAAGGAAGAGAGAGATGGGGAAAAGATGCGGCAGCCCCAGTCCACATCAAAGAATCCACCTTGTAGCAATTATAGGGTGGACCCTGCACTGGCAAACATAGTGGTGGACGAAAAGAAATGGACCCCAGAAAAACCAATGCAGGGGAGAATAGAGTGGTGCCAGTGGAAGTAACGGTGCCAGTACCTGTTGACCTGAAAGATCCCAATAAGGTGGTGAATGTGGGTTTGCAACTTAGTGTGACAATTCAAAGTTCTTTGATATCATTCTTGAAAGCAAATCTGGACGTATTCGCTTGGACTCATGCCGGTATGTGTGGAATATCCCCAGAAGTTGCAGTACATACTCTGAATATTGATCCGAAGTTTACACCCGCAAAGCAGAAAAGAAGAACCCAGGGTCCTGAAAGGTCAGCGGCATTAAAGGAAGAAGTAGATTGGCTCATGGAGAATGGCTTCATCAAGGAGTCTACTTATCCGAATTGGATTTTAAATCCAGTACTGGTTAAGGAAGCTAATGGAAAGTGGAGAGTATGCATCGACTTTTCAGATTTAAACAAAGCCTGCCCCAAAGACTACTTTCCGTTACCCAGGATTGATCAGTTGGTGGATGGAACAGCCAGGCATGAATTGTTGTCCTTCATGGATGCTTACTTCGAAAGTGCGGAATGAAGCTTAATCCTTTGAAATGTTCATTTGGGGTGGAGTCTGGAAAGTTCTTAGGTTTCATTGTGAGTGCTAGGGGCATTGAAGCTAATCCTGCTCAGATTACTCCTCTAAGAGAAGTCAAAGCTCCTAGAACAAAGAAGGAATTGCAAAGCCTCAATGGAAAAGTCGCTGCTTTGAGTCGGTTTATTTCCAAAGCTACTGATAAATGCATTCCATTCTTTGATGCTCTGAAAAAGGGAAAGAAAAACTTTGACTGGACTCCTAAATGCCAGAAAGCTTTTGATGAGTTGATTCGTCATATGGAAACGCCTCCAATACTTTCTAAGCCCAACAATGGTGAAGATCTTTTCGTATATTTGGTAGTCTCATCTCATGCTCTCAGTGCAGCGTTTGTACGGGAAGACGCAAAAATTCAGCGCCTGGTTTATTATATCGGCAAAAGATTCACTAGGGCAGAGATGAATTATTCAAAGTTGGAAAAGCTCGCCTATTGTCTACAGATTGCATCTAGAAAATTGAGGCCATACTTCCAAGCTCATCCTATTAAAGTCCTCACTGATCAACCTCTAAAGCAAGTCCTATTTCGCCCTGAAACTTCGGGTCATCTTTTGAAGTGGAATATTGAACTCAGCCAATACGATATCACTTATCATCCTCGGAGAGCAATCAATGGACAAGCTTTAGCAAATTTCATCGCAGAGTGCACAGATAAAGGTGATAGTGAGGAAGAGGTGATTGATAACACCCCAATTCGATGGAAATTATATGTGGATGGTGCAAGAAATGATTACTGTTCCGGAGCTGGGATTGTGCTTGAAACACCTGAAGGGCGGTCACTGTGCTATGCATTAAGATTAAAATTTCATTCGACCAATAGTGAAGCAGAATATGAAGCTCTTATTGCCGGCTTGAAGATTGCTAAAGAACTGAACATCAGAGTATTGCAAATCTTCAGTGATTCTCAGCTTATTGTATGTCAAGTCAAGAAAGAGTTCCAAGCTGAAGGGTCTGCCTGCTTACTTGTCAAAGGCCTGGGAGCTTCTTGTTGATTTTGACCATTACACAATAAGCCATATACCCCGGGAAGAGAACATGAAGGCAGATTCTCTCGCGAAGTGTTCCAGCACTAGTAAAGCTCAATTATTGGGATTAGTTCCTGTGGAAGTCTTATCAGCTCCAAGCACTGATGAGATGGATATTGACTGGATCATGACTATATCTCAGGAGCAAGAATCGTGGATGACTCCAATAAAAGAATATCTGCTCAACGGCTCTCTGCCAGAAAATTCAAAAGAGCGACAGAAGCTGTCAAGAAGAGCCTCGAGATATATGATTAAAGATGGCCGATTGCACAAACGGGGATTCTCAATGCCATTACTCCAATGTGTAACCAAGGAAGAAGTTAAGACAATTCTAGATGAGGTGCACAGAGGAGAATGTGGAGATCATTCAGGTGGCCAAACTTTAGCCAAGAAAATTCTCCGTTATGGATATTTTTGGCCAGATATTAATCGAGACGCTGTTGACTATTCCTGAAAGTGTGACAAATGCCAGAGATTTGCAAAAATCCCAAGAGCACCTTCCACCAAGCTAACACAAATGGTCAGTCCATGGCCATTTACCATATGGGGGATAGGTCTCATTGGGACTTTACCGACTGCCAAGTCCGGAATCAAATATGCTATTGTTGCTGTTGTTTATTTCACTAAATGGGCTGAAGCTGAACCATTGGCTACTATTACTTCTAAAAAGATGATAAATTTTGTGACTAAAAATATCATTTGCAGGTATGGTGTGCCTCAGAAGATAATCACAGACAATGGTACCCAATTCGAAAGTGAAGAATTCTAGGATTTTTGCAAGCAATTCAAGATCCGAAAAAGCTTCTCAGCAGTGGCTCATCCGTAGGCAAACAGGAAAGTGGAAGCAGTAAACAAAATTATCAAGTCAACCATCAAGAAACAACTGGAAAAAGCAAAAGGTGGTTTGGTCGATAAGCTGCCACTAGCACTATGGGCATACAGAACTACCCACAAAACTGCGACTAGGAACACTCCATTCTCATTAGCATATGGATCAGAAGCAATGATTCCGATGGAAACAGAGGTCCCTTCACACAAAAGAATTCATTTTAACCAAGCTGAAAATGAAAAACTGCAACTTGAAGCACTTGACTTCCTTGATGAAAGAAGGGAAGAGGCTAAGCTCATAATTGCAGCCCATCAGCAAAAGATAGCCAGACATTTCAATTCTAAAGTTCGCCAACGCAGCTTTGAAATTGGGGACCTAGTCTTGAGAAGGATCATGACAGCGACAGGAGTGTTAGTGCCAAACTGGGAAGGGCCGTATGTCATAGGCAAAAAACTTCTTGATGGCACTTTCAAACTCACAACTGTCGAAGGAGATCCAATTCCAAGGGCTTGGAATAGCAATCACTTGCGTCCATATTTTACTTAAAAGCTTTGTTGAAATATTGTAAAATAATTATGAATGTATGATTCTTGCATTGAAAGCCATTGTAAAACCAGTGCAGATGAATAATAAGAACTATAAAGTGGATGTAAGCCCAGTTCTTGGCCGAACCACTATAAATCTTGTGTGCTCTACTATTATAAAATGCATGTTTTATTTCGATATGTAAATACCTTAAATGTATTGTTAAAATGTCGATTTAATATTGCAGGCCATTAAAACAAAGCTTACCCATCACAAGACTAAGCGATCCCAGACATCACTCAACAAAAAAATGTCAAGCCACAAAAATTCCAGATTCAAATCCTATATAAGAAGTTCTTCAAGCAAACAGTTAGTGATTCCACCGGATGTGGGCCCTCGCTAACTAATTCTGATCGTTTGTGCAAACGGACATCCGATTAAGTAGCCTGTTTCTGCCCCTTGCGAACTCACTTAGCAATGAAGTACACTTCTTTGGATAAAACTGTAACGATCCAGGAATTTTAGTAATTAAAATATGAATATTTAATTAATTTTAAATATTAATAAGTGAAATTTATAAGTCGAATAAATTTATTTTGAATAATTGGATTTAATTGAATAATTAAATCGATAATTTAATATGTGAAATTATGGAAATAATTGAAAATTGAGTTAAATATGATTGAAAATAATTTGTAAAATTTTATTTTATCATATTGAAGTTAGAATGATATTTTAGAACTTTTAAAATCGAATTAAAACTTAATTTGTGAAAATTGAATATTTTAATATTTAATCGACTAGTGAAAATAGTCAATTTTTGAACAGTCTCAGAATTGAAGGAAACTAGTTCCATTGGATCCGTAATAGTTAGTTATTACCGGATTTCAAAGTTCGTGTCAATCGGAGTTATCGTTTGATCGTGGCAGCTCGAAACGCATCGAATTATTTTTAATTTTAATTTGGCGAGTTAAAATAGTCATTTTTCAAACAGTCTCGGTTTCGAAGAAACCAGTTTCATCGGATCCGTAATGTGATATTATTGTAAGGTTTCAAATTTCGTGTCAATCGGATTTACCGTTTGTCCGGTACAAATTAAAACGCCTAGAAAATCGTTTAAATCGGTTTAATTTAAATTGAACGTTTATTGCCATAACTCGCACAGATGTCCGAATTAGCTTCCAAAACCTGTTCCATTGTGTCCGAAACGCGGGGTAAACCCTAGAAACGCTGGTTACGGCGCGTGAATCGGAGTTCGGAATTTCCGGAATGAATAGTGTTTTGAATAATTTCCTATAAATAACCCTTAACCTCTCATAAAAAAATAAATAAAATAAAAACAAAACCCTAGCAATGCACAGCCGCCACCAAGGATTCAAGGGCTGAAAACTCACGATTTTTCTTCCCCCAAATCTCTTAATCCACTCAATATTACAACAAACTTTATAAATGAAAGTTGTAGAGGGCAGTGTAATTGATATATCCAACGGCTAAGATGTTGATTGGTGAAGTGGATCGACCTAAAATTGGATGCAAAGCTCGAACGTTCGAACGCATTTTTCACACGAATCGAGGCAAGAGGGGGGTGCGGTCGGCCGGCGTGGGTGGCTCTGGAGGAGGCGCTTCGAATGGTGGCGAGATGATCATGTTTTCGTCGACGTAGAGGGAGCAAAAATCAAACCCTAATTTATGATATGGGTTCGGCATGTTCTGGGAATGCACGAGCGTATATGAGAAAGAAGAAGAAGGGGGGGAGCGCTCGGATCTGAAGGAATCAACGGCCAGCAAAACTTAGGTTTAAAAATAAAAATTTATGCTATAAAATTTGTAAATAAAAATTCGTATAACTTCATAAATTCATATCTTTTTCATACGAGGTCGAAAACGCGCGAAACCAGTTGCGTTGGAATCGTATGGACGAGCACTACGCTATGGAATTGGATTGGAGTCGTTTGGAGTTAGTGAGAATTTTGGGTAAAATTTATTCGAAATAAATCGCTAAAACGAAATTGAAATCAAGGTGAGAACTTCTCACTCAATCGAATCAGTTTCGATTTTTATTTTAAATAGTTAGATTTAAAATATTTGAATGCATGTTTGAATAATGATTGTTATCTATTGATTGTTAAAATAGACATTATGCGCCGTTAGTAAGCGGATGTTATTTATTAAAAACATATACCGCGAATATTTCATAAATAGTGAAATTGGTATTATATATAATAGCAATATATATATTGGCATATGTATATATTGAATTTATTGATTTCCCGCATTTGTATAGCGGATGAGATCCTATTGCGCCGTCTATTAAGCGGATAATATTTTAAATCCCATATACCGCGATAATTCCGTACTGGAGCGGAATTGATATTGTGCTAATGTTTGTGGATGCAGGAAAAACAGGTTGGAGGGATCCAACTGGATTCCTCAACAGTATTTATTTGATTTCAGATATTTTGATATTTGATGGATTATCATATCGATATATGATATCGTTGTTGTCGTGATTGACTATTTGGTGTGTAGCATCATTGGACCAAACTTTGGAATTTTAAAATGGATTTTAAAGAGATTTTTGAAAGTAAACGTTTATAAAAATATTTTTGGAATTGATCCATTTTAAATAAATAAACGATATAATTTTCATGTTATAAAAATTATGATTTTTTAGAAATACACTTAAAGTTTGATTTTTGAGAAAATATGGATTAATGATTTTATAAAATAGTTTAAATTGGATCTCTGAATTTATTGTAAAAAGTTTAAATATAGGACTTATAAAACTTGATTATTTTATAAATCAAAATGATAAAATTTATAAAGGAGTTTAAAGATGTTTTAAAAGAATAATATAAATTGATTTATATAAGAGATTTATAAATTGATAATTTGTAAATTAAAAATATTTGAGTTATAAAACGAGTTTTTATAAGTGTTAGAATGAATTGTGAATGAATTTCATAAATGAATGAAATTTATAGAATTATAAACGGTGAAGTTATAAATGGAATTTTATAAGCAGTAGGTTTATAAAATTCATAAAGTTATTAAAAGAATGGTTTTGGATAAATAATTGAAGCTTATAAGTTATAAGATTTATAAGTATGAAGTTCAAAGGAACGATTTTTGCAAGCAAATAAATTATAAGTATTTCACTTATAATATGAACTTTTAGTATATCATTGAGATATGAATTGAGATAGGTTAATAAAGGAGATTTATAAAGGAAGTAGTTATAAAACAAATAGAAATAGAATTTATAAACGTTGTTTTGTAAATTCGCAAACGACTTATTTTGATAAATAAATTGTTATAACTTATTTATGGAGTTATATTCACATTTTAGATAGTGAATAATCCTTTAAAATAAAATGAATAAAAGGATGAAATTCGTTAACAAGTATATTCACGTTTTTGAATAGTGAATAATATGTTAAAGAAATTGTTTTGAATGTGATGTTTTAAATAGAATTAAAACAAGTTAACGATGTTTTAATTGGGTTGAGATTCGAAACCATAGATTTCAACATTGATTGTTGAAATAGACGTTTTCGAGAAATAGAAGGAAATGGTGGACTATAACACTGCTGTTATAGTAAATGATTTCCGAAAGGAAATGTTTTGTATAGTATTGGGATTTATATATCTATTTTAATTTCGAATCCCTATACTAGTGATTTTGGGTTGTCGTAACGATGTTTTACGCAACATTCGTTTTGGCCCAAATAAATACGTTTAAGTGAATGATTTCCTTAAAGAATGAAATATATACTTAATCTCGATTTAAGTATATTTGAATATTTTCCAAGTGTTGAAAATAAATGGATTGAGAATTACTTAATAAGTAAGTATGGAAATGTTTTCCAATATAAAGTGAATATTTTGAGAATTTATCTTTTTGAAGATAAATTGAAGTGAATAATTGAAGTCGTATATTCATAGATATTTTGGAATATAAATTCACTATGAGATTTATAAAAGGAAGTGGAATTCCTTTAAAAATAAATATTGATTTATTTTTGACATATTGAAATTATATATCTTGTAAAGATATTTTGGAAAATAAATAATTTGGAAAATTATTTGGAATCTGGTGATGTGTGCATATCCATTGATAGTTCAATAACCGACTATCAATATTTACCTTTGAAAGGTATTTGTTGTGATTTGCTGAATTTGAATGCTACACTTATTTTTAAATTATTGCGCTCGTTATTCGGATTACCCATTCCGAATAGTGATACGACGTAATGGATAGCATTGATGACCGGTGTTGAAGACCGGGTATTTGCGAAAGCGATAGGATGACCTATCGATTGTCTCTGCACTGGGTAGCTCCTGGTATAGAGATTTCCTAAGTGATGGGAAATCCGATCAGGATTGTGAATAAGCGGATTACAAGGACTTCTTTGTAAGTGCCTTCGGTTCTGTTCGATCCCGAAACAGACTTGTATGGATTGTATGTCTGACATTACAAATTGAGATATAAAGCAGATTTATTTCAAATATATTTCTGTTGGTGGCGGAGAATTTATTCTTTTAGCTTAACACCCTTCTCTGAGACGTACGAGCTCAGAGGTTATGTAGTTGAATGTTATCAGCGATATATTCCCAATTTGGTAATGTGACATGCTGAGTGTTGCTGTGAAATGATCATTGTGTTGATTATTTGTGATAGGATTGTTTATTTGATCGTCTATCCTGGTGATCATTTCTATGATCATTTGTTGACCCAAAGCATGGCTTTTGTATAAAGTATGTTTTTGTGGACGTGACTTCGTCGAGCCTCACACCCCTGAATGGTCAAAACAGGAAAGATGCGGCAAGGTTATGAGGGGTAGCGCCCTTTAGGATGTGTGCATTTCCTTCTGGAAAAGGGTGGTATCATGGTATGGAGCCCAGATACTTACTCATGTTGAAAACACTTTATGATTGTGTGAATTGATTACGAGCGCTCGGTTAAAGGTCCCAAAGGATCGGGGGATGGCATATTCGGTCAGTTGTTACTCAGTTAGGGGTAACCCGACCTTGTGTTGGTAGAGATCCGGTTTGGTTCTCGGGGATGTCCTTCCAGAGGCATTCTCATGTGGCAATGGGAAGTTCCTTGGCCTGATCATTCGTTGGAAATCCAAAGAAACACTACGATCTTGTACGGTATTAGTTGTAGAACCTATCATTCACTTATGGTGGCGCCCCACTGTTTGGACGGTAGCTATAGTAGGCATAGTTCGGAATGTCTATGCTGGCTAAGATTTATATTCTACTTTCGAAATGAATTTTTCCTACACTATGCACTAATGATAATATCAAATGTTTCTTTTTAATGCGTATCAAGCATCTTTGACTATCATAAGGAGAAATCTCCTCCGATTCTGCGTTTGCATTGTGTGTGTGTGCAGGAGGCCTTATGGTAGTCTCATTTTTAAAAGCATTGCGAATTGACTTTAAAAATATTCCTCTATTTTGATTTTAAAGATAAATAAACTGTTTTGAGTTCTCACACCAGTCACATGACTGACTCGGAGTTTATTGTTTTCCTTCCTAAACTCTGGGTGCCCACCAATTTCCACACGGGCAGTCAAGAGTTAGGTTTATCAGGATATTTCTGGAGTTGCTGGAGGCAAGCTGGATGACATGGCGTATTACTAGTATATAGTATTTCTTTTTCCGCTGCATTGTTTGATGTTGTTGTTGTTGTACACTCTGATGATATGATGTAATGAAATGAAATGTATGAAATGTAATAACTGATATAGTTCTTTGTTTGAAGATTATTCATTTATCTATTATATGTTGTTCCGCTGCGATTTGTGAGATTCTGTTATTGTTCTGTTCCATTCTATTTTCTATTTTCTTATCCCTATTTTCTTTTCTTTCTTTTTTTTCTCTCCTCTTCTCTCTCTTTCCTTTTCTTAAACCATAACATTTCGGGTTTCCGGCCTTCGACGTTCGACAGTCGATAAAGTGAGTATCGATGTTGAATTTTCGAAAGTCGAAAAATTTCCGGGACGTCACAGTTGGTATCAGAGCATATGGTTAAGCCACAACCATGGTTCTGTTGGGTATTACTCATTACAGATAGAGTCAGTAGTGCTCTAGAATGAGTTTGAGTGTAATAATAGCTATGAGTGCGTAATTGTTAGTGAATATAAAATTGTTTTATATTGTGATGATTGGTTTATTGAGTGGCATATGAACCTTCGTCGGCACGGTCTGGACAACTATGCCGAAGGGGTTTCTAAACACTTGTACAGAACAATTCGACACAGTATTGTTTTAAATTGGGTAAATGAAATAATTTTACCTTGATTATATTTTATATATATAAAGGAATAATTTTTTAGAATTATTAATGTATATAAGTGGATTGTTTAGTTTGAATAATCTAAATAAAAAAACATGTTGTTAAAGAATAATCGTATAAGCAAAAGAATTATAAGAATTGAATTATAATTAAAGTAATTTACAATTGTGAAATAAACTTATATATATAAGAAGTGAAACTATATGAATATATTTATGAATATGAGTTGTAAAAAAATAAATGAATTTAAAGTTAAATGGAAATTTACTTTAGAATTGGAATCTGAATTGATTTATAAGTTGGAATTTAAGTTATGTAAAACCAAGTGATGTTTGTAAAATGGAGTATGACTTAAGAGGATGTTGAATGAAGTTGATTTAGGTATCAAAGTAAATTAACAAAGTTAAGTGATAAATGTGAACTTGAGTAATGTAAATGAAATTCAACTTTTGTAATTGAATTGAATTAATGGATTAAATGTTAATCAATTGAATGTAAGTTAAGTTGATATGAAATAATGAATGTAAGTGTTAATTCATTAAAATGTAATGTTATTGGAAGTTGAATAATTAAATGAATAAAAGAAAAGAAATTTGGTTGTAACTAATATACATTGGTTGTTATATGATTGTTAGTTGATTGTATATAATTCATTAAGTATTAATGAAATTGAGTTAATGAAATTGGAAGCTAAAGTAATTGAAATTCAATTGGAAGTTAAGTGAATTTTAAATAGAATTGAATTTGAATTGGAAGTAAACCAACTTGAATATGGATTAGTGAATATAAACTAATTGAAAATGAATGTTAGTAAAAACATCCACTGTTAATGAATCAAATGTGATTAAATTGAAAACCTATTTCATTGAATATTAATGAGAATATGAATGAATATTTATTGGTTATGAATGTAGTTGGATGATAGTTGGTTGATGGTTGAATATAATTGCTTTTACTGCATTGCTATGTTGGCATATATAGTTATTATGTTGCTATATGTTGTATATCGATACTATTGTCTATATACATGTTTCTCATGTTGTTTGTTGAGTGTTTAGTAGGTGCGGATCGCGTTTGCTTCGCATTTGGAGCTCGCTTTTGCGCTATATTAGCCGTATATGCTCGCTAATAAAATATAAGGTACATATCTCGGATTACATACCGTACTTTTACACTTTTTCCCTGCGGGATGCCTCATTACTAGATGAGATGTACATTTGTGATATATATACTGTCATTTTTTTTTTTCGGATCGAGCCGCGCAAAGGAGACTATGGCGAATTTTTCCGGAAATTTAAGGCGTTAGAAAAATTTGAGAAAATTGGAAAAGTTTTGAAAACTTTAACTTTTATTTTGGAGTTGAAAGTTAAGCAGTAGTAGTTGTTTTTGAAAAGATAACTAAGTATGATTTGGAAAACTTAGTAAAGTATTGTAAGAAGTTTGACTATGGATTTTGGGAAAATTAATGGATTCTGTAATTTTTCTTACTTAGTAATTTCGAGGACGAAATTCTTTTAAGGGGGGAAGATTGTAACGATCCAGGAATTTTAGTAATTAAAATATGAATATTTAATTAATTTTAAATATTAATAAGTGAAATTTATAAGTCGAATAAATTTTATTTTGAATAATTGGATTTAATTGAATAATTAAATCGATAATTTAATATGTGAAATTATGGAAATAATTGAAAATTGAGTTAAATATGATTGAAAATAATTTGTAAAATTTTATTTTATCATATTGAAGTTAGAATGATATTTTAGAACTTTTAAAATCGAATTAAAAGTTAATTTGTGAAAATTGAATATTTTAATATTTAATCGACTAGTGAAAATAGTCAATTTTTGAACAGTCTCAGAATTGAACGAAACTAGTTCCATTGGATCCGTAATAGTTAGTTTTTACCGGATTTCAAATTTCGTGTCAATCGGAGTTATCGTTTGATCGTGGCAGCTCGAAACGAATCGAATTATTTTTAATTTTAATTTGGCGAGTTAAAATAGCCATTTTTCAAACAGTCTCGGATTTTGGCGAAACCAGTTTCATCGGATCCGTAATGTGATATTATTGTAAGGTTTCAAATTCTGTGTCAATCGGATTTACCGTTTTTCCGGTACAAATTAAAACGGCTAGAAAATCGTTTAAATCGGTTTAATTTAAATTGAACGGTTATTCCATAACTCGCACAGATGTCCGAATTAGCTTCCGAAACCTGTTCCATTATGTCCGAAACGCGGGGTAAACCCTAGAAACGCTGGTTACGGCGCGTGAATCGGAGTTCGGAATTTCCGGAATGAATAGTGTTTTGAATAATTTCCTATAAATAACCCTTAACCTCTCATAAAAAAATAAATAAAATAAAAACAAAACCCTAGTAATGCACAGCCGCCACCAAGGATTCAAGGGCTGAAAACTCACGATCTTTCTTCCCCCAAATCTCTTAATCCACTCAATATTACAACAAACTTTATAAATGAAAGTTGTAGAGGGCAGTGTAATTGATATATCCAACGGCTAAGATGTTGATTGGTGAAGTGGATCGACCTAAAATTGGATGCAAAGCTCGAACATTCGAACGCATTTTTCACACGAATCGAGGCAAGAGGGGGGTGCGGTCGGCCGGCGTGGGTGGCTCTGGAGGAGGCGCTTCGAATGGTGGCGAGATGATCGTGTTTTCGTCGACGTAGAGGGAGCAAAAATCAAACCCTAATTTATGATATGGGTTCGGCATGTTATGGGAATGCACGCGCGTATATGAGAAAGGAGAAGAAGGGGGGGAGTGCTCGGATCTGAAGGAATCAACGGCCAGCAAAACTTAGGTTTAAAAATAAAAATTTATGTTATAAAATTTGTAAATAAAAATTCGTATAACTTCATAAATTCATATCTTTTTCATACGAGGTCGAAAACGTGCGAAACCAGTTGCGTTGGAATCGTATGGACGAGCAATACGCTATGAATTGGATTGGAGTCGTTTGGAGTTAGTGAGAATTTTGGGTAAAATTAAACGTCCGTTTAATTTTATTCGAAATAAATCGCTAAAACGAAATTGAAATCAAGGTGAGAACTTCTCACTCAATCGAATCAGTTTCGATTTTTATTTTAAATAGTTAGATTTAAAATATTTGAATGCATGTTTGAATAATGATTGTTATCTATTGATTGTTAAAATAGACATTATGCGCCATTAGTAAGCGGATGTTATTTATTAATAACATATACCACGAATATTTCATAAACAATGAAATTGGTATTATATATAATAGCAATATATATATATATTGGCATATGTATATATTGAAGTTATTGATTTCCCGCATTTGTATAGCGGATGAGACCCTATTGCGCCGTCTATTAAGCGGATAATATTTTAAATCCCATATACCGCGATAATTCCGTACTGGAGCGGAATTGGTATTGTGCTAATGTTTGTGGATGCAGGAAAAACAGGTTGGAGGGATCCAACTGGATTCCTCAACAGTATTTATTTGATTTCAGATATTTTGATATTTGATGGATTATCATATCGATGTGGGCGGTCAATGTTGAGTATATTCGTCCCATTTTTCTACAAATGTTGTGTTTAACAGGTTATTAGCATTAAAGTTAATATAATCTGTAAAGAAGTGCAACAAGTTCAGGCATGTTATCTCAGCAGTTCAAGTTGAGAATTCAATTCAGCAATGTCATGTTCATTTGATTTGAAAGGTATTCAAGTTCTTAAGTCGCAGGAACGACTCAAGCTAGCTCGGGGATTATTTAGGTCGTCCAGATCAAATCCAACGACTTAACATAAGTCGAACTCTCTTAAGTTGCATTGTTCGAGCCAAGGAGTTCAAGGCATGAGTCTTCAAGTCAAGGCAGTGCAAATTTGGTTAAGTACTAAGTCGCTTATGCGACCTAAAAGTTAAGTCGCAAAGCGTAATGCCACGAGAAGTTAGGTCGCAAAGGTGTTGGGTCAGCCAAGTCTGTTAGATCATGAAGCTCTTTAAGTCGCTCAGATTCACTAGGTCGCTTCTGAAGTAACGCAGCGATCTCAAGCTATCTCCTTCCAAAAACGCTATGCCGTACTCTCCAATTACACTTTGCCACGCGTCCACTAACCATTACATCGCCTGAAGCATCGTGAATAAACCCATTAACCCGATTAACCACGAATCCCCTTCTCCCCTCGAACCGCCTAAACCCTCATCTCTCCATACCGCCGAATTACCCAAAAAACCAATTCGAATCGCCTCAGATTCGCCACATATCCGATGCACTGCCGTGTTATCACGAATTACAACAACAATATGATCGATAGCAGTCTCAAATCAATCAATACATGGTTCACGATGAAACGCGGCACAAAAAAAATAAATTGGATCCGGAAAATGGGGAGTTAGCAATTCAACGATGGACGTTGTTGAACGGCGATTAGATTCACTTACGTAATGTGACAAAAAGTGGTCGGTGACTAGTTGGTTGGAATTTGTCTTCAAGGACTCAGGAATTCGTCAATGGTGGTTTCGAATAATGGAGCAAGTGAGGAGAAGGAGGAAGGAGATGAACGACTTATATGCAAGGACGGTGGAACATGAATCGGCACGAGCAACCTAACTACCTCATAAACCGCTCACGACCTAGTGGTTCAAGATGGCACGAGTTAACAAGTATCGAAGCACACGACCTAGTCCCTAGGCGTATACTTCGAGGGGCAAGTGTTAACTCCTCTGTTTCACGACTCAGCGACCTAAAGAGATAAGCGACCAAAGGAGTTAAAGTGTGAACGAGCTAACATGAATGAAGTTCTGCAGTGACCAAACGTCATACGCGACCTAGCGACCTAAAGAACCAAGTGACTCAGCGGGTCAATTACCTAACAACTCAACGAGATGCAAGACCAAACATGGTAAGCGACCTAAGCATGTAACGACCTAGCGACCTAGTAACTGAATGACCTAAGCGACCTAGCGACCTAAGGCATAAAGTAGATCCATGCGATACAATTTAGCGACCTAATGACCTAACTGATCAAGACAAAGTGAGGCCGGATGCATGCAACTCCTTCATTAGGTCGCTCGCGTCCTAAGCGGACCAAAACAACTCCTTATGCCGCAACTTCTTATGCCGCTTCTCCCTAGGTCGCTACGACCTACCAGCGTGTTCAAGTAATCAGACGCACCCCTGTTAAGCCGTAAACCGTGTCCATTAGGTCGCCCACGACCTACGACCTACCCCTAGGTCGCTCACGACCTACGACCTTACTCCAGATTCTCCCTATAAATACCCCACCTACTCCCACTGAAAAAGGACCTTTTGGCTTACTTCTGGAACGCCTACACTCTGCTGTTTTCTCGACTCACCCGACACTTCGAACACCGAAGACACTTCTACGAACTTCAAGAAGATATCTAACACATTCGACATGAATTCGAAAAAGCCTTCTATATCGGAGTTCTAGTTACTTGTCTTAGTAGTGTTGTAATCGAAGATTGTTGCAAAGTTGTAATCGAATCAGCAATAAAGAAGATTAAAGTGGACGTAGGCTTGACTTGAAGCCGAACCACTATAAAACTGTTGTCTCTTTACTATTTTTTCTGTAGTTCCTGCTTTTTTCGAATTCCCGTATCGACGGGTGGTGCTTTCACTTTATCTCTACTTACACCGGGGTGTTAGCGTCTAATTTTAGCGTTAACGTTTTTGATGCTTTCACTGAGAACCAACTCAGGCTGCTTTCATCATTGCTTCACACAGAGATTATGGCTCTTGGAAGAAAGCGCGGATCTGCTAGGTCCGGTGATATCCATGAGAATACCGCCACTTCTCCTCCTTTAAGTCAAGCAGCTCCAAGTGTTGGAATTACACGGACGGGGTTAGATGCTGCAGTGTCTGGGTTATATCAGCAAATGGAAGCCCAGAACACTTTAATGCTGAATAGGTTGGACGCTTTGCTCGGAGCTAACCATCAACCAGTGAATAATGAAGAAAACTTTGCTGATGATGTTCATAATGTTGAAGGGAGGAATATTCCTCAAAGGGCAGCTGGCCCCGTCGAAGGGACACCTCCCCAAGTTGGAGGATCAGGGCCGCAGCCAACTCTCCGTGAACACTTGTCAAGACAAACTTTCGAGAAAATGGCTGATGTCTGTCCCGCAGATCCTCTAAACGATAAGGAATATTTCTTGGGAATGGTTCGACAAATCATGAAATAGAGCATGCAAAGGGAAGAAGACGAAAAAGAATGGGGGTTCGCCCCAAGCAAGACTCCGTTCACCGAATGAATTCTGAAAGCAGAATTTCCAAGGAAGTTTATTCCCCCACCATTCCGGCTTATATGGGGACAAGCGACCCTAATCAATTCTTGTACAAGTATGACTGGCACATGACAGGTGCCAGGGCATCGGATGAGATCAAATGCTGGTACTTTCTGGTATACTTAGAAGGAGTGGCTCTACTTTGGTTTACAAAGCTACCAGTCCGATCTATAGACCAGTTCTCCGATTTAACTCGAAAGTTTAAAGAACAATTCAGATTGTATGTTTCAAAGGCGAAGGACATAATGTCACTGTCCAGCCTGGAACAGAATCCCATAGAATCTATTAGATCTTTCTTAAACCGCTTCAACATAGCTTTGGGTGAAGTCGACAATGCAGAGCCGCGAATGATTTTGACATACTTGATGAAGGCAATCGACAGATCAAGTGAATTTGGGAAGTGGATGAAGATGAATGAACCGAATTCGCTTGAGAAATTCTATAAGAAAGCTGATGAGTTCATGCGCTTGGATTCAAGCACCGACAAAAGTGGTATTGACAGAGGTTGGGAACAATAATGTTGCTTCAAATAAAAAGGAATCTGATACTCAGAAGAGGGAGAACGATGGTGGGAAGAAGCAAGGAAATGCGAAGAAAAATCTTCCTTTTAACTTCACTCCCTTAACCGATGCCCCAGAAAACATTTTCTTTGCAACCAAGGACACTGTCGAATACCCCACACCAGCTAAATTGAGGCTTGGGAAAAATGCTGAGAAAAATGGAAGATTTTGCCGATTCCATAATCAACCCGGCCATAATACTAATGAGTGCCGCCATTTGAAGAATTTGATTGAGGAACTATTGAAAAAAAATAAACTTCAGCAGTATGTGAAGAGGAACAGGAACGACCCAACTTCATCAACTCAGGGGCAACAAGTTCCTATTCATCAACCCAGCTCGAGCAAGAGGGCGGCAGCGCATGTATCAGAGAGGCCTGTTATTAATGTGATTACGGGTGGTCCTCACCCAGCAGGCAGAAGCTGGGGTGAGATGGAAAGATATGTCCGTGCCTTGAAGTATGCACCAACAGAAGAAAATGCATTGTGTTGAAAGATGTTGCACCTTTGAAGCAGCAGAGAACTTTTAATGATGACATAGTGTTCAGAGCCAAGGACTCTATGGGCGTTGAAGCTCCTACCATGGATCCATTGGTCATATCTGCAGGCATTGGGTCTGCTATTGTAAGAAGAGTGCTTATTTATTACGGCGCTTCTTGCAATATTCTCTTCAAGAAGACAATCGACCAAATGAAAATCCCGATGGCCGATGTTCAAGCTTCATCGCAGAAGATTGTTGGGTTTACTGGGGAACCGTAGCAGCCAATTGGAACTATTTACTTGTTCATGGAGCTTGGAGAGGGGCAGAAAAAGGTGGTTCGAAAACAGACTTTTGTAATTGTTGATGAATTTTCTGCTTACAACGCCTTCCTATGCCGACCAACTCTTGCGGCATTCAAGGCAATTCTTGCCCCGTGGTGCCTTACTATGAAGTTTCCAATAGATAATGGCGTTGGTGTTATTAAAGGAGATTAGAATGCTGGACGAGAATGCTATCTTATAGAGTTGCGCGAAGCAAGGAAGAGAGAGATGGGAAAAGATGTGGCAGCCCCAGTCCGCATCAAAGAATCAACCTTGTAGCAATTATAGGGTGGACCCTGCACTAGTGAACATAGTGGTGCATGAAAAGAAATGGACCCCAGAAAAACCAGTGCAGGGGAGAATAGAGTGGTGCCAGTGGAAGTAACGGTGCCAGTACCTGTTGACCCGAAAGATCCCAACAAGGTGGTGAATGTGGGTTCGCAACTTAGTGTGACGGTTCAAAGTTCTTTGATATTATTCTTGAAAGCAAATCTGGACGTATTCACTTGGACTCATGCCGATATGTGTAGAATATCCACAGAAGTTGCAGTACATACTCTGGATATTGATCCGAAGTTTACACCCGTAAAGCAGAAAAGAAGAACCCAAAGTCCAGAAAGGTCAGCGGCATTAAAGGAAGAAGTAGATCGGCTCACGGAGAATGGCTTCATCAGGGAGTCTACTTATCCGAATTGGGTTTCAAATCCAGTACTGGTTAAGAAAGCTAATGGAAGGTGGAGAGTATGCATCGACTTTTCAAATTTAAACAAAGCCTGCCCCAAAGACTGCTTCCCGTTACCCAGGATTGATCGGTTGGTGGATGGAACAGCAGGGCATGAATTGTTATCTTTTATGAATTCTTACTCCGGATATAACCAGATCATGATGCATGAGCCAGATCAGGAGGACATGAGCTTCATCACCGATGTTGGTCTTTACTGCTATAGAGTCATGCCCTTCGGACTGAAGAATACGGGGGCAACTTACCAAAGACTTGTTAATGCTATGTTCAAACCGCAGATCGGCAAGACTATGGAAGTTTATGTCGATGATATGTTGGTGAAATCAAATAAGGCGGTAGACCATATGGATCACTTGGCAGAAATGTTCGCAGTCCTCCGAAAGTACGGAATGAAGCTTAATCCTTTGAAATGTTCATTTTGGGTGGAGTCCGGAAAGTTCTTGGGTTTCATTATGAGTGCTAGGGGAATTGAAGCTAATCCTGCTCAGATTACTCCTCTAAGAGAAGTCAAAGATCCTAGAACAAAGAAGGAATTGCAAAGCCTCAATGGAAAAGTCGCTGCTTTGAGTCGGTTTATTTCCAAAGCTACTGATAAATGCATTCAATTCTTTGATGCACTGAAAAAGGGAAAGAAAAACTTTGAGTGAACTCCTGAATGCCAGAAAGCTTTTGATGAGTTGATTCGTCATATGGAAATGCCTCCAATACTTTCTAAGCCCAACAACGGTGAATATCTTTTCGTATATTTGGCAGTCTCATCTCATGCTCTCAGTGCAGCGTTGGCATGGGAAGATGCAAAAATTCAGCACCCGGTCTATTATATCAGCAAAAGATTCACTGGGGCAGAGATGAATTATGCAAAGTTGGAAAAGCTCGCCTATTGTCTACTGATTGCATCTAGAAAATTGAGGCCATACTTCCAACCTCATCCTATTAAAGTCCTCACTGATCAACCTCTAAAGCAAGTCCTATTTTGCCCTGAAACTTCGGGTTGTATTTTGAAGTGGAATATTGAACTCAGCCAATATAATATCACTTATCATCCCCGAAGAGCAATAAATGGACAAGCTTTAGCAGATTTCATCGCAGAGTGCACAGATAAAGGTGATAGTGAGGAAGAGGTGATTGATAACACCCCAATTCGATGGAAATTATATGTGGATGGTGCAAGAAATGATTACTATTCCGGAGCTGGGATTGTGCTTGAAACCCCTGAAGGGCACTCACTGTGCTATGCATTGAGATTAGAATTTCGTTCGACTAATAATGAAGCAGAATATGAAGCTCTTATTGCCGGCTTGAAGATTGCTAAAGAACTGAACATCATAGTATTGCAGATCTTCAGTGATTCTCAGCTTATTGTATGCCAAGTCAAGAAAGAGTTCCACGCTAAAGGGGGAAATCTGCATGCTTACTTGTCAAAGGCCTGGGAGCTTCTTGTTGATTTTGACCATTACACAATAAGCCATATACCTGGGAAGAGAACATGAAGGCAGATTCTCTCGTGAAGTATTCCAGCACTGGTGAAGCTCAATTATTGGGATTAGTTCCTGTGGAAGTCTTATCAGCTCCAAGCACTGATGAGGTGGATATTGACTGGATCATGACTATATCTCAGGAGCAAGAATCGTGGATGACTCCGATAAAAGAATATCTGCTCAACGGCTCTCTGCTAGAAAATTCAAAAGAGCGACAGAAGCTATTAAGAAGAGTCTTGAGATATATAATTCATGATGGCCGATTGTACAGACAGGGATTCTCACTGCCATTACTCCGATGTGTAACCAAGGAAGAAGCTAAGACAATTTTAGCTGAAGTGCACGGAGGAGAATGTGGAGATCATTCAGGTGGCCAAACTTTAGCCAAGAAAATTCTTCGTTATGGATACTTTTGGCCAGATATTAATCGAGACGCTGCTGACTATTCCCGAAAGTGTGACAGATGCCAGAGATTTGCAAAAATCCCAAGAGCACCTTCCACCGAACTAACACAAATGGTCAGTCCATGGCCATTTGCCATTTGGGGGATAGATCTCATTGGGCCTTTATCGACTGCCAAGTCCGAAATCAAATATGCTATTGTTGTTGTTGATTATTTCACTAAATGGGCTGAAGCTGAACCATTGGCTACTATTACCTCTAAAAAGATGATAAATTTTGTGACTAAAAATATCATTTGCAGGTATGGCGTGCCTCAGAAGATAATCAGAGACAATGATACCCAATTCGAATGTGAAGAATTGCATGATTTTTGCAAGCAATTCAAGATCCGAAAAAGCTTCTCAGCAGTGGCTCATCCGCAGGAAAACGGGCAAATGGAAGCAATAAACCAAATTATCAAGTCAACCATCAAGAAATAGCTGGAAAGCGCAAAAGCTGGTTGGGTCCATAAGCTTCCACTAGCACTATGGGCATACAGAACTACCCATAAAACTGCGACTGGGCACACTCCATTATCATTAGCATATGGATCAGAAGCAATGATTCCGGTGGAAACAGAGGTCCCTTCACACAGAAGAATTCATTTTAACCAAGCTGAGAATGAAAAGCTGCAACTTGAAGCACTTGACTTCCTTGATGAAAGAAGGGAAGAGGCAAAGCTCAGAATTGCAGCACATCAGCAAAAGATAGCCAGGCATTTCAATTCTAAAGTTCGCCAACGCAGCTTTGAAATGGGGACCTAATCTTGAAAAGGATCATGATAGCGACAGGAGTGTTTGGGCCGAACTGGGAAGGGCCGTATGTCATAGGCAAAAAACTTCTTGATGACACTTTCAAACTCACAACTGTCGAAGGAGATCCAATTCCAAGGGCTTGGAACAGAAATCACTTGCGTCCATATTTTACTTAAAAGCTTTACGGAAATATTGTAAAATAATTATGGATGTATGATTCTTGTATTGAAAGCCATTGTAAAACCAGTGCAGATGAATAAAAAGAACTATAAAGTGGATGTAGGCCCAGTTCTTGGCCGAACCACTATAAATCTTGTGTTCTCTACTATTATAAAATGCTTGTTTTATTTCGATATGTAAATACCTTAAATGTATTGCTAAAATGTCGATTTAATATTGTAGGCCATTAAAACAAAGCTTACCCAACACAAGACTAAGCGATCCCTGACATCACTCAACAAACAAATGTCAAGCCACAAAAATTCCAGATTCAAATCCTATATAAGAAGTGCTTCAAGCAAACAGTTAATGATTCCGTCGGAGGTAGGCCCTTGCTGACTAATTGTGATCGTTTGTTCAAACAGGCATCCGATTAAGTAGCCTGTGTCTGCCCCTTGCGAACTCACTTAACAATGAAGTACACTTCTTTGGATAAAACAAAATACTCGCAAAAGAAAGGGACATGTGCTTGGAAATGATAACAGGGAATTGCTGATGAGCAAATGACGAAAATACATGGGCGAGGAGGCAGGAAACGGCCAAAGACCTCTTCGGAGGCACAACCCCTCTTCGGAGGCACAACTCTTCGGAGGATAAAGACCTCTAATGAGGCATGCCAGAAAAAGAAAGTTCTCTTTCTCAACCAAAAAGATTGGTGGAATCACAGGAAGGCACAGGGCCCTTGTTAACTGGTTGCGATCGTTTGTGTAAACGAACATCCAATTAAGTAACTTGTGTCCGCCCCATGAATCCATTCAACCATGAGAAAGTAACTTCCAGGCGACAAAAGCCCTCTTCGGAGGCACACATTTCACCAGGATTTGAAGTGCAAACAGTTCTCTTCGGAGACACACTTCACAAGAGTTTAAATGTTGAAAGCCCTCTTCGAAGGCCCATTTCACCAGAGTTGAAATGCCAAAAGCCCTCCTCAGAGGCACACATTTCACCAGGATTTGAAGTCCAAACAGCTCTCTTCGGAGACACACTTCACAAGAGTTGAAATGTTGAAAGCCCTCTTCGGAGGCCCATTTCACCAGAGTTGAAATGCCAAAAGCCCTTCTCGGAGGCACACATTTCACCAGATTTGAAGTGCAAACAGTTCTTTTCGGAGACACACTTCACAAGAGTTGAAATGTTGAAAGCCCTCTTCGGAGGCCCATTTCACCAAAGTTGAAATGCTAAAAGCCCTCTTCGGAGGCCCACTATCTCGCATAAAAAGAAAGAAAGAAAAAAGCCCTCTTCGGAGGCGTACTTCTACTCTTAAGGGAAGATCAATCTCTCCACAATGAGAATATTCTTCTCCGAAAGTTGAAGTACCAAATCAAAGCCTTCTTTTGAAGCCCACTTCACCGCACAAGAGAATCACTACTTTTCTTTTAAAAAAAAGAGAGTAATCATCTCCAAAAAGTTGAAGTGTAGAAATTTTTCCTAGAAAAAAAGAGAAGACTTCTCCAATACAAGGCGCATTCTACTAAATCAAAGAAATATTTCCTTAAAATGAAAAAATTATTCTCTAAAGTACGGATGCAAGCCTTCTCAAAATGGAAAAGTTGTTCTCCAAAGAAAGAGGACAAGTCTTCTCGAAACAGAAGAGTTGTTCCATCCAAAATTTTACCAATGTGAAAGAGATTGCAATAAACCGTGGTATGGGGGCAATATAATATAGTTACATTCATAAAAGCAATGCTCAAGCAACATACCACAGGCTTACTGTAACTTCAACACAAAGAAAATAAAGAAACTTGTATGAAAATGAAGAATAAATGCATTCTCAAATACAGACAGAAGTTTGTACAAGTAAAAGAGTCATTTTATTCCATACTATGAAAATTTTATACATGTGCAGGTTTCAAAATAAAAAGAAGGTGGGGACCGATACCCGCACAATTTCCGGTCAACACAAGCCTTTATATATACAAGCAAAAAAGGAAAAAGCAAGACGAAAAGCATAGGACCAAACCCATCACTTCTTCTTCCTGCCACCTTTGGAGCCCTCACTTGGCCGGATGGTTAACTTTTTGGGTCGGCTTCTAAGAGTAGGGGAAGAAGGAGAAAGGGGTGCAATTGGATCTTTTTCTGCTTTGTCTTCGCTGGCAGAAGCTTCCTTCTTTTTCTTCGAGATTAGATGCTTCCCCTTCTTCCTTGAGGAAGACTCGCTGCCCGGAGTAATAAGTGCAGATAGCTTTGTGTCATCAGCGATAGTTTGCTCCGGAGTTCTTTCACCTTCTTCAGGTTCCTCAGCCTTCTGTTCTTGCGAGGCGACCGGGTCATCCAAGCCTTGAAGAGCTTCTATCTGCTCCTCTTACGACCCTGGTTGGGAAAGGGAAGAAGGAGTAATCTGAAGAGGCGGAGGGGGAACTGCTGAAAGAGGGGAAATCTGAACAAAACTTGGCGTTTTCACTACAGGAGAAGAGAAGTTAAAATCAGTGTCTCTCGTAAAGAGAGTAGATAATAGCGTGTCAAGACTTAAGTAATAATTAAAAAGGTCATCAAGCTCATGTGTAAACAAGCAGTCCACTTGAGCTAGATCAGCGCCGAAGTTACCTGGAGAAGTCGGCTTTATCACGTCAACTTCTTCATCACTTTCTTGAGTCTCATCTCCAGTGTGAGCAGTTGCAATTTCGATGTTAACTTTAGAAGGAGGCGGAGAATGGGAACTGGAGCCAACAATATCAATGTCGGCCGAAACCGAAAATTGAATTGGGTCGGTTGAGGTTGGCTTCCCTAAATGTTCTCCTTCCGCCATTCCGGCTTGCTCTTTAGTGAGTTACTCCTTTCCCCTGGCAAGGGTAGCACGTGCATCGTCATCTAGATAGTGCGCCTCAAGATCTGCTTGGGTATAACCAACGCCTCCAAACATATTAAGTGCGGCCTCCTACACTTCGACCAAGGTAATCTCATACTTAGGGCCCAAGAATGAGAGACTACCATGCCCCAGAACACTATGTAGATAAAACTCAAATAAAGTAGAGCTGACATTGGCCTTGGTCGCTTCGTGCGATTGTTCGGCTGCTGCTTTTCCAGCAATGGCCTCGTCACGCTCGTTTTCGGTCTGTAATAATTGGGCCTGCAACCTCATGATCTCAACATCCTGAAAGCTGGTCTTTTCTCGCAACTGAGCAATATCAGTGCGGTAGCATTCCACAATTTTCCCTTGTCCCTCGAGCTTAGCTTCAACATCTCGTTGAGCGGCATGAGCATCCCTTACTTGTTTTTGAAGCACTTCTTCATTTTGAGTATAGGAAGTGGAAGAAGTTGCAAGCTCTTCTTTGAGTTTTTCAATTTCCGCTTCAAGCTTCTCATTATAAGCGGCGATGCTCTTCATCTCTGCATCATGCTGGTCGAGAGTTTTCTACCACTCGGATTTATCATTTTCCATAGTCAGCATGGCTTTGAGGTTTGCGTGGTTTATCTTTGAAGTTCTTCAACAAGTTTTTGCCAGCCAGACATTCTCTCAATATCGAGTTTGATGGCATCAAGATTTCGCAACATAGCTTGCTTGTCGATTGGGACCAAATCAAGATCAAAACGCACTCCTTTTAAGCACCAGCACGGAAACCGGCTTTGATGAGTAGTCGGACCCTTTCCAACTTGATACGAGGGCCTACTGATGATTGTTTGAATATCAAATCTTCCATGGGAAGGAGAGTTGGAGGGAATATCCAAAGAGATGGGAGCAGCGGGCTTTTCAGAAATTGCAGACCCCAGCTTTTCACTAAGCCTTGCCTGCTTACTTGGATCTTCAGCGGCATGACTTTTCCCTTTGTCATCATGAGATTTTCTTTTATGGGAATCGTCATCTCTCTGGGAAGAATCATGTCGTTCATCCCTTCCCCCATAACGCTCCTCATAAGCCCGCCTCTCACGAGCTTTTCTCAGCCCTTTCTTCATCGGTCTCTCTAAAGGCAGGAAGATACCTCTTGGGATCGTAGGAGCCGCGTCTTCCGTGGCGCTGGAAGTCATTATAATATGAGATGCTACGCCCCATTGGAGAACCTGAAAGTGAGAAAGAGGTAAAGCTTAAGAATCTTCGAAGTAAAGAAGATAAGTACATATAAGTGCCGAAAAATCCTAAGTGTGTGTAACGTGCAAACTACACGCGTCAAACTACGAACCACTCTTCAGTTGGGGGGAGATGACGGATTTTACAGCAAGTATCAACTCTTGGGCTGACGGAGTTTGTTGCAAGACAGATGTCGCTTCAACTACTAGAGAAATAACTTTAGTGGTAGTGATATCGTCTTTAAAGAGCTCCTATGAAGTAACCATCAGGTCGCTCAATCCCTCAAGAATATCGTCACTGCCGTGCTTGGCTTGACTCATTCTCTCAGCTCCTTCATCAGCAGATTTCCCGGAGTGTTGAGGAGGTTCCTCTTCTTCGATAACCAGGGCAAGTGCAAGTTTGTCGGATGACCCCGCAACGTCAAAAAAAGCAGAACACTTCACCAATGAAGCCTCGGCAGTTGGTTCTTTCGGTCTAAGTTCTTTGGCGGAAATTGGGGCATCTGAAGTCTCTGCTTGAAAGCCAGGGGCGTCATGAAGCTGAGTTGACCGAGAAGGATGTAAAAGTCCAAATTGGTGCAGAAACTCGTCTTTTAGCAAAAATTTAATACTTCTCTCCTCAACCACCACAGCACTTAGTCTGTCAAAAGTTGGCTTGTGGCTAGAGTCTTTAGAAAGAGGAGGAAGTGCTGAAAAAAGTAAAGAATGAAGTTAGCACTTGACAACTCGAATCTCGAAAAACCCTGAAATTGAAAGAACGAGGATAAGCAATCTTACTTCCTACTCTCCAGATGGCATAAAATCCTGGGGGGCAGCGAACGAAGAAGAATTGATTCAAGAACCCGTGGGCGCTTTCGGGAAGATCAGTGACCAATTTACGATTCCTGGCGCTTCTCACGAGTATGATAGAGGGATGATCTTTGTTTTTTGCAAATGTGCATAGGTAGCAAATCTCCTCAAAGCTCGGAAGACAATCAAGTGCCCTCCTGAATAGTACACACAGTCCCATCAGAATGGCGTAGCCATTGGGATGCAATTGGAAAGGAGAGATAGTTAATCGGAGGAGGAGTTGTTGAAGAAAATCATTAAAGGGAGGAATAGCTCCACTCAAGCACATTTGGCGATTAACTGCGATAAAATCGAGAGGTGGCGTGTCAGCAGTATCGTTTTCCCCAAAAAGTAAAGCATCTGCTTCAGCAATACCAAACTGAATGCACAGCTGGTTGAAAACCCATTGATTCAGGGTAGTTGAAGTTCTTTCTGGGAGATTATCTAGTGGACTGGCTATCGGGAAGACCTCTCCAGTTTCCCCTACTATTTCTTCTTGTTGAGAAGTCATTCTACACAAGGAATTCGATATTCAAATATGAAGGTTCACATTTCCTAAAAGCATGTGAGTGTTGTGCAAAGCTATTGAAATAACAAGTGAATAAAATAAAACTAATTGATGCATGTCAATTCAGAAAGTTTCGAGGCTTGTTATTAAATTAGAAGTTAAGTGTAGCATCAATGCGGATGATGTTTAGCAAAACGCAGTTATAACCATATGCATTTTGCGTTGATACTTCATTTAAGTCAGTTGATTCACATCACTTCATCTTTAATCAGATTCATACTATTTTGCTTAAGTAAAATAACAATTCTTTAATCTAATCCATCACTCGATGTGGGCGGTCGATGATAAGTATATTCGTCCCCTTTTTCTGCAAATGTTGTGTTTAACAGGTCATTAGCATTAAAGTTAATATAATCTGTAAAGAAGTGCAACAAGTTCAGGCATGTTATCTCAGCAGTTCAAGTTGAGAATTCAATTCAGCAATGTCATGTTCATTCGAGTTGAAAGGTGTTCAAGTTCTTAAGTCGCAGGAACGACTCAAGCTAGCTCGGGGATTATTTAGGTCGTCCAGATCAAATCTAATGACTTAACATAAGTCGAACTCCCTTAAGTTGCATTGTTCGAGCCAAGGAGTTTAAGGCATGAGACTTCAAGCCAAGGCAGTGCAAATTTGATTAAGTACTAAGTCGCTTACGCGACCTAAAAGTTAAGTCGCAAAGGGTAATGCCATGAGAAGTTAGGTCGCAAAGGTTGTTGGGTCAGCCAAGTCTGTTAGGTCGTGAAGGTCTTTAAGTCACTCAGATTCACTAGGTCGCTTCTGAAGTAACACAGCGATCTCAAGCTATCTCCTGCCAAAAACGTATGCCCTACTCTCCAGTTACACTTTGCCACGCGTCCACTAACCATTACGTCACCTGAAGCATCGTGACTAAACCCATTTACCCGATTAACCACGAATCCCCTTCTCTCCTCGAACCGCCTAAACCCTCATCTCTCCATACCACCGAATTACCCAAAAAACCAATTCGAATCGCCTCAGATTCGCCACAAATCCGATGCACTGCCATGTTATCGCGAATTACAACAACAATATGATCGATAGCAGTCTCAAATCAATCAAGACATGGTTCGCGATGAAATGCGGCACAAAAAAATAAATTGGAGCCGGAAAATGGGGAGTTAGCAATTCAACGATGGACGTGGTTGAACGGCGATCAGATTCACTTACGTAATGCGACGAAAATATGATCAGTGACTAGTTGGTTGGAATTTGTCTTCAAGGACTAAGGAATTCGTCAATGGTGGTTTCGAATAATGGAGCAAGTGAGGAGAAGGAGGAAGGAGATGAATGATTTATATGCAAGGACGGTGGAACATTAATCGGCACGAGCAACCTAACTACCTCAGAAACCGCTCACGACCTAGTGGTTCAAAATGGCATGAGTTAAGAAGTATCGACGCACACGACCTAGTCCTTAGGCGTATACTTCGAGGGGTAAGTGTTAACTCCTCTGTTTCACGACTCAGTGACCTAAAGAGATAAGCGACCAAAGGAGTTAAGGTGTGAACGAGCTAACATGAATGAAGTTCTGCAGTGACCTAACGTCATACGCGACCTAGCGACCTAAAGCACCAAGTGACTCAGCGGGTCAATTACCTAACGACTTAACGAGATGCAAGACCTAACATGGTTAGCGACCTAAGCATGTATGACCTAGCGACATAGTAACTGAATGACCTAAGCGACCTAGCGACCTAAGGCATAAAGCAGATCCATGCGATACAAATTAGCGACCTAACGACCTAACTGATCAAGACAAAGTGAGGCTGCATGCATGTAACTCCTTCATTAGGTCGCTCGCGACCTAAGCGGACCTAAACAACTTATGCCACAACTTCTTATGCCGCTTCTCCCTAGGTAGCTACGACCTACCAGCGTGTTCAAGTAATCAGACGCACCCCTGTTAAGCCGTAAACCGTGTCCATTAGGTCGCCCACGACCTACGACCTACCCTTAGGTCGCTCACGACCTACGACCTAACTCCAGATTCTCCCTATAAATACTCCAACTACTCCAACTGAAAAAGGACCTTTTGGCTCACTTCTGGAACGCCTACACTTTGCTGTTTTCTCGACTCATCCGACACTTCTACGAACTTCAAGAAGAATCTAACACATTCGACATGAATTTGAAGAAGCCTTCTACATCAGAGTTCTAGTTACTTGTCTTAGTAGTGTTGTAATCGAAGATTGCTATAAAGTTGTAATCGAATCAGCAATAAAGAAGACTAAAGTGGACGTGGCTTAACTTGAAGCCGAACCATTATAAAACTGTAGTCTCTTTACTATTTTTCTGTAGTTCCTACTTGTTTCTAATTCCCGTATCGACGGGTGGTGCTTTCACTTTATCTTTACTTACACTGGGGTGTTAGCGTCTAATTTTAGCGTTAACATTTTTGTTGCTTTCACTGAGAACCCAACTCAGGCTGCTTTCATGATTGATTCGCAAAAGTTTGTTGAAAGAATCTCTCTCAAAACCAGAAGTCTATCAGAGATTATGGCTCCTGGAAGAAAGCGCAGATCTACTTGGTCCGGTGATGTCCATGAGAATACCGCCACTTCTCCTCCGTTAAGTCAAGCAGCTCCAAATGTTGGAATTACACGGGCGGAGTTAGATGCTGCAGTGTTTGGGTTATATCAGCAAATGGAAGCCCAGAACACTTTAATGTTGAATAGGTTGAACGCTTTGCTCGGAGCTAACCATCAACCAGTGAATAATAAAGAAAACTTTGCTGATGATGTTCATAATGTTGAAGGGAGGAATATTCCTCAAAGGGCAGCAGGTCCCGTCGAAGGGACACCTCCCCACGCTGGAGGATCAGGGCCGCAGCCAACTCTCCACGAACACTTGTCAAGACAAACCTCCGAGAAAATAGCTGATGTCTGTCCCGCAGATCCTCTAAGCGATGAGGAATATTTCTCAGGAATGGTTCGACAAATCATGAAAGAGAGCTTGCAAAGGGAAGATGATGAAAAAGAATAGGTGTTCGCTCCAAGCAAGACTCCGTTCACCGAAAGAATTCTGAAAGCAGAATTTACAATGAAGTTTGTTCCCCCCACCATTCCGGCTTATAAGGGGACAAGCGACCCTAATCAATTCTTGTACAATTATGACTGGAACATGACAGGTACCAGAGCATCGGATGAGATCAAATGCCGGTACTTTCCGGTATACATTTCTACCATTACTCTGCCGAAATCACCATTGAATCTAACTAGGTCATCTCTGGTTTAATTCACTATCATTATCTCAACAACATCCCAGTGCAATTCAGAGTTATAGACTTATTTGTAATCAATCGAGTGAGAAAAGGTGTGATTGTAGCCTGGAAAATCAATCGGGTGAACTTGTTGCCCGTAAAATCAAGTATCTCTACCTAGAGGATTGTGAATCTGGAGTGGTGTACCTCATGGCCTTAAAATCGACAGTGTAATTGTAAGAATTGATTTTGAAACGAAATCCATACTTGTGTTGCGGGACTAGATGTAGGGTAACTCTAAACCAATATAAAATTCGGTGTGTTCTTTCCTTTATTGCTTTTACTTTATATCTGCATCTGTGTTTGATTCTGTGATCATATCTGTGTCTGAATATTGCATACATTTGTGTTCAAATTAATATAAACTCAAAAGAATTAGTAATTCCTTAAAACACTATTCACCCCACTCTAGTGTTAATTCTAGCATTAAGATCTGTCATTCACATTTTTCACAATTAATATAACATTATTAGATTTTATACAAAAAAAATTTGGCTATCGTTAGTAAAATTCCGTTCGTGTTTGTGCGCGACGTGGTCTTGTGAGATACCTTTGATTTTAAAGGGGTTAATTTACTCACACTGGTCCCATGTCTGACCTAGAGTTTTATTTTCATTCCCTAAAACTCTTGAGTGCTCAAATTTTATTGGTAGCCAATTATTAGTCAGGTTTTCCCCAGATGCATTTTGGAGGAGCTTGGAACAAGAGGCTTCATCGATAGTCAGTTATTATCTTATTTTCGTATGTTTGATGTTTGTATTAGTTAAGTAGGGATATTCTATTATAACCTTCCTAGGGTAAAATTTGTATTAGTATGACTCTGATGTGTCATTTGTAAATGACTTTGTTAAGAATTATATTGATTAAAATATGTTGTTCCATTGTGTTGTGAGATTCTATAAGTGTTTACTTTCTTATTACCTTATATCTTCTTTCTTTCCCTAATGATCGGTCTTTCCAGCACTTAAATGCTTGTCACGCAATACAGTGGACATATTAATGTCAATTTTTGAGTGTCGAAAAACCATGTTTATTACATTTTAATATCAGACCATGAGATTAAGTGAGAACCTTGACCCTGGTGGGGTAAACTCATTTAAGATTTGGTAAGTGAGACCTTAGAATGAGTATGAGTGTATATACTATATAAGAGCGCGTATTTATTAGTGATATACAAATGATTTGTATTGTATTGATTTATCAGTCGATTGGCTTAAGAATACTGGTTGAGATGTGGGACGCAATGGTGTCGATAGGGATTCCTAAACACATGAACAAAGCATACTGACACAGTGATGAAGTACGTACCTTAAAAACAGGGGCCGACCTAACACCACTTCCCCATCCACGACCCAACTCCTCACCGGTTCACGACTCATCCCCATCGCCACTTCCCACAACCCCGCGACTCATCCCCATCCATTTCCCCACGACTCGTCCCCCTCAACAACCCACGACTCATTCCCATCGCCACTTCTCCATGACTCACCACTTCAGCCGCGACCCAGCCCTCCCACGACCTACGACTCACCATTACCGCGACCTACAACTCATCACTTCAGCCGCGACCCACGACCCTCAAACCTAAACCTAGACGCGAACGACAGTAAGTCGTTTTCCCCAATTCTTAAGTCGCGAAGATTGTTACCCGGCTTCTCTTAGCTCGGGTAAAGGAAATAAGTCGCGAACATCAAATGATTTAAGTCGCTGATATTACTGAGTCGCGAACGACTTATTACTGAGTCGCAAACGACTTACTACTGAGTCGCAAACGACTTACTACTGAGTCACAAAGTTGTGTCGTCTGCATTTTTTTTTAAGTCACAAGTTATTCTTTTTAGGTCGCATAAAGCTTATGTCGTGAAATTTTAAGTCGTTGCACTTTGGTAATTTGTTGCTTATATCGTTTGTGTAAAGTGTTGTAATTTCCTTAAGTCGTGTTGTAACCCTATAAATAGGGACGTGAAGTCATTGTAAATGGTTGTTGACTTTTGAATAAAATTTCCATTTGATTGCTTTGTGCTTTCTTTAAATTGGTAGTCGAGTGAAAATCTTCTATCTCTACTTCGGCATTCGAGTGCGCTCGAATCAACGAACGTTGAAGCCGATTCACGGAATCAAGTGCGCTTGATCAACGTCAAAGAATCGTAGATCCTTCATCATGGTATCGTGCGCGATCAACGTGTTAAGGATGGCTAGAATCCGGTATCTCTTGAGATCAACGGATTTGGGCATTTTCAGTATTGTTCAATCCACCGTTTGCTAATTCCATCGACATATCAAGTTTTTGTTAATCCGCTGCGTCAGTTTTGGTATCAGAGCTATATTGCAAGGATTGGAGATTTGGGTTTCGAGAAATTGAAGTTTGGAAATTGGATTTGCCATTGTTGAGGAATTTGGCGTTCATCGTGTTCATCGTGAAGTTGCAACAAGTTGGGAGTTTCGATCCATCTCACTTTGGATCAAAGTGTGGAAAGGTGTTTGAATTTGTGGGGGAGAATTTGCGCGCCAAAGTTGAGTTTGAAGTGTTGAATCCGTGCCGACCTATCCTAGGTCGTTGCATTCTAACGAGTTAGTGTTGAACCGAGTTACTTTGTGCCAAGCCAAGGAGTTTGTGCGGGCTAGTGTGAGCCGTGACTTGTTGCTTGTTGAAGTTTTGTGTTCAATTTGTTGAAGTTTGTTTGAAGTTCAATCATGCCACCAAGACGAGCTCAACGTCATCGCAATATTAATGCCTTGTATGGAAGAGAAGAGGCCGATGAAATGGAGCAACGAATCAACGAGAGTTTCACTGAAAAGTTGAATGAAGGGATTGGTCGATTAGAGAGAATGATGCTTGAAACGAATCAAAATCGAAGAAGGGTTTCACCTGAATCGAACCATGGGGGAAGTAGAGCTTCGATACATTCAGATCTAGAGAGAAGAGAAGATCAAGATCATAGAAGTGTTGATAATCGAAGTAGGAGGAATATTGACAATCGTGATGGGAATGCTGATCGAAGGAGTGGTAGTAGAGATGTTGGAGGTCGTGATCGACAATGCTATACATCAGACTTTGATGAGGAGTTTGATGGTGAAAGAGGAAGTGTTCATTTCAGAGATAGAGATCAGGGACAACGTCAGTATCGGGTTATTGGTGATGATCGACGTTGGGAATCGGGAATGAAGATGGAAATTCCAGAGTTCAAGGGTGGAATGGTTGCTGAAGAATTTTGGGATTGGTTATCTAATGTTGAAGAGATCTTTGATTTCAAGGAGGTTCCTAAAGATCGTCGAGTGAAGTTGGTTGCTACTAGATTGAGGGGGAGAGCTTTGGCGTGGTGGCAGCAAACTAAACTTACACGAGAACGGATGGGAAAGTCAAAGGTTATTGAGTGGGATAAGATGAAGAAAATGATGAGAGCTACATTTTTACCATACAACTATCAGTCACTTATGTACCAGAGATTGCAGAATCTAAGGCAGGGGACGAAGTCGGTCAATGACTATGCAGATGAATTTTACCAACTCATTGCCAGGAACGATATAATGGAAATGGAAGAGCAGCTGACAGCAAGATTTGTTGGAGGGTTACGAATGCAGATCCAGGATATGGTTAATATGTTCGATCCAAGATCTGTGGCGGAAGCACACCAAAAGGCGTTGGCTTGGGAGAAGCAGGGAAGGCATGGAGATGGTGTGTTTACTAATTCTAACAATCAAGTGAAGGGAGTCAGTGGAAGTTCTAATGTTACTAAAGCTGTTACAAAACCAGTTGTGAAGGAGACTGAGAAGGCGAAGGTTAACAGTAGATTCAAATGTTACAATTGCGAGGAGATGGGTCATAAAAGCAACGAGTGTCCGAAGCCGAAGAAGAGAACTATGATAGCTGAGGTTGAAGAAGTGGAAGGAGAGGCAGAGTGTTCTCATTCCTTACCGGTTGAGGAAGAAGACTTATTGTCGGGAGACGAAGGATATTCACTGATGATGATGAGAAGTTGTTTGACACCGAAGCAAGAGGAGGAAGACAGCTGGTTGAGGAATAACATATTTCAGTCTACTTGCACTATTCTTGGAAGAGTCTGTAAGTTTGTTATTGATGTCGGGAGTTGTGATAATATTATCTCTACAGAGGCTGTGAAAAAGTTGGACTTGAAGACTAAGAAACATCCTAAACCATACAAGTTAGCATGGTTAAGGAAGGGTGGTGAGGTGAAAGTTGGACGAAGAGCTTGTGTTAAATTTTCAATCGGGAAGAAATATAAAGATGAAATTTGGTGCGATGTAGTGGACATGGATGTGTGTCATCTGTTGTTGGGCAGACCATGGCAGTTTGATAGAACAGTACAACATGATGGTCGTGCTAATAGCCACAGTTTCATGTTTGAAGGTACTAAAATCACGTTAGTTCCCAAGAAGCAGCAACAGAAAGAAAGCAAGCTGGAGGAAATTGAAGAATTGAAAACTCTGTTAACTTTGAAGGAGTTTGTCAAGGAAGTCGAAGAAGAACCTGAAGTGTACTTGTTGATTGGACGAGAGTGTAACGAAGAGGTTGAAATTCCAGAAGAAGTGAAGCCAGTTTTGAAAGAATTTGAAGATGTATTTCCAGAAGAGTTGCCTAAGGAGTTAGCGCTACTAAGAGACATTCAACATCAAATCGATCTTGTTCCGGGAGCAGTATTGCCGCAAAGACCACATTATCGAATGAGTCCAAAGGAATATGAAGAGTTGAGGAGGCAGGTGGAAGAGTTGCTTGAACAGGGACGTGTGCAGGAAAGTTTAAGTCCATGTGCTGTTCCAGCTTTATTAGTACCAAAGAAGGACGGAACGTGGAGGATGTGCACTGACAGTCGAGCATTGAATAAGATTACAGTGAGATATAGATTTCCAATGCCGAGGTTGGATGACTTGCTAGATCAGTTGAGTGGGGCAACTATCTTTTCGAAGATTGATTTGAAGAGCGGATATCATCAAATTCGTATTAGACCAGGTGATGAGTGGAAAACTGCTTTTAAAACCAGGGAGGGTCTATACGAATGGTTGGTTATGCCATTTGGTTTATCAAATGCGCCTAGTACGTTCATGCGGGTGATGAATCAAATCTTTAGACCATTTATTAAGAAATTCGTGGTGGTTTATTTTGATGATATTCTGATATACAGCAGGAGTATGGAGGAGCATGTTCAAAATTTGAGGGAAGTGCTGATTATTCTTCGCGAGGAACAATTTTATGCTGCTACGAAGAAATGCGTGTTCATGACACATAGTGTTTTATTTCTAGGGTATGTTGTGTCAGGAGAAGGTATATAGGTGGACCAGAATAAAATTGAGGCAGTCAGGAATTGGCCACAGCCGAAGACAATTACAGAGGTGAGAAGTTTTCATGGGCTTGCGTCATTCTACCGAAGATTCATTCCACACTTCAGTAGCGTGATGGCACCAGTTACTGATTGTATGAAAGGGAAACAATTTTCTTGGACAGAGGAAGCTGGGGTTGCTTTTGAGAAGATCAAGGAACTATTGACGACAGCATCGATTCTTGTTTTACAAGATTTTCAGTTGTTGTTTGAATTTCATACTGATGCGTCGAAGGTGGGAATTGGTGGAGTCTTGAGTCTGAGTGGGAAACCCGTTGCTTATTTCAGTGAGAAGTTATCAGGAGCAAAGTGAGATATAGCACTTACGATGTGGAATTTTATGCTGTTGTGCAAGCTGTGAAACACTGGAGACACTATCTATTTCAGAAAGAGTTTGTTTTATACACTGATCATGAGGCGTTAAAGCATTTACAAGGCCAAGACAAGATTTCAGTGAAACATGCATCATGGGTTGCCTATTTGCAGCAGTTTACTTTCGTTGTGAAACACAAATCAGGGGTAACAAATCGTGTAGCGGATGCTTTGAGCAGGAGGAATCACTTGACAACATTGAAAGTTGAAGTGACAGGATTCGAATTATTGCCAGGGTTGTTTGAGGAGGATCCTTACTTTGCAAAGTTTGTTGAGAAAGTTAAGGATGGTGATACTAATGAATTTTGTTGGTTGATGGATTCTTGTTCAAGGGGAATCGATTATGCATCCCAGACTGTAGCTTGAGAATGAAGATTGTTAAAGAATTACATGAAGAAGGCCATATGGGTAGAGATCGTACATTGCAGTTAATTTCTCAATCTTATTTTTGACCATCAATGAGAAAAGAAGTGGAAAGGTTTGTGGAGCGATGTCATATCTGCCAGGTTTCGAAAGGAACTGCGACCAATGCTGGGTTGTATATGTCGTTGCCTGTACCCGCTAAACCATGGGTTGATGTGAGTATGGACTTTGTTTTGGGTTTGCCAAGAACTCAAAGGGGTAATGATTCTATATTTGTGGTGGTTGACAGATTTTCGAAGACGGCACATTTTATTGCTTGTAAAAAGACGGCAGATGTTGTTCGTGTTGCACAGTTATTCTTTAAAGAAATCTATCGTTTACATGGGTTGCCGGAGTCTATTGTTTCAGACAGGGATACCAGATTTTTAAGTCATTTTTGGCTTAGTTTGTGGAAGATGGTGGGAACGAAGCTGAAATTTAGTAGTACTTATCATCCGCAAACAGATGGGCAAACAGAGGTGGTGAATAGATCGTTGGGAAACTTGTTACGATGTCTTGTGAAAGATAATTTGAAGAGTTGGGATTTGAAGTTGTGTCAAGTTGAATTTGCTCACAATCATACAAATAACCGAAGTACAGGATTCAGTCCATTTCAGATTGTATATTCAAATTTACCCAGGGGACCGTTGGATTTGGCAGTAGTACCACAACCGAAGAGGACAGTTAAACGAGCCGCTGATTTTGTTGATGGGTTGACAGAATGCCATAGAATCGTTCAGGAACGATTGGAAAAGAAAAATGAGAAATATAAACAAATGGCGGATAAGAAACGAAGAAATGTTGTCTTCAAAGAGGGAGATTTGGTATATGCCGTTTTTACGAAAGATCGTTTTCCGGTTGGAACTTACAACAAATTGTAAGCTCAAAAGATTGGACCAGTAGAAATCTTGAAGAAGATCAATGATAATGCGTATCGGTTAAAGTTGCCGAAAAATGTTCATACTTATGATATTTTCAATGTCAAACATTTAATTCCGTATTATGGGAAGGAACTTGATGAAGTTGACAAGAGTGTAAATTCGAGGACGAATTCCGTCCAACAAGGGGAGGATGATGAAGTACGTACCTTAAAAACAGGGGCCGACCTAACACCACTTCCCCATCCATGACCCAACTCCTCACCGGTTTGCGACTCATCCCCATCGCCACTTCCCACAACCCCACGACTCATCCCCATCCATTTCTCCACGACTCGTCCCCCTCAACGACCCACGACTCATTCCCATCGCCACTTCTCCACGAATCACCACTTCAGCCGCGACCCAGCCCTCCCACGACCTACGACTCACGATTACCGCGACCTACGACCCATCACTTCAGCCGCGACCCACGACCCTCAAACCTAAACCTAGACGCGAACGACAGTAAGTCGTTTTCCCCAATTCTTAAGTCGTGAAGATTGTTACCGGCTTCTCTTAGCTCGGGTAAAGGAAATAAGTCGCGAACATCAAATGATTTAAGTCGCTGATGATTACTGAGTCGCGGACGACTTATTACTAAGTCACGAACGACTTACTACTGAGTCACAAAGTTGTGTCGTCTGCATTTTTTTTTTAAGTCACAAGTTATTCTTTTTAGGTCGCATAAAGCTTATGTCGTGAAATTTTAAGTCGTTGCACTTTGGTAATTTGTTGCTTATATCGTTTGTGTAAAGTGTTGTAATTTCCTTAAGTCGTGTTGTAACCCTATAAATAGGGACGTGAAGTCATTGTAAATGGTTGTTGACTTTTGAATAAAATTTCCATTTGATTGCTTTGTGCTTTCTTTAAATTGGTAGTCGAGTGAAAATCTCCTATCTCCACTTCGGCATTCGAGTGCGCTCGAATCAACGAAGGTTGAAGCCGATTCACGGAATCAAGTGCGCTTGATCAACGTCGAAGAATCGTAGATCCTTCATCACGGTATCGTGCGCGTTCAACGTGTTAAGGATGGCTAGAATCCGGTATCTCTTGAGATCAACGGATTTGGGCATTTTCAGTATTGTTCAATCCACCGATTGCTAATTCATCGACATATCAAGTTTTTGTTAATCCGCTGCGTCACACAGTACTGTTTCGAAATTGGGTAAATGAAATAATTTTACCCAAAAGTCTATTTTATATATAAAAGAATGATTTTCAAAATAGTATATTGTGGTATAGTTAGTTGACGTGTTTTTTATTAAGACATAATTATATTCCAGTATCATCAATTAGAATTTTGTCAGTCATGCTTGTCCAGTTGAGCATTAACTATTGTTCATCTGTGTAGGTAGCTTCCCTTTTTAAGGTATGGGTTGAGTAAATAGAAATAGGGAAAACATCAAAGCAAATATTTTGTAAACTAAGTTTCACAATTTGACTATAAGGCATTCAATTGATAATGCGGGGTTAAATTTGACTTAATAAAATATGTTCATTAAACGCTAGAATATTTTGAGATAAAAATTTGAAAAATGGTTTGGTCAAAGTTGATATTATAAAATGAATTTATAAGAAGGTGTCATTTAGTTAAAAGGAATAAGTTAAATACCGGAGGACTAGAATCATGATGCTATTGAACAATGATTTTTAAGGTTTTGAAAGATAATAATATCATTATTTGAAAACTATTTTGGTTCAAGTATAAAATTTTGGGGAAGAAAATGTTAAGTAAGAATTATTTTCTTTGCATTGGTTGGAGGAAGGAATCTTGATTGTTTTATGATGATCTGAGTAATCTTCTAAGTGACGATCGGATGTTTTCCTAGGTGAATATAGTGGTGCACTTATTAAATTATTCTCTTTATCATTATACAATCGAAACAAGTTCAATCCTGAACGAATCCAAAGCGAGTTTGTAATAAATGTTTTGTTCAAAAAACGAAAATTATTGTTTCAAAATAGGATTTGAAATAAAAATATTATTTATAAATTAACTAGATCGAGTGGCTTGAAAATAACTTAAATTTGGGGAAGTTATATGTTCAGATGGTAAACACTTCTCTTGAGTATAATCTTTCTTAGTAAAGGAGTGTATGGTACTGTTTGGTAGTGCCAGTTTAGTATCATTTTGGACTTAATTGAGCTATATATATATTCTATGATTAAAATATATTATTTCAATTCAAAAAAAGTTTTTGAAATAAGACTGGGTAATTGGTCTTCAGTTTTCTTAGGGAGATAAATGAAAATAAATTACTGAATCAAATAGGAGTATATACTCTTAGGATGTACTGGAGTATTATCCAAGTTGAACCTTAGTTTAGTTTATGAAATGCTTTCATAAATAAATTAAGAAGGAAAAGAATTTATATTAAGGAGAACCAATTAAGTAAGTTCTTAGGTTGGACGTAGATCATCTCTCGTTTCCACAAAGTTTGATCTAAGATTCGAGTACATGGCTTTGAGGTGTTTCACACTATTACGAATAAGGATCTATTGCTTGATTTTTGATGGCGATCACTTGATGAGGGGTTTTGATATGGGAAAAATGTTTTCTATCATAGTTACAACTATGTAAGGAGAACGGAGATTCCTAATCAAGGAGCCTGATCAGAGTCCACACTATAAAATCAGGTGAGCGGTACTAGTTCGGAGGCGAAGTAATATATTCGAGTAAAGGTCGAATAAAATTTTTGTAGAAGAATGATCTATATACATCATGCAAATTGGTATATAGTTTTAAGTTTTTTCAAGAATGGGTTGAGATGTAATTTCGAGAATGAAATTCTTTTAAAGGGGAAGAATGTAGCGACTCGGAATTTCACAACTTTGATATGTGAATATTTAATTAATTTTAAATATTCAATATATAGGTTTTATAATGAAAATAAAATCTCTTAATAGTAATTAATTATGGTGAAATCAGTTTCAAATTTTACTAAAAAAACATTTAGTTTGAAGAAAAATCAAAAATGTGACCGAAATTCCTTTTAACGATTTTTGACTTTTCGTCTGCTAAAAGTTGTCTGATATGTTGTGAACTCTTATTATAAATTTATACATCAGTTAATTACTTAGTATATGTACATATCGATGTATTAGTGTATGTGTATATAGGCATTTGTATTTAAGTATATAAAGTTTAAAATAAAAAATCTAAAAAATGTCACGTCATAAGGGACAAAGGTACTTAAACATCTTTAAACATGTTTTCTTTGACTTGATGAGGGGGAGGACAAGGTGGTGGGTGGAGATGGCATGTGTGGTGGAGGGTGTTGAGGTGGAAAAACAATGCGAATGTAGAAGTAAAAGGGTAGATATGTAAAAAAAATTTATCTTGCTTATAAATAGCCTTCCATTCCTTCATATTTCCTCCTCTTCCTCTTACCATATCTTCAACTTCTCCAGTTCAAATAGAGAAATTCATTTTTAAACCGAATAACAAATCGGTGGCTACAACTTTCATCAGTACCACTTCTTTAAATTCTAAAACTAGCTATGTCAAAAATTGTGAGGACTCGTTTCTACGACTCTCAAAAATCGATACTAATGCACCCTCGATATTCACGTGCCGTAAATCCAAGTGTCGGAGAAGCAGACTCTCAAGGGTAAGAAAGAAAAATAAAGATAGAGCAGAAATTCCCATATATTATTACAAAAGAAATTTTAAAGCAGAAATTAGAATACATTTATCAGAGTTAAAAACGTGGACAATTGTAAATTTCTATCCTTACAAATACAGAATACTATAGTATAAGAGTATGGTGGAAACGGACCAAAATCTTCAAAAAAATCTTCCAGCTCCTTGCTTCGTTCTCCCTCCAGCTTTCTTCTAAACTAAACCTGATTACTAAGCTACTCGGGAAAATTAGGGCACCTAGAGTTTTAAGGAATGGGAAAAATAAACTCCGAGTCAATCATGGGACTGGTGTGAGAACTCAAAATACGTGTTTTGAAAACAAAATGGTATCTCATAAGATCACGCCACTCATTAACATGGAACATATTTTTACCTTATGATAACCAATCTTTATTATGTAAAATAAAAATAAGGGATATTATTTTTAATGACATCTATTCGAAAACATTTGTAAGTAAACTTATTAGTTTTGATCGAAATGGTTGCATTATTAAATTCCAGCGTACCATCTTGTAATACAATGCTTTCTGCATCTAAAACTGTACAGGCTCTTATTGTAGAATGGATTTCCATACAAATGGCCATGTAAAGGCACTACCTTCTGACAGTACATCTCTTTAGGAATGTATCAAGACCCAATGGATGGTCCTCTACCAACACAAGACCGACCTATCACCTCTTGGATAATATCAAATATGTCATCTTTTCGATCATTACCAACCTATCCGAGGATCCTCACAACATACATCTATAATAATTTAAAACCGAATGTCGTAGCGGGTAAAAATATACCTAGAAGGGGATAATCATATCCTAATGCTTGCCAACCACATAAGCTTGCTGTGTTTACCCTATTTCGGCCATTTTTGAGTGTGAGGCTTGAGGTGACGATTAACTTTTGCTTTGCACATTTCACTTTGAATGCCACATCGCCATCCCATCGATCATAATTGACTTCCATAAACATATAACATCCGAGCTCATACGTCTCGAAGAAAGGTGTTAAGCTAAGAGAAGTCTCCTTCTCCACCACCACATAGATGTATATTTATAAAAGTCAACGATGAAATCTCAAAAATGCGATGTCAAACATCCGTCCATACAAGTTCGTTATGGGACTGAACGAAACCGAAGGCACTCCTACCACATCCTCTCGAGATTTAACCCTAGGATCAGTAGCAACAATCCTTGTAACCTAAAAAAATTCAAAAATTAAGGGACCGCTGCTACTTTAGTAATTGGGAGCTAGGAGCTAACCAGAATTATCAACAAGCAGTTCTTTCATCGCAAAAATCCTTGGTCTTCATCTGTCATTTCTTTATCATGTCTTCATTTTTTGAACACGTACATTGGTTAGAAGTGTAAATGTGTAGGATCATGTAATATGGAATATAATTAACTCTAAATGTGGAAACAGAT
Organism: Allium cepa; assembly: GCA_030765085.1. NCBI lineage: Eukaryota > Viridiplantae > Streptophyta > Magnoliopsida > Asparagales > Amaryllidaceae > Allium > Allium cepa. Next base: position 977,258,600 of record CM060939.1, read on the forward strand.
GATAATAGCAAATTAAATGGAAATAAGTAAAATAAAGCAAGCACACCAGGAATTTTTATACTGGTTCGAATTTCCCGTTCTACGTCCAGTCCCAGACTCCTTCTAGCATTTCAACTACAATAACCCTCACTTAACCCGGAGGAACTGGTATATACAGTCTGAGCAGCAGAACAGATACCTGAGCAATTGAACAGGATTTTCACCTCAGTAGCAGAAGAGGACTTCACTAATACAAAATAATATCTGATACTGTATGTTCTTGATAACACTGATTTGTCACTGATGGTACAAACCTCCTATAATCAAATCCTCAAGCATATGAAGTATATGTGAAGATATGAATTGAAGGTAATGTTGAGAATCGAAGATTATGAAAGTTATTTGTAGATTCAAAGCAGTAAAAACGTACGTTCGCTATTTGAACGCAAATATTAAAGCACAAGAAGAGTATTAGAGAGTTTGAAATGAAAATTGGTGAATATGAAGTGCTTGGGAGTATCTGTATATAATGGTTGAAGAGTTACTGCCATTGGTGAAGGGTTTTGATGAAGCGGAGCACCTATTTCCGTTCAGAGAAGAGTTGCATCCATTCGAAGAAGAAGATGTCTTTTCGAAAATATGGAAGTTGGTCTCGGGTTAGTCGACTGGTCGTTTATGGTCAGTCGACTAACTATGCAAAATATTTAAAAAATAAACAGTGCATATGTATATGTACATAGTCAGTTGACTGGATGGTTATGGTCAGTCAACTGGCTGTGACATTTTTACATAGTGTGCTTCTGTTTTGAATGTTTTTGTGAAATATGAAGTGCGGACTACTTGAGGATAGATTTTAACATATTTCTAAGACTCAATCATACATACTAGACAGTGAAAGCATAGATTAAAGGTCTTTGATGATATAGCCATAGTCTGTTTTCTTTTTGTCGTGAATTCTCTTTTTCTTCTAACTTGGTTTGTCATGAATCAAAACTAGTAATTCAACATTCTCCGCCTTTTTGATTGATGACAATCCTGTATATAAATGTCCTAGAGAACAAATATAAAAACTCCACCTGAATATATGATAATTCTTGTACCCACATAAAGATGATTAGAACAATTCTTCTCCCCTTTTGTCATCGAAAAAAAGGAGATATAGCCAAAAAACACAATTGCAACATAAAGTGCAGAAATAAATATCAAAGAGAGGCTATTTAGTACAAGTTTCAAAAGATAAAAAAGTAGCAAGTTTCAATATTTTTAAATTAACAATAAAGTTATAGATAAGCAAATTAATTCATACCCAACTCACTCACCAACATACCTACTTATCAAGATCCCAATTGTATTCTCCCTCTGGTGCGGGCTCTATTCCTAGTCTATAAGCACCTTGAACACCACTGCCTGCTCCACTAGTGTTGCTACTAGTATGCTCCTCGGATGTAGACCATGTAAATCGAGGTGCGGGGTGTTTTCCTTGGGCGACAGACGTGGCAGAAGTTGAAGAAGAACATGATAATGCATCCCATAATGTAGAAAAGAAACCTTTGATTTTATCGAATTTCTTATCCATTTTCTTGAGTCTAGAATCCAAAATAAGTTGATTGCATGAGAGAATTTCTATGGATTCACGGCTGTTAGAGGAAGTAGCTAAGCGAATATCGCCTTCTTCTTGTTGCGCTACCGGTTCTCTAATTGTAGGACCTCTAGATTGTTGTTGTTGAGCCTGTTGATGCTTCCAATCTTCAAATGAAGTAATAAATGGCGGACGTTGCGGTAGATTCATAAGACTTATGGTCCTTACATTTATCATTTCGACAGTAGAGAATTCAAAATCCCGTTGACGAACACCCGTATGCAGAAGAAGTCGCATATTATATTCTCCAAAATAGATAACATGCATATTCCCATGTGTGAAGGTGAGAAATTCATCCATAATACGACGCAACCAATTAACGCGTATATTTCCCCATATGGCATAAAGAGCTTTGAAATTTTCCGGATAAATTAACTCATATGATCTTCGGGGCACAATAGATTGCATAAGCGTCTTGTGTAAAATTCTTGTTTTAGGACGAAGAAGCTTAGAACGCAATTCAATCATTTCTTCACCCATGAACATATGACTTTTCTTATGGAAATTAAAGCATTCTAGAATTGAAGATGATGGTTTGTTTGGAAAGTTTCTTTTTCCATTATTTCTGTTGTTTTTCCTGAAATTCAAGAATTTTTTGAAATTTTCGGCAATAAATGCTAGATCTTCTTCATCCGAATCTTCATCTTTTTCTTCTTCAGCATGGAAAGCAGTATTCTTTTTGTCTTGTGCTTGTACTCGTTTTGCTTGCAAATTCACTTCATAGGACATTAGATTTTCTATTAACTCTTCAGGTTTTATGGTAGAGAGGTCATTAGCTTCTTCAATAGCCAAGACTTTTCTTTCCCGTTCATCCGTTAAAGAGTTTAGGATTTTTGATACAATATCAAAATCATTGTACTTTTCTCCTAATCCTAATAGTGAATGATGGATATCTTGAAATCTAGAGTACATATCATTGATGGATTCATCTTGTTTCATTCTAAAGTTTTGAAACTGATTTTTGAGCATGGAGATTTTGCTTTGCTTAACTTTATTAGTTCCTTTATGAGTGATTTTAAGTGTTCTCCAAATTTCATAAGCAGTTTGACACATGCTAACACGATTAAATTCATTTCTATCTAGTGCACAGAATAACATGTTCATAGCTTTAGCATTGGCAGTAGCATCTAATTTTTGAGTGTTTGACCAAGTGGAGTATTCTCCTGTAGGAAGAGTGTATTCATTTTGTGTAATATTTCATGATTCAAAGCTATTTGATTGCATATAGATTCTCATACGAGTTGCCCAATAATTATAGTTCAGACCATTGAAAAACGGAGGTCGTGCAGTGGATTGACCTTCAATAAAACTAGTGTTAGTGACAGCGTTATTGATAGTGCTGGTGTTGTTTTCCATATTAGCAAGATATCAGATAAGTGTGTAACGGTTATTAGATGCCTTGCTCTGATACCAAATGTAAATATGTAGGATCGTGTAATAGGAATATAATCCACTCTAAATGTGGAAACAGATGATAATAGCAAAGTAAATGGAAATAAGTAAAATAAAAAAAGCACACCAGGAATTTTTATACTAGTTCGAACTTCCCATTCTACGTCCAGTCCCAGAATCCTTCTGGAATTTCAACTACAATAACCCTCACTTAACCCGAAGGAACGGGTATATATAGTCTGAGCAGCAGAACAGACACCTGAGCAACTGAACAGGATCTTCGCCTCAACAATAGAAGAGGACTTCACTAATACAAAATAATATCTGACACTATGTGTTTTTGATAACACTGATTTGTCACTGATAGTACAAACCTCCTATAATCAAATCCTCAAGTGTATGAAGTGTATGTGACGATATGAAGACAAGGTAATGCTAAGAATTAAAGATTATGAAAGTTATTTATAGATTCAAAGCAGTAAAAACATATGTTCGCTGTTTGAACGCAAATATTAAAGCATTAGAAGAGTATTAGAGAGTTAGAAATGAAAATCGGTGAATATGAAGTGTTTGGGAGTATCTATATATAATAGTTTAAGAGTTACCGCCATTGGTGAAGGCTTTTGACGAAGCGGAGCATCTATTTCCGTTCAGAGAAGAGTTGTATCCTTTCGGAGAAGAAGATGTCTTTTCGAAAATATGGCAGTTGGTCTCGGGTCAGTCGACTGGTCGTTTATGGTCAGTCGACTGACTATGCAAAATATTTAAAAAATAAACAGTGCATATGTATATTTACATAGTCAGTCGACTGGATGGTTATGGTCAATCAACTTGCTGTGACATTTTTACATAGTGTGCTTCTATTTTGAATGTTTTGTGAAATATGAAGTGCGGACCACTTGAGGATAGATTTTAACATATTTCTAAGACTCAATCATACATACTCGACAGTGAAAGCATAGATTAAAAGTCTTTGATGATGTAGCCATAGTTTGTTTTCCTTTTGTCGTGAATTCTCTTTTTCTTCTAACTTGCTTTTTCATGAATCAAAACTGGTCATTCAACAAGAAGTGGTTTCCTGATAGAAATTTCCCCAGATTCGACCAATCGGTTTCCCCGAACCAATCATCGATAAAAAGAGGTTTTTTGTTAATAGGGAATCATTCTTTAATTAATTAAGTTCTTTTTATTGAAATCTCTTTTAGATAGATCTGCATTTCTAAAACATTTTTGCTGGTGTGTACGGAATTATTAAACCCCTCATAGTAAATCCTTTAATTACATAAAATGCTTTTTTAAACTCGGAATAATTTGAAATCATTTCGTTTTTCATAATTACATAAAATGCTTTTTTAAACTCAGAATAATTTGAAATCATTTCATTTTTTACTTAGGAAAACATTTCTATAATCATTTCATTTAAATCTTTGATAAAAATTTCTTAATTCAAAACTCATAATTTGAGTTAGTTGAAACCATGTTATCTAGGAAGTTAATCCAAAACAAGTGGATATTAATTGAGCAGATCTTTAGAAATCATCTAATTTTACCGAATATCAATTTCCGTATTCAACAAATACTATTGGCGGAATAACCGCGAAATCACCTTTTAAATTCCATGAATAGTATGAGTTCCCTTTTTGGGTTTTAACCCCAAGTATAAGAAAATCATCTCTATAAAATCAAGGTTTTGTTTAATTTAAATTTGAAAATTTTAATTTTTTAACACTTAACACGTTTTTGAAATTTTGACCTTATCTATCCCTTGCCCAGGGAAGAGGCCAGGTGAACCACGACATCAGTTGCTCTTGAACTTCTCCTTAGTTTAAGATCCTCATATCTGGATCTCACGAATAGAAAAATCCAGTCTACTCGTTGTCTTTTAGAGCAAAGATTAAATTACTTAATTTACAATAGCTTTTCTTTATATTATTTATTTAAATCCTTTTCAAATAAAACATAAAACATCCAAACCATTATTAAAACACTTAATTATTTATTTGAAAACATTTATAACAGATTTGGAAAAGAATTATTAAGCTTAAAGCAATATTTCAAAAGTTATAGAAAAAGTGATGTGGAAAAGTGTTGCGGAAAGTGCTATTTTATGCTATATTGATCAAAACGACTTTTTATCATTTGGAAATTCATCTTTATTACTCATATCACTTTTATAACATTGTAAAATATTTATAAGATTTATTTCACATATTTAAATGAATTTAAAAAATCATTTTCTAAATTTTGGATCTCGAACTACAATCATATCCCAAAATCTACTAAATAAAATCTTGATTTTCTTCCTCTGTTAGAAAACAGTGGATATAATAGTGCATAAAATTCTTATCTTGAAGAATTTCGAGCTATATTCCATTATTTACACTCGTCTGACTTTTAAGTTGCGAAATCGCAAACTGCCGTTACGCGACGCACCTATTTTTGACTAAATCTCCCATTTCCACTCAAACGTCACCTAAACATTTTTAGAAGTTTATAAAACATTTAAAACTCATTTTAAACCATTTTTAAAATGGTTTAACATTCTGTACACACCATTTCGTTAATTCAAGGAAAGTGATTTCCTTTGTGCTTATCGATGTATATTTTCTACCTTGCATATATATTCCACATTGGGGAATTTCACTATAAGGACAAACTTTGCAGTCCAATTATTTCTAAGACACACATCCACGGAAATTAATTTCAAGGCCAAATTCAACAGAATAATTACTTTTAAGGACAAAGTCAACAGTCCAATTACTTTCAAGGGCATAATTTTATACGTTTTTAGGCCTTAGAAACTAATTATTTTGCACTTTGTCCTAGAAAGTGATTATTTCAGTCGTATGTGCTAAAAACTAATTGCAATTGCTAAAGAGGCCCTTGTGGGTAATTTCCACTATCCATACAAAAACGTCCAAATTTGATGGTCAAAGCATAATAAAAATCCATTTAAATCATCATATCATCATCTAAAGATAATACAATAATTTAAGAGTTTTCACTTTAGATTCGAACGATCTAATTTTAAATCGGCTGTAGCTTCGGTGCCATCGCACTGGAGCTTATGGAATCGAACCAAAGACCCCTAGATGTGCACGGCCAAACTTTGAAGCAGTGGAAGGTTCAGCCATGGTGGATGGCTGTGAGTTAGAGTGGTGGAAAGGAGGTGTTTTGACTTGTTTTCATAGTGGATTGACATTGAAAATTAGTGTATATATTTTGCTAATATTTTTCCATGACTTTTTATCATTATTTTAATTAGAGGAGTAGGCCATTAAAGTGGAAGACAAGGTTTAGAAATATGAAGAAGAAGAAGAATGAAAATAAAGAGAAGTGGGTAGGGTACTTATAGGAAAAGAAGAGTACAAAGGAAGATATGCACACATCACCTTTTGCATCACCATTTCAAAGATTCTCCAACACACCTCCCATCCTCCAAAGCAGGGAAAAAGGCTCCCCCTATGTGCCCATCACTTTCATCTTCTTATGTGTGCACATGTTGAATCGTATAAGCTTAAGGTGGAAGCTTGCTTGAAATATCTTATATATTTTACATTATGTATGTATTTTTAAGTGTATTAGTATATATGCATGCACACATATGTTCATGTGCATGTTAATGGATGCAATTGTATGTTATATGCGTGTACATGACATATAAACAACGTTACATTGATTCCGAACAACTTTCGTTCGATAAACCATTGTCAATCGGAGAACCGATCATTGATCGCATTTTCACTTATACTTTAACATACATATATTTGTAAAAAAATTGGAAAAACATTTTCTTAACGATTTAGATGAATTGAAATGATCGTATTTGAATAATTAAACCATATAAATTGATATTAAAATTTATTTACAAAATTTGCTATTATACCGATGAAGAAATATCGATTTTTCCTTATATTTTCAAATCAAACATCTCTTTATAAAAATATTATAAATGATTCCTTATCACTTCATAACTATTCAAAATAAATTATCATCATTTAAAATAATTATTTGGATAACTAAAATAATTATTAAATCATTAAATCTCAAATTAAATTAAATATATCGCAGATTTAAATTCAATGTTATCTCATCGATACAAATTTTTTGAAAATATTTTATTTAAATATTTATTCAAAATAAGATTACTATTACTTATTATCACTCAAAACAATATTATTCGAATTATCAACCTTTTATTTGCATATATTTAATAATAGATAAAATTTATCAAAGTGATAAATTGGCGGGTCGTTACAGACTCCCCTCTTTAAAATAATTTTGTCCTTGAAATTACCCAAATCAAAAACCCAAAGGTTTGCCCAAAATGTTTATTTTTAAACTTACACTTGCACAATGTGACTTGCACAAAATATCTGATTCGATCTTCTATTCAAATCAATACTTTACTTCCGAACTAGTATTGATCCACCGATCTTCTACTGTGGACTCTGACCAGGCTTTTTGATCAGAACTTTAGTTTTCCTTGCATAGCTCTCAACTATGATAGAAATTCAAGTATCTAACCAAAAATCCTCATCAATGTTCATCATTAAGAATCAAGCGATAAATCTTTTCTCAGACCAATGTAAAACGCCATAAAATTCGTTCTCGGATCTAGATTACATCATGCGATGAAATAATCCACATACTTCGTATGTATTTAATAATCTTTCAAATTTTTTTATAAAAATACTTCATGAAACTTCCATCTTTCATTCAACTGTTACAAAGATACTTATTTATACATAACCATTTTACATTTTTATTTCCATACATTTCTACTTAAAAACATATATTTTTTTCCAAAAGATAAACATCTTTTTATTTTACTATAATACATTTCCAAAATCATCTTAATGGTTTCTGAAAAAAATCATTTTCAAAATAATTTATTAAATTTGTAAATCACCATAAACTTTCTTTAGCTAATATCAACTGTGAAAACATTCTTTACTTAAAATACTCTTTTATTAATCCAAACTTCCTTTATATATGTTTTTTTACTTAAAAAGTATTTATATATTTATTCAAATGTTATATTTAACAAATTTTTCTTACCTCTAAATACAATCAATGTGATTAAATCAATTATTGCCAAAATATTGTTAAAAAAAACTTCTCTTTTTATAACATGCTAATTATAATATTTTCCATCTTTTCATAAAAGAATCCAACACTTGTTATCATCTTTAAAATCCCATTATTAAAGGTTTAAATATACCCATAGGATTTCTTTCAAAATGTCTTTCAAGGGTTTAAAAACAAATGTTGCTAAAACATCGTTTACTACAAACCCAAAACCATTCATTAATAACTTTAAATATTTATTTTAAAGATCGGTACTAATGAGAAGTACTTGTAACCAAAAGAGTTTTAGAAATAAAAGGACCACGACTACTTAAGTATTTGGGAGCTAACCAAAATTATCAAAAAGCAGTTCTTTCAACCTGAAAATTATCGGACTTCATCCTTCATTTTCTTTACCACGTCTTCATTTTTCGAACGCATATATTGGTTTGATGTGGTTTTTGGATAAGAATTTCCCTAGATCCGACCCTGGTTTCTCCTAACCAATCACCGATTAAAAGATGTTCTGTGAATAAAGAATCATTCTTCAACTGATTAAAATCTTTTAATCTAAATCTCTTTAGAGAGATATACATTTCTAAAACATTCTTTCTAGTATATACGGAATTATTAAACCTCTCTTATTAAATCATTTGTGTAAGGACCCGATTCTTCAGCTTCCGAAAATCGACACTAAAATGTCCTCCGTATCAACAGCCGAGCAATCGAATGCCGTAAAACCGAACCCTTAGGGTTTAAGAAGAAGAAAAAAAGTATAAGAAGAAAAAGATAGAAGAAGAAAACAGAAACAATAACAGAATCTCACATATCGCAGCGGAACAACATATAATTGATAAATGAATAATCCTTAAATCAAAAGAACTTTACATTTTATACATTACGTTACATTATCAGAGTTTACAACAACAAACAGCGGAAAAGAAATACTATATAATAGTTGACACGCCATGCCATCCAGCTTGCCTCCAGATCTCTACAGCAACTCCTGAATTCCAGAATATCCTGATAATCTGACTCTAGACTGTCCGTGTGGAAATTGGTGTGCACCCAGAGTTTAGGAAGGGAACAATAAACTCCAGGTCAGTCATGTGATTGGCGTGAGAATTTAAAAATAGTTTATCTTTAAAAACAAACAAAGAAATATTTTAAAATAGATCCGCAATGCTTTTAGAAAATGTAACTACCATAATGCCTCCCGCCACACACACAATGCAAACGCAGAATTGGAGAAGATTTCTCCTTATCATAGTTAAATATGCTTGATACATGAATTTCTTTAATATTATTACTATAAGTGCAAAGTGCAGAAAACATTTCGAAAGTATATTATAAATCTTAACCAACAAGCGACCATTATCGTATGCCTACTACAGCTACCATCTAAACAGTGGTGACCACCATAAGTAAATGGCAGGTTCTACAACTAAAACCGTACAAGGTGCATATTGGTGATTGGATTTCAACAAATGGTCAGGCCAAGGAACTTCCCATTGCCACATGGGTACGCCTCTGGTAGGACGCCTCGAGAGCCTAACCGGATCTCTACCAACACAAGGCCGGGTTACCTCTAGCTAGGTAACAACTAACACGAGTATGCCATCCCTAGGTCGTAACCGACCTTTATTCCAGGATTCACCAACAACCACAAAGAAATAAATTTACAGCAACCATATAGGTTAAGTATCTGGGCTCCATACCATAATACCACCTCTATCCAGAAGGAAATGTACATACCCTACAGGGGCGCTATCCCCTAATAATCTTCCTGCATTCTTCCTGTTTTGACCATTACCAGGTTGTGAGGTTCGACGAAGTCTCGTCCGCAAAGCTACACTTTTCACAAAAGCCACGCTTTGATTAACAAATGATCAGCAACACTCAGCGTGCCACGTTACCAAATTAGGAATATATCACTAGTAACCATCAACTACATAACCTCTAAGCTCGTACGTCTCAGAGAAGGGTGTTAAGCTAAGAGAATAAATTCTCCGCCACCAACAGAAATGTATTTGATAGAAAGCAGCTTTACATCTCAAATCGTAACGTCAGACACACATCCATACAATTCCGTTCTAGGATCGAACGGAACCGAAGGCACTTCCAAAGAACCCCTTGCAATCCGGATATTCACTAATCACGTCCGGACTTCCCATCACAAAGGGTGATAAAATCTCTATATCGGGGATCAGCCGATGCAGACATTCGACGGTAATCCTTCCGTTTTCAAAAATATCCGGTCTTCAACACCGGTCTTCAAATGCTATCCATTACGACGTATCACTGTTCGGAATGGGATTTATGACCCAAAGGTCCTCTCCTGGCTAAACCGAATAACGAGCGCTTATTTTAAAATAAGTGTAGCATTCAAATTCAAGCAAATCACAGCAAATACCCATTTAAAGGTAAATATTGATAGTTAGTTATTTAACTATCAATAGATATGCACAACATCACCAGATTCCAAATAATTTTTCAAATTATTCATTTTCCAAGGATATCTTTACAAGATATATATTTTTCCACACTTCAACCATTTGAAAACAAATTTCAAATCACTTTTCACCTTTACAACTTTTGGAAACAAATTTCAAATCATTTTCCTTATGCGGAAACACTTCCAAATATTTATTCATTTTCGCTGAAATCTTCCGAGTTTAAATACTTTAAAATAATTTATATTACTTATCCAAAATATAACGGGAAAACATTTTGAAATAAAACTATTTTTCTTTAAACACTTTACTTAAAATATTAGTTATAAAAATATTATACCAATATTACATATAACCTAAGTCTAAACTAATTTTCAAAATAAAATTAGTAAATCTTTAAATAACTATTTTCTAAAACAATTATTGAATAAATCTTAGAAATAATCATTTCTATATCAACTTAATAAATCTATACTTAAAGGATTTAAAACAATTTAAGAAGTTAATTTCTCCAAAGTATCCTTTTCAAAACCAATTCTAAATTATATATATACATATACATATACATATACATATACATATATATATATATATATATATATATATATATATATATATATATATTCAAAGCTATTCAGAAATTTTATTCGGCTTTCCAGGGAGAATAAACTTTCATATCAAAATGGTTCATTTAAACCAATTAAATAAATCCTTACCGATTTACTTTAAATTTACGTTCCAAATCCGTAAATTTATTTCCACACTTCAAAAATAAATCGATGTTTATTTTTTTAAAACAAATTTCCTTTTCCTTTTGTGAACTCCATGGTGAATTTACATTTCTAAAATATTTATTAATATACGATTTTCAAATTGATTTCAATTATTCACTTTCAGTTTAACTTTAAAAGATATAATCTCAATACATTTCACTTCATGTTGGAAAACATTTCCATACTTATTTAATAATAAGTAATTCACAAATCTATTTATTTTCAACATTTGGAAAATATTCAATATACTTAAATCACAATTAAGTATATATTTTATTCTTTAAGGAAAACATTCTCTTAAACACATTTATTTGAGTTAAAATGAATGTTGCGTAAAACTTCGTTACGATAACCCAAGGTCACTAGTATAGGGATTCGAAATTAAGATAGATATATAAATCCCAGTACTATATAAACCATTTCCTTTTGAAATTCATTTACTATAACAACAGTGTTATAGTCCACCATTTCCTTATTTCTCGAAAACGTCTATTTCAACAATGAATGTTGAAATCTATGGTTTCGATACTTAATATATTTTAAAACATCTTTAAATCATTTTAATTCTATTTAAAATATCACTTCCCAAAAACATTTCTTTAATGTATTATTCACTGTCCAAAATCATGAATATACTTCGTTAACCAAATTCAACATTTCTATACATTTTATTTAAAGGATTATCCACTGTCCAAAATCGTGGATATATCTCCTTTAATAAGCTATAATAATTAACTTATCAAAATAAGTCGATTTTGGATTTATAAAACAATTTTTATAAATTCCATTTATATTTCTTAACAACTTCAACTTATAAAAATCACTTTATTAACAAATTCTATCCATATCCCATTTACACGACAAAATCCAAATTATAAGAAAATTACTTATAGTTCTCTATTTACAAATTCATTCATTTTATAACTTCACAAATCGTAGATTCCATTCTTTTATAAAATCCATTTATAACATCATTTTAAAACATTTTCCAAATTCCTTTATAATTTCATCATTTTGATTTATAAAAATCCAATTTTATAAATCTTATATATAAAGCTTTTATATTAAATTCAAAAATCACCATTTAAATTATTTTATAAAATAATCAGCACACAACATTGAAACAAATTCAATTATTTGAGGAATCCAGTTGGATCCCTCCAACCTGTTTCCCTGCATCCACAGATGTTAGCACAATACTAATTCCACTTCGAGGCGGAATATCACGGTATATGGGATTTATAAAATATTATCTGCTATTATGCGGCGCAATAGGGTCTCATCTGCTATATAATGTGGGAAATCAACTCCAAGTACATATATAATATCAATTCCACTTCAAGGTGGAATATCGTGGTATATGCTTTTAATATAATAACCTTCGCTTAACATGCGGCGTATAGGGTCTATTTCAATACAACCAATAACAATCATCATCCAATCACACAATCAAGCAATTTTAAATTTAACTATTTAAAATTTAAATCGAAAACAAATTCGATTGAGTGAGAAGTTCTCACCTTGCTTCCATTAACAGTTGCAGTGTTTTATTTCGAATAAAATTAAACAGGAATTTAATTTTACCAAAAATTATCACTAGCTCCAATCGACTCCAATCTAGCTTTATTGCGTAGCATTCGTCCATACGAATCCGACGCAATTCGTTTCGTCAAATTTCGACCTCGTATCAAAAAGTTATGATGTTTTAAAGTTCGTACAAATTTTAAATATATATAAATTACAACTTTTATTTTAATTATAACCTAAATCAATTCTAGCTGTTCGATTCCATGACTACAGATCTGGGCTGCACCCTTCATTTTATTCTTCACGTTCGAAACTCCTAGGTTCGAACCCATTGCCGTTCGACTTTGCTTGATGCCGCACGACCAGACGATGATCGAGAACTTCCCCCGCCTCCGCATGCACGCGCGCCACCCACGACAGGAACCACGTGAAGCTCGGTCGCCTCCCTTTCTCGAAAACCACACGCAACCATCGGCCGTTCAAGCTCATTTTACCATCGATCTACTACGTCGATCAAGATCATAACCGTTGGATGGTAAGATCTCTCGATGCTTTACAAAGTTGTAGTTGGGGGTTTTTCACGAAAGTTGATGGATGAGGAGATTAGAGGGATGAAGATCGGAAGTTTCTGGCCATGGAAATCAAAAATGGGGGCCAGCGTTTCTGAATTAGGGTTTTGAGTGCAAATATTGAGAAATCAAGTCCTTTTATAGAAAATTCTCAAAACAGTATTCACCTGATTTTTTTCTGAACTCCAAACGAAGCGTACCGACTAACGTTTCTAGGGTTTAACCCTTGTTTCGGACACAACGGAATAGGTATCGAGAGCCAATTCGATCATATATGTGAGTTACGGAAATAAACGATCAAATTTAAATTAAATTGGTTAAACTAATTTCTATGCGTTTTGGCTTGTCCCGGACAAACCGTAAATCCAATTGACACGAAATTTGAAATCTTACAATAATATGACATTATGGATCCGATGAAACTTGTTTCGTCAAATTCGAGACTGTTTGAAAAAAGGCTATTTTTACTCGTCAATTAAATATTAAAATATTCCATTTTCACAAATAAACTTTTAATTCAATTTTAAAAGTTCTATAACATCATTCTAACTCCAATATGATTTAATGCAACTTTACAAATCATTTTTAATCACATTAAACTCAATTTCCAATTATTTCTGAAATTTCAAATATTAAATTATCGATTTAATTATCCAATTAAATCTAGATATTCGAAATAAAATTTATTCGACTTACAAATATTACTTGTTAATATTTAAAATCAATTAAATATTCGAATTTCAAATGGCAGAAATTCTGGATCGTTACAAACTTTCCCCTTTAAAAGAATTTCATCCTCAAAATTGCCAAGTAAGAAAAAGTCTTGAGATTCATTAACTTTTCAAAACCATTTGTTCAAATTAAATTTTAAATTCATTTAAACATTTTAACTTTTCCAAAATCCCTAGTTAACTTCTTACAATAACTTTACTAATTTTTCAAACTATATCGTTTAACTTTTCACTCCAAAATCAAAGTTATAGTTTACAAAAAATTTCAATTTTCTCAAAAATATTCCAACGCCTTAAATTTTCAGAAAATTTCGCCATAACCTCCTTTGCGCGGCTCGATCCGAAAAAAATGGCAATATGTATATATATATCACAAATATACATCTCATCAAAGTAATGAGGCATCCCGTAAGGAAAAAAAATATAAAAGTACGATATGTAATTCGAGATATATACCTTATATATTATTAGCGAGCATATACGGCTAATATAGCGCGAAAGCAAGCTCCAAATGCGAAGCAAGCGCCATCCACACCTATTAAATACTCAACAACAATGAGAAACATGTATATATGAAAGTAATATCAATATACAACATATATCACTACAACAACTATATATACCAATATAGGAAATGCAACAAAAGCAACAAATCCCACCATCAACCAACTAGCATTCAACTAACATCCATAACCAAATCAATACACTTTCACTTCTCATTAATATTCATTGAATTGATTTTCCAATTTAAATCACATTCGATTCATTAACATTGGATTTTTTACTAACATTCATTTATTCATATTCAATTAATTTACATTCACTAATTCATATTCAAGTTGGTTCACTTCCAAATCAAATTCAATTCTATTTAAGATTTTAACTTCCAATTTGATTTCAATTACTTTAGCTTTCAATTTCATTAATTCAATTTCATACAGATTTCTATTCAATCAACTAACAACAAGTTAACAACCAAAGTATATCCAATATTACCAAATTAATTTACATTACTTTACTTCGTTTACATTCAATTTGGTTTAACATTCAATTGACTTTCATTCAGTTATTCAATTTTTCCAACTTCATTAGCTTCCAATGAATTAACACTTACATTCATTATTTTATATCAATTCTTTTACATTCGATTGATTAATATTCAATTCATTAGTTCAATTCGATTGCTAATTCATTTAACCACAAAAGTTGAATTTCATTACATAACTCAAGTTCATATCCATTTAATTCACTTTATTAATTTACTTCGATACCAAAATCAACTTCATTCAACATCACTTAAGTTATATTCCATTTAAACATCATTTGTTTAACTTAACTTAAATTTCCCCTTATAAACCTAATTCAGATTCCAATTCTAAAGTAAATTCTATTTAACTTTTACCAAAGTTAAATTTCGTCACTTATTCAAATTCATATCTCGTTTTGCTTAACAGAGTTGTTTAACCATTTTATCATTTGGTTTCACTTACATTTTCACATTTAATAAGTTATACAACTTATATAGTTAAACTTCCAAATCATATTAATTATAATTCCATACGTAATAATTCATTTGCTTATACAATTATTCTTTTAGATTATTCAAACATCTTTTAGTCAACTTATATATATATTCTTACATTTTCAACATCCAAACAATCAATTTATACACTTTAATAATTTCTGTAAAATTATTTTCTTTATATATAAAATATAATCGAGATAAAATTATTTCATTTACCCAATTTAAAATGATACTATGTCGACTTGCCTCGTTTGAGTGTTTAGAAATCCCTATCGATAATGTGGTGTCCCACATACCGATCAGAGTTCACAAACAGCTAAACAGATAAGCAAACACAATATAAAACATTTTTATATTCACTAACAAATACACGCCCATATCTATTATTACACTCACACTCATTCTAGAGTACTACTTGTAGGATCTAGATTAACCCTAGGGGGGTGAATAGGGTTATAGCAAATTTTCTCGAATTAAACACAAAAACAAACTGCAGAAAAGTAAATATGCTGAACAGTAAATCACACACAAAATTTACCCAGCTTCGGCAACCCATGCCTACTGTTGCATTCCCAGATTTCTATTAGAATTAAACTGTCTCCCACTTACAAACACTCTAACAGACTTGCAAACCCTGCTACCGCCTATAGAGTTTTGCAAACTCGCAAACCCTGCTTACTGAACTAATTCTAACTAGACAATCTGACACTACCTAGATCCTAGGTGGTGATTTTACCAAGATTTGATTGGAAAAAATAACAGACTTAAAAAATTAAGAGCAAAAATAAGTAAAAGCTTGAGTACTAATTTTTCCCTTTAAACAAAACAACCCGACCCACAACAAAAACACGGCCACTTCCTCTTTTGTTATTTGATGCAATTTAGGGTTCTGAAAAATGTCGTCTTTGTTTCTGTTGCTCAAAATTAGGGCTTTCTCAGATTCGATTCTTTGGTTTGTGTGTTGCCTTGCTCGAACAAGTGTGTTGCTTGCAGCTTCTCTGTCGATCGACTGCTTGCCTCAAGATTGCGAATTGCCTTGGTACGTTGTTCGTACCTTTTGCTTTGTCAGGATTTAATTTGGATTTATTGATTGTCCTTGTTTTCTCCACACCCAGCCGATGATGAACTTGGGTGATGTATTTATATGAATTCGACACTTTCCTAATTCTTACTTTCCTGATATCTTTACGACTTGATGCGCACGGCTTTGATAATGCAGAGTTCGATTTTTTCTTGAGTCATACGGCAAAAAAACTTTCCTCTTTTGATTTGTTTTGACTTTTGACTTTTTCCATTTTTATACTGCGTTGATTTCTGACTTAATTAAAATTCGATGTTGATTTGTAAATTCAACTTCATTTTTCGGATGCTTTGACTTTGGACTTGTCTCCTGATCTTTGTCACATTGTTTCTCGGCATTGAATTTGTGATGTTTGACTATGGCTCCGTGAATTTCTTTGACTTGACTCCAGTATGCTTCCTTGCTTGACTTGATGCCTTGAATTTGAGACGTTTGATTACCACTGGCTTTGACTTGGTTACACGGCTATGTACTTGTCAGTCTTGTATTTCTCGATGAACTTGGGTAGTTTTCATTTGACCTGTTCTCTGTAGCATATACATGTTTACTTTGTAGAACTGAGCCTTGTGTTCTTCATACCATGTGTACATGCTTCATTTGATCTGTTCTCTGTAAGCTCGAGTTTGCATATTATTATGGTTCATGTATGTTGAGCTCTGGCCTCTGTTGCATGCATTGTTGTTGTAGATGTTGATGTTGTACAATGTTCGACCTGGCAATATTGTGCTTCATGTGTGCTTTGTTTAGTTTCTGGATTTCATCATACTTCTGTTGCATTCACTTCATATTTTCATTGTACTCATATTGCCTCGAGCTTGTAATGTTTGGTTCATCTTCTTTGGTTGGTTTAACCTGAACTTCACTTGAGCATTGATACTGTTGACTTGAGTGACTTTGATCATCATGTAGCTCACTGTCTTTGTACCTGTGCATATATGTTTACTGTTCTGTATTCCTTTAGTCATTGTTCCATTCTTTTGGTTGTATGCACTATGATATCTTGTAGCCTGGTCTGGTGCACCTTGTTTGCTGTGACATTGTAGTTTGTATGCTTGGGCTTCACTGAGTTTTTTCATTGCCTTGTATTGTCCAGTAGAGTTGACATGGATTGATCTCTGGTTTGAGCCATGACTTGATTCACTGTTTGGATAGAGTTGCTTCACCTGTGTATGTTTACATTTTCTTTGTAGAAGCTTGGTCTGCATACAAAGCTTTTATGTTGTTTAATTTATGATCTGCCATGCTTCAGTTTTATTGTGCCTTGTATTGAACCTAGTTTTAAAAACCCGGGTTTGACCTTGTGCACACCTATCCCTGTAGCGTTATCAAGTGTATATATCTATGTGCACGACGTTGTGGCATGTACAGTGATACACTATGCATGTCACACTGTTCATGTGCGATGAATTCAAATGTGAATGATGACGAACAACCCAAATAACCGAGGCAAATAATATTATCAAAATCCATATTTTATTTTATATTGCAAAAATATTTCTTTTTAGTTTTGCTGCGTTAGTGAATATTTTTGCAGATTGCTCAGATGCTGGATTCTAACTGGAATGAAGTTGAAGATAAATACAAGTGTGAGTGATATGTAGTGAGGTCAATTGTAAATGTAAAATAGTGATGTAATTGAATTTGTATCAAAGTTGTATAGTGAATAGTGAGAGCTTGAATTTGTACTATTCAAAATTGTAATAAATATTTGTTTGAATAAAATTTCTGTTTGAATTCAAATTCTGTGTTATTTAATTTTATTCAGGAAATATTTATTTAACCTATGAAAAATAAAATAGTACGTTAACAAATACATTTAAATGAATGTATATATGTTTATTATCATCAAACAAAAAAATAATATAAGCGCATATTCATACAATCTCCCCCTTTTGATGATAACAAACATATATTTAAGATTTTGACTGTGTTAAATGTATTTGATCAATGATATACTCTAATTGCTCCCTCTATTTAAGTGCTTCCTCTCTACACGATGCTCCCCCTACATGTATGCATACAAATAGAAATATACAAATGATCCTAGATGCAAATGGAAAATTATTTGACCTTTGCTTGATTTTATATGACAAAATCTTAACTTTTCTCTCCCCCTTTTGTTATCAGCAAAAGAATAATAGTGTTAGAGAAAATAGAGATAAAGTGATCGATATTAATTCAACATTAAAACTCAATTGAATATAAATATTAAATTTCAATAAAAAAATCAAACAAAAATCGTAACTACCCTCGTTAGGCGCATATTCCACTTTTAGAAGTAATGGAAATGATGTCATCATATAAAACCATACAGTTGTATCTGTTTGTGGTACACTTATATAAAATTTGAATATCTACTAATCATGCATAACCGTTAGGACTTTTAAATGAGATTAGTAGTATTCCAATTTAATTTTAAAAATGAATTCAAGTATCTTCTAATCACGCATAACCGTGAGGACTTTTAAATGGGATTAGAATCAACTTGTTTATTTAATAAATCAATTTTGATATGCGTTTCATATATGCATAACCGTAAGGACTTTTAAATGAGTATGGAAGCACATAACAAATTCCAAGTAATTCACTCATGCATAACCATGAGGACTTTTAAATGAGAGTAAATACTTTGGATTTTATTTTGTTTTATAAAATGAAAAACAAATTATTCCTGTTTAAAGTACCACATACCAACAAACTATATTGAATTTTTGATGAGCGATGGTTGATAGAAATATGATAGACATAGAAATGGTTATGGAATCTTTACCCAACAAAAAGTTTTATAACTCTTGTTTGAATTTCTAAAGAAATTTTTCTAAAATATACTGTCTTGAGTAATGTATGAAAAATATCAACACTCATCATTTTTTTTTCAATCACTAGTTATCTTTTCGATAATTATTAGGGAGTTAGACTAGTTAAAATTGTCATTTAAATCAAATTCAAAAATAGTTATGAAATCAATTTTTCACCATGACTAATATGAAAATATGATTAAACATTATTTTCTCGAGGGGGTTATATGAGAAAATTTTCTGCTATTTGGAAATTATTTGAAATGAAAAAAATGCAGATATTTTCTTTGAAAAACGATGCAGTTACTAAATGTCTCAAAAATCACGTTCAACTAGTAATTTTTCTATCAACTAGATTACCAGTGTAATCTGCATCTGAATTTCTTTTTCACTCAAAAATTATCATCAATTGAATTTGATCGACCAAACCATGAAGTGTGCATCAAAAATTTCAAACTCAATTTTAACAACAATTTAAATGACATTCTTTGAATTTGAATTGAAGCCGTGTAAATAATCAAAAAAGCGTGAATACAGAGTTAGCCAAATTATAACCAAATGTATTAATATCCAACAAAACACTATTTTTGATCCAACCTAATATAATCAAAAATAATTTAGAGAATTTTATAGTTTTTTTGGCATAAATATAATTAGCCAACTATGTTGAACAAGTCAGAATCAAAATCATCATCTCTTCACCATCTCGATATTGGCTGATTTTAGTTCAGGCTATGGTGCAGATCATCACATTTAATATATCGTCCAAATAGATATACCATTACCTGTTTTGCCTTTACGATATTTTTCGTTGTTATCCATTGTGACTCTGTCACCTTTATAATAGGCTAAAGAACTTTGCTTTGTCGCCCTTGTGTTTCTGGAACAACCAAAAATCCAGAGACCACTGTTGTTGTTCCTTAGCCTGCCACCACACCTACACAGGAAAAGTTTTTTGTGACCTATTTGTTTTTATAGGTCCATGATTGTTAGTGGCAGAATATTTTGAAAGATAATTTTGAGTAGACCCAAAACTATTTATATATGTTCCTTTCGGCACCCAGATTTGTTTTGTCCTTTCATTCTTGTTCCAATAGACACGAAATTTGTTTGTAGAATTCTTAGGAGCCCAAACTTGTATGAATTTTGTGTTCTTGTTCCTATGACTACAATTTTCAACACGATGTCCAATTATTTCACATCTAGCAAAGATACTTTTACCTTTTGCATTATCATCAGCTTGTGTTTTCCCAAAGCCTAGTCCTTCTCTGTTGTTAGCAAAAATTAGATTTCCCAATAACATGTTGAATGATTTTTCTCCTCTTGAAAAGTTATTCAGAGATTTCTCAAGATTTTGGACTTTGGTTTTTAGTATTGTGTTTTCAGTTACAAGTGAGGTGCATCTATTTATAAAATCCTTTTTCCTAGTGTCAATGGTTTCCTTAAGACTCAAGTTTTCTTTTTCAAAATTCTCAAAGCTATTCTTAAGTCATGATAATTATGAATCTAAAATTTTACATTTTTTACAGTCTAGGTTTTGAATATTTTCAAGTTCAGTTTCTAACCTAGAATTTTCATGGACAAGTTCTCTCCTATCAGATTCAGTTTTCAATTTTAGATTCAAGAGTATCAACTATTTTAGTAAGATCACAACACATCAAAGCAAGTTCTTTATAAGAATAGTCACCTCCCTCACTAGATTCCTCTGAGCTTGCTTCTGAATCTGATTTCGCCATAAGACACAAATTAGCCTCCTCTGAGCTATTATTCGAAACTTCCTCTCCTTCTTCATCATCCCAAGTCGCTGCAAAGGCCTTCTTCTTCTTCTTCTTCTTTTCTTTGTTGTTTTTGAGAAGTGGGCATTGTTGTTTGAAGTGGCCAGGTTTCTTGCAGTTAAAGCACGTCAGTTCATTATCGGAATTGTCAAAATCTTTTGGCTTATTACCACTTGTTTTCTTCTTGCGTGGCCTGAATCTTGACCATTTTCTAAGATTATTGACAGCCATTGTAAGCTCTTCAATTGGATCTTCTTCTTCTTCATCGCTCTCTTCTTTGCTCTTTAAGGCAATCGTCTTCTTCTTTGATTCAAAGTTGTTGCGTTCCTCCTTTTCTTTTAGCTCAAGCTCATATGTCATCAAGTTGCCGATCAACTCTTCCATGCTTAGATTACTCAGATCTTTCGATTCTTGTATTGTCGTGACTTTTGCCTCAAAGCTCATCGGTAAGACTCGTAGCACCTTCCTCACAAGCTCTACCTCAGTGAATACCTTCCCAAGTGCTCTAGCATTGTACACCAAAGTTGAAAAGCGTCCAAACATGTCCTTTATGCTCTCACCTTTGTCCATCACAAAGTTCTCGTATTCATTGCTGAATAGAGATAGACGGGACTCCTTGACTTGAGAAGTTCCTTCATGTGTCACCTCCAAGGTATGCCAAATTTCCTGTGCAATTTTACAATGAGAAATTCTATTAAATTCAGTCTTATCAAGAGCACAGATCAAAGCATTCATGGCTTTAGCATTTGTAGTTTTTAATTTCTTATCGTTAGCATCCCACCTATCCTTAGGTTTAGGAATCTCAGTATCACCAACAGTTATAGTGGGAGATTTATAGCCAGTTTCAATAATGTCCCAAACATCATAATCAACAGAACTAAGATAAATACCCATCCTAGCTTTCCAATAAGCATAATCATTCCCATTAAACATGGGTGGCCTAGCAATAGATTGCCCCTCAGAAAAAGCATTATTTGGTGGATTCATGACTCTAGATTTAAAGAAAAAACCTGGCTCTGATACCACTTGTAGGATCTAGATTAACCCTAGAAGGGGGGTGAATAGGGTTATAGCAAATTTTCTCGAATTAAAAACAAAAATAAACTGCAGAAAAGTAAATATGCTTAACAGTAAATCACACACAAAATTTACCCAGCTTTGGCAACCCCTGCCTACTGCTGCATTCCTAGATTTCTATTAGAATTAAATAGTCTCCTGCTTACAAACACTCTAACAGACTTGCAAACCCTGCTACCGCCTATAGAGTTTTGCAAACTCGCAAACCCTGCTTACTGAACTAATTCTAACTAGACAATCTGACACTACCTAAATCCTAGGTGGTGATTTTACCAAGATTTGATTCGAAAAAAAAACATACTTAAAAAAATTAAGAGCAAAAATAAGTAAAAGCTTGAGTACTAATTTTTCCCTTTAAACAAAACAACCCGACCCACAACAAAAACATGGCCACTTCCTCTTTTGTTATTTGATGCAATTTAGGGTTCTGAAAAATGCCGGCTTTGTCTCTATTGCTCAAAATTAGGGCTTTCTCAGATTCGATTCTCTGGTTTGTGTGTTGCCTTGCTCGACCGAGTGTGTTGCTCGTTGCTTCTCTGGCGATCGACTGCTTGCCTCAAAATTACGAATTGCCTTGATACGTTGTTCGTACCTTTTGCTTTGTCAGGATTTAATTTGGATTTATTGATTGTCCTTGTTTTCTCCACACCCAGCCGATGATGAACTTGGGTGATGTATTTATATGAATTCGACACTTTCCTAATTCTTGCTTTCCTGATATCTTTACGACTTGATGCGCACGGCTTTGATTATGCAGCGTTCGATTTTTTCTTGAGTCATACGGCAAAACAACTTTCCTCTTTTGATTTGTTTTGACTTTTGACTTTTTCCATTTTTATACTGCATTGATTTCTAACTTAATTAAAATTCGATGTTGATTTGTAAATTCAACTTCATTTTTTGGATGCTTTGACTTTGGACTTGTCCTGATCTTTGTTACATTGTTTCTCGGCATTGAATTTGTGATGTTTGACTATGGCTCCGTGAATTTCTCTGGCTTGACTCCAGTATGCTTCCTTGCTTGACTTGATGCCTTGAATTTGAGATGTTTGATTGCCACTGGCTTTGACTTGGTTACACGGCTATGTACTTGTCAGTCTTGTATTTCTTGATGAACTTGGGTAGTTTTCATTTGACCTGTTCTCTGTAGCATATACATGTTTACTTTATAGAACTGAGCCTTGTGTTCTTCATACCATGTGTACATGCTTCATTTGATCTGTTCTCTGTAAGCTCGAGTTTGCATATTATTATGGTTCATGTATGTTGAGCTCTGGCCTCTGTTGTAGATGTTGATGTTGTACAATGTTCGACCTGGCAATATTGTGCTTCATGTGTGCTTTGTTTAGTTTCTGAATTTCATCATACTTCTGTTGCATTCACTTCATATTTTCATTGCACTCATATTGCCTCGAGCTTGTACTGTTTGGTTCATCTTCTCTGATTGGTTTAACCTGAACTTCACTTGAGCATTGATACTGTTGACTTGAGTGACTTTGATCATCATGTAGCTCACTGTCTTTGTACCTGTGCATATATGTTTACTGTTCTGTATTCATTTAGTCATTGTTCCATTCTTTTGGTTGTATACACTATGATATCTTGTAGCCTGGTCTGGTGCACCTTGTTTGCTGTGACATTGTAGTTTGTATGCTTGGGTTTCATTGAGTTTTTTCATTGCCTTGTGTTGTCCAGTAGAGTTGACATGGATTGATCTCTGGTTTGAGCCATGACTTGATTTACTGTTTGGATAGATTTGCTTCACCTGTGTATGTTTACATTTTCTTTGTAGAAGCTTGGTCTGTCATTTGGTCTGCATACATAAGCTTTTATGCTATTTCATTTATGATCTGCCATGCTTCAGTTTTATTGTGCCTTGTGTTGAACCCAGTTTTAAAAACTTGGGTTTGACCTTGTACACACCTGTCCCTGTAGCGTTATCAAGTGTATATTTCTATGTGCACGACTTTGTGGCATGTACAGTGATACACTGTGCATGTCACACTGTTCGTGTTCGACGAATTCAAATGTGAATAATGAAGAACAACCCAAATAACTGAGGCAAATAATATTTTCAAAATCCATATTTTATTTTATATTGCAAAAATAATTCTTTTTCAATTTTACCGCGTTAGTGAATATTTTTGCAGATTGCTCAGATGCTGGATTCTAACTGGAATGAAGTTGAAGATAAATACGAGTGTGAGTGATATGTAGTGAGGTCAACTGTAAATGTAAAATAGTGATGTAATTGATTTTGTATCAAAGTTGTATAGTGAATAGTGAGAGCTTGAATTTGTACTATTCAAAATTGTAATAAATATTTGTTTGAATAAAATTTCTGTTTGAATTCAAATTATGTGTTATTTAATTTTATTCAACAAATATTTATTTAACCTATGAAAAATAAAATAGTACATTAACAAATACATTTAAACGAATGTATATATGTTTATTATCATCAAACAAAAAAATCATATAAGCGCATATTCATACACTACAGACTTTATCTCTAATGAGTAATTCCCAACAGAGCCAAGGTTGTTGCTTAACCAAATGCTCTGATACCACTTTGTAAGGACCCGATTCTTCGGCTTCCGAATATCGACATGAATACGTCCTTTGTATCAACTGCCGAGCAATCGAATGCCGGAAAACCGAACCCTTTGGGTTTAAGAAGAAGAAAAAAAAGTAGAAGAAGAGGAAGATAGAAGAAGAAAATAGAAACAATGACAGAATCTCACATACCGCAGCGGAACAACATATAATAGATAAATGAATAATCTTTAAATCAAAAGAACGTTACATTTTTACATTAAATTACATTACCGGAGTTTACAACAACAAACAGCGGAAAAGAAATACTATATACTAGTTGACACGCCATGCCATCCAGCTTGCCTCCACATCTCTACAGCAACTCCTGAATTCCAGAATATCCTGATAATCTGACTCTAGACTGCCCGTGTGGAAATTGGTGGGCACCCAGAGTTTAGGAAGGGAACAATAAACTCTAGGTCAGTCATGTGACTAGTGTGAGAACTTAAAAACAATTTATCTTTAAAAACTAACAAAGAAATATTTTAAAATAGATCCCCAATGCTTTTAGAAAATACTATAAGGCCTCCCGCCACACACACAATGCAAACGCAGAATTGGAGAAGATTTCTCCTTATGATGGTTAAATATGCTTGATACGTGAATTTCTTTAATATTATTACTATAAGTGTAAAGTGCAGAAAACATTTCGAAAGTATGATATAAATATTAGCCAACATACGACCATTATCGTATGCCTACTATAGCTACCATCTAAATAGCGGTGACCACCATAAGTAAATTGCAGGTTCTACAACTAAAACCGTACCATATGCATATTGGTGATTGGATTTCCATCAAATGGTCAGGCCAAAGAACTTCCCATTGCCACATGGGTATGCCTCTGGAAGGACGCCCTGAGAACCTAACTGGATCTCTACCAACACAAGGCCGGGTTACCTCTAGCTAGCTAACTACTGACACGAGTATGCCATCCCAGGTCGTAACCAACCTTTATCCCGGGATTCACCAACAACAACAAAGAAATAAATTTGCAGCAACCACATAGGTTAAGTATCTGGGCTCCTTACCATAATATCACATCTATCTAGAAGGAAATGTACATACCCTAAGGGGGTGCTATCCCTTAATAACCTTGCTGTATTCTTTCTGTTTTGACCATTACGGGGTTGTGAGGTTCGATGAAGTCTCGTCCGCAAAGCTATGCTTTTCAAAAAAGCCACGCTTTGATCAACAAATGATCAGCAACACTCAGCATGCCACGTTACCAAATTGGGAATATATCACTAGTAACCATCAACTACAAAACCTCTGAGCTCGTACGTCTCAGAGAAGGGTGTTAAGCTAAGAGAATAAATTCTCCACCACCAATAGAAATGTATTTGATAGAAACCAGCTTTACATCTCAAATTGTAACGTCAGACACACATCCATACAAGTCCATTCCTGGATCGAACGGAACCGAAGGCACTTCCAAAGAAGCCCTTGCAATCTGGATATGCACTAATCACGTCCGGACTTCCCATCACAAAGGGTGATAAAATCTCTATATCGAGCATCAGCCGATGCAGAGACATTCGACGTTAATCCTTCCGTTTTCGAAAATATCCAGTCTTCAACACCGGTCTTCAAATGCTATCCATTACGACGTATCACTATTCGGAACGGGATTTATGACCCAAAGGTCCTCTCCCGGCTAAACCGAATAACGAGCGCTTATTTTAAAATAAGTGTAGCATTCAAATTCAAGCAAACCACAACAAATGCCCATTTAAAGGTAAATATTGATAGTCGGTTATTTAACTATCAATAGATATGCACGACATCACCAGATTCCAAATAATTTCCCAAATTATTCATTTTCCAAAGATATCTTTACAAGATATATATTTTTCGATACTTCAACCATTTGAAAACAAATTTCAAATCACTTTTCACCTTTACAACTTTTGAAAACAAATTTCAAATCATTTTCCTTACGCGGAAGCACTTCCAAATATTTATTCATTTTCACTGGAAATCTGCCGAGTTCAAATACTTTAAAATAATTTATATTACTTATCCAAAATATAACGGGAAAACACTTTGAAATAAAACTATTTTTCTTTAAACACTTTACTTAAAATATTAGTTATAAAAATATTATACCAATATTACATATAACTTAAGTCCAAACTAATTTACAAAACAAAATTAGTAGATAGAGTATAACTCTTTAAATATCTATTTTCTAAAACAATTATTGATTAAATCTTAGAAATAATCATTTCCATATCAACTTAATAAATCTTTACTTAATGGATTTAAAACAATTTAAGAAGTTAATTTCTCCAAAGTATCCTTTTCAAAACCAATTCTAATTTATATATATATATATATATATATATATATATATATGTATGTATGTATGTATTTTTCTAAGCAATCCAGAAATTTTATTCGGCTTTCCAAGGAGAATACACTTTCATTTCAAAATGGTTCATTTAAACCAATTAAATAAATCCTTACCGATTTACATTAAATTTATGTTCCAAATCCGTAAATTTATTTCCATTCTTCAAAAATAAATCAATGTTTATTTTTTCAAACAAATTTCCCTTTCCTTTATAAATTCCATGGTGAATTTACATTTCCAAAATATTTATCAGTATACGATTTTTAAATCGATTTCAATTATTCGCTTTCAGTTTATCTTTAAAAGATATAATCTCGAAACATTTCACTTCATAAAACATTTCCATACTTATTTAATAATAAGTAATTCACAAATCTATTTATTTTCAACATTTGGAAAATATTCAATATACTTAAATCACAATTAAGTATATATTTTATTCTTTAAGGAAAACATTCTCTTAAACACATTTATTTGAGTCAAAACGAATGTTGCGTAAAACATCGTTACGACAACCCAAAATCACTAGTATAGGGATTCAAATTTAAGATAGATATATAAATCCCAATACTATATAAACCATTTCCTTTCGAAAATCATTTACTATAACAATAGTGTTATAGTCTTCTCGAAAATGTCTAATTCAACAATGAATGCTGAAATCTATGGTTTCGATACTTAATATATTTTAAAACATCTTTAAATCGTTTTAATTCTATTTAAAATATCACTTTCCTAAAACATTTGTTTAAGATATTATTCACTGTCCATAGTCGTGAACATACTTCGTTAACCAAATTCAACATTTCTACACATTTTATTTAAAGGATTATCCACTGTCCAAAATCGTGGATATATCTCCTTTAATAAGCTATAATAATAATAATTAACTTATCAAAATAAGTCGATTTCGGATTTATAAAACAATGTTTATAAATTCCATTTATATTTTATAACAACTTCAACTTATAAAAATCACTTTATTAACAAATTCTGTCCATATCCCGTTTACACGACAAAATCCAAATTATAAGCAAATTACTTATAGTTCTCTATTTACAAATTCATTCATTTTATAACTTCACAAATCGTAGATTCCATTCTTTTATAAAATCCATTTATAACATCATTTTAAAACATTTTCAAAACTCCTTTATAATTTCATCACTTTGATTTATAGAAAACTAATTTTATAAATCTTAAATATAAAGCTTTTATAATAAATTCAAAAATCACCATTTAAATCATTTTATAAAATAAGCAGCATACAACATTGAAACAAATTCAATTATTTGAGGAATCCAGTTGGATCCCTCCAACCTGTTTCCCTGCATCCACAGATGTAGCACAATATCAATTCCACTTCGAGGCGGAATATCGCAGTATATGGGATTTATAAAATATTATTCGCTATTATGCGGTGCAATACGGTCTCATCCGCTATATAATGCGGGAAATCAACTCTAAGTACATATATAATACCAATTCCACTTCAAGGTGGAATTTCGTGGTATATGTTTTTAATATAATAACCTCCGCTTAATATGCGGCGTATAAGGTCTATTTCAATACAACCAATAACAATCATCATCCAATCACGCAATCAAGCAATTTTAAATTTAACTATTTAAAATTTAAATCGAAAACAAATTCGATTGAGTGAGAAGTTCTCACCTTGCTTCCAATAACAGTTGCGGTGTTTTATTTCAATTAAAATTACACACACGTTTAATTTTACCCAAAATTATCACAAGCTTCGATCGACTCCAACCTAGCTTTATTGCGTAGCGTTCGTCCATACGAATCCGACGCAATTGGTTTCGTCAAATTCCGACCTCGCATCAAAAAGTTACGATGTTTTGAAGTTCGTCCGAATTTCAAATATGTATATAAATTACAACTTTTATTTTAATTATAACCTAAATCAATTCTAGCCGTCCGATTCGGTGACTACATATCTATGCCACCCCCTTTTTTGTTCTTCTTCGCGTTCGAAACTCCCAGGTTTGAACACATTTTCGTTCGACTTTGCTTGATGCCGCACCACCAGACGACCAGACGATGATCAAGAACTTCCCCCGCTTCCGCATGCACGCGCCCCACCCACGGCAGGAACCACGTGAAGCTCGTTCGCCTTCCTTTCTCAAAAACCGCGTGTGATGACCCGAAATTTTTGGCCACATTATTTTAAATAAATATTTAATCCAATTATATAACATGTGAACTGATCATTTTAAAGTGAATAGAATTGTCGAAAAATATTTGCCTTTTGTTTACATAGATTTGTATTTTTGAAAAGGGCAATTTGATTTGTAAATTTACATTAAATCTCTTAATAAAATTTATCTTATATAATTGAATTTAAAATGCTTTATCTTGTTTGCATTTGGTAATAATATATACAGATAATAATGTTTGAAATAGAATCAAATTATATCACTAATTATTTAAAATCCATTTAATTCCATCAATGTAAAATATAAGTACAAGATACAAGTAAACTTATGAATATAAGATATAAATAGAAAATAAAACTAAGATGTTATGTTAATAATAACTATAATAACTTTACCCAAACATATAAGATAAGTTTAGGAAAGGTGTTGATGTATAGTATACATATGTACAATGAAGGTAAAAGAAATGATAACAAGTTTGCTATGAAAATTTTGTATGCAAAAGAAGATAAATATTTATAAACAAGATAGCTTCATATATAAGCTAAGTGTTTGCCTGTAAGTGGATATTTTCAAACATAATATCTTCATATAGAAAATTGTAATAATAATTATGTAAACATATTAAGAAGCCAAGGCATTAAAT
Source organism: Allium cepa (assembly GCA_030765085.1). Lineage (NCBI taxonomy): Eukaryota > Viridiplantae > Streptophyta > Magnoliopsida > Asparagales > Amaryllidaceae > Allium > Allium cepa. The sequence goes on from CM060939.1 coordinate 977,288,766, forward strand.
GCCATCATCTCAGCCTACCATTTTGTCCATTCAAAAGTTTTAAAAATCTTTATACTTCAATACTAAAATCTGGTCACAATAAACAAAGATAAAAAGCAACTTAACCAGTTATAACCTCCCTTAGGTATTCTGTTCTCTTCTATATATGTGGCCATCTTCTTTGTAATTCGTTCAAAAAAAAGAAAAAAAAAGAAAGAAAGAAACTTAGGCAACCTGAGGAAAATAAAAACAAGAAAAAGGAATCAAGCTCAAGTTTAAATTTAAAACAGAAACTATACAGGCAGTTTCAACAATAGGTTTTCAAACCATCAAATGCTTTCTGTTCAAAGGGATTTTGCAGGTGAGTCACTTCATATTTTAAAATATTCTAAAGTTTTAATTTAGTTGTATGATGAATATCAAAAGTTGTGTTGTGTGAAATATATGCAGTTCATTGGATTTTTGATAATATGAAGTCTGCACATATTTTTCTCTTTTTTTTGGATGTTGCTCTGTTTATAAATTTTAGAAGACTGAGTTACTTCAAAAATCACTTTTGCTCAATCTATTGATTGTTAGAACAAACCATATAAACAAATTATGTTTGGGTAAGTATGAAGTAAATTTTAAAATTAAATTCATGCTAAATTAAGTGATCTCCTTTGGGAAAACATAAGGACAGTTTAAAATTTCAATACAAGTGACAAATTCAAACGTCATGAATTGTCGATTCAAGTTTACAAACTGATTGCTTAATCAAATTTATGAATTTTAAAACTCGAATCATATTTTTTAGTGATAAAATGAGTCGGCATTGCTGTGTTGAACGGAAAATGGGTTTTGGTCAAGATAGGGTGGTCGGGAGCACTGGGTTGGCCGGGGTTTCTTGAGGAGGTAGAAGGGCTTACGGGGTAGCTAGGAAAAATATTGGATCAAAGAATTAAGCTTTGTGGATTTTGGAATTTGGATTTAAAAATTTTAAACCTAGTTTTTAAGCAATGGTGGAAAATTGATCACCTCGCCCTCAATGTTGATTCGGGTGTTCCGATGCTTCGGGGGGTCGAAGTTTAGGTGATGTCGAAATCGAGGCTGGAGGTGGAAGCGCGCAGATGGTCGGAGTGCCGTGGGGGAAGCGTTGACAGGTTTGAAGAGGGGAGGAGCCGTGTGTTTCCAGGTTCGAGTAGGCTGCTCGATTTTCGTTTCGAGCTGCTACGGTGGTTTTTGGGGGTTGTTTTGTGGTCGTGGGGTGATCGGCGATGGGAAGCGACGCTGGTGGGTGGCCGGAGGTGGCTGGAGGCACGGTGCACATGCACCATGCATGTGGAGGGCTGTCGATTTTTTTTGGGTTGTGCAGTTTTTCCCTGGGATTTCACTCGGGTTTGTGGGTAGTTTTCTCGAAGTAGAGGCGGAGGAAACTCAAAATAGTGGTGGAGTGGAGTGCGTTTGTTTGCCAGGTTTTGAAACCTGTCTTTTTTTATGGGTTCTGTTTTCCTCGGGGAAAACTCAGGTTATATTGGTGGTTTTCTCGAAGAAAGGTAAAGGGGAACTCGAAGGAGCTAGTGGTCAGCTTGTTTTCTTTTTTTTTTGTTGCAAACCTGTTTGTTTCAGGTTTTAGAATTTAGTTCAATTCTTAGTAGTATGTAAACAATGTTTAAAAATTTAAATTCAAATTTGAACCAGGTTTTAAAACAGTATTTGAATTTAAAGTTTAAAATAAAATCGAGTTAAAGCTTTTGAAATAAAAAAAATGAAATTTGGATTTTTGTTAAGATTTAAAACCAAGTCTTAAACAAAGTGGAAATCAATGTTTAAATAAATGGATACAAGTTTGTTTTAAAATCCAAATATGAAATTTTAATCAATTTTAAATTATGAATGTTTTAAAAATAGTTTAAATAAATAGTTTTTAAAAAGTAAATTTTGTTTCAAGCAAATGTTAACTTGATTTTGAAGAATTCCTTTATAAAAGTTTTTGAATGAAAATAAATGAATTTGCAAGTTAAAAATGAATTTTCAAAATTTTTTTTTACATAGTAATTTAATTTAAAAGCCTTTTCTCTATATAAACTTCATATGTAAAGTAATAAATGTTGTGTACATTTATTTAAAGGAGTTTATAAGTGAATTTAAATTGGATAAGTTTAAATCACTAATCATTTTTGAATCTAAAATTCAAAATGGAATCTGAAACTCAAATTTAAAAATGTAATGTTCTAATACATTTTAAATATTAAAGAAGTCATTAATAAAGAAATTAATTATCTTAGAAGTAACTAAAATATTGAAGTTATTTAATTAATGAGATAATTAAAGAATAACTTATTTATTTAAGTTAGAATTAATGATTTAAGTTTAATAAATTGGAACATTAATTTGAAGGTTAATTACTGTAAATGGTTAAGGATAATTAATTTGGGTAATTAATTAAAGGTAATTACTTAATGTAATTAATAATTTATTAATTTAAGTAATTAAGGAGTAGTTAAGTACTGAATGAGATTTAGTAAGGTTAATCAATGACTAAGATTTATTGAAAGACTACTTGATAAATGTAATTTAATCACTGAAAATGATTATAGGATCGTTAATGAATGCAAATAATTAATTAAGGATATTAATTGTAAGTTAACTAATGTAGATAGATAAGGCTAATTAATTTGTGTGGTAATCAAAGGTTAATTACTTAATATAATTAAAGAATAATTAGTTCAAGAATGATTAAATTGGATGGATGATTAAAGAATAATTAATTGGGAAGTAATTAATTAATGATTTAGTGGGCAGGGTTTAAAGGTGTGGTTGAGGTAACTATTTAATCTAATTAGTAATGGTGAGTCTAATTAAATCTTGCTTATGGATGATGGGATTTTTGGAAAATGCCTTAAATAGGTTAATATTTCTGATTTGAAATGTTTGTGAAAGGATATGTTTGTCTCGAATAGAGATGATGTTGTTATCTATTGATGATGCATTGCTGGTTAGAAGTGACACCTTGTGTTTTAAGGATAAAGTGTATTCACTTGAATAAAAAGTTAAGATGGTATGGATTTCGAAGAGACCGGAGTCGGGTACCCGAAACCACTATGATTCTATATAAATTTGATACGTGAAGTCAATAGGTAGAAATGAAATGATTTAAGTAGATTGGACTATATAATCTAAGTTCTGGCACTTGGAAATTGATGTATGAAACAAGTGACGTCTATAACAACTTGTGAAGTGAAAATTGATATAAGTTACCCCGGGTTTATATGAGTTGTGTACCTTTGTATCCTATGTTAGATGGGTTTACTCACGCTGGTTTCCAGCCTGACCCGGGTGTTACTTTGACGTAATGCTTGGGTCAGACCGAGCATTACAGATTTTCAGGTAAGGACGTACTAGAGCTCAGGAGTCGAGCTGGATGGCAAGAACGTATGGAGTGTTTCCGCTGTATTATATTGTTGTATATCTGTGACATGATAATTGTGTATATTCAGTGTCTATATAGGTATGTGTAACTCTGATGTATTAAAATATAATCGACAGATATAGTATTCTTTTGTGAACTGTTATTATTTATTATTATACTTTATCCGCTGCGAATGTGAGATGTTTGGTGTTTCTGTTCTTCTTCATCCTCTATCTCTTTCTTCCTTTCCATAACTATCTGGAATTTTAGGGTTCGAAAATTCCTGGTCGTTATAGTTGGTATCGGAGCTGAAGGTTAAGCGAGAACCTTGGCTCTGTTGGGGTTACTCATTAAGGATAGGGTCAATAGTACCCTAGGATGAGTTGAGTGTATATATATGAGAGAGCGTACTTGTTATTTCTTATAAATGGATTTTAAATGATTTTATATAAGATCATATTTTGATATATAAAGCAATATTTCATTTTAATAAATATTAAGGAAATTGGCTATTAAACTATTGGAATTAAATTAAATGGTAATAGAAATACAACCAAATTCAAATTAAATAATGGTAAATTTGAAATGGATTCAAACTGAACTTTAATCTTGAATCTATAGAAGTAAGAATAATATAAAATAAAATAAAAATTGGTATCTAGATATGATTACCTTGGGTATTATCATAAATAATTATTGTGTTTAGTAATGATATATTTGTTACTAAGTAAGCCAAATGAAGTAAATTTATAAGATAAGTATAACTTTTAAATTAAAGTAGGCTTTAAAATTGAGAAGTAAAAAAAAAAAGGAAACCATAAGTCTAGAAACAATCAATTGTTTCAAAGAGTTAAAGAAATAATAAATAATATAATTCAGACTATTTTGAATATAGTCTTATTTTGAAACAAGAAATGTTTGGAAGATTTTTTTTTAAGGGATTTGTTTTGAAATTAAAATCAAGGGTGGTTTAAAATCTAAAAGTAGCCTGGTGTGTAAAGGGAATAAAGGTGAAATAAACTCTAAGGTTGAGTTTTGAATTTTCTTTGGAATGTGATGTGATACCCAAGGTGATAAGTCTTTGAACTTATAAGATTAATAATGTGAAGTTTAAAATTTGAAATGAGAATTCAAATTGAGCAAGGTTGACTGGAATAAGTAAATTGAATTTAACTTGGGAGAAGTAAAATAAGTTTGAATGAACAACATGAATTGGAAATTTCAAGATGAAATTGAGATTTAACTTGGAAAGTTAAATGGTTGATTTGAATTGGGAGTTTGTGTGATCTAAAAATGGGTTTGAGATCTAGAAATTGAAAATGGATGGATGTTTTTTTTTAAATAAATTGGATTGTATCATCCTATTGTTATTAATAATCTTTAAATGGTAGATCGGATTAGTTTAAATGAATGAGAAATGAAGTGTGGTATTATATTCATTTTTGAAATAAAAAGGGAAATTAAACTTTAATTTGAAAGTAAGGGTGTGGAATTACTTTAAACTGAAAATTTGAATAGTTGAATTTGTAAATTAAACTTGTTTAAGAATTGGTTTCAAACTAGAAGATAAAATTGAGTAATAAATTAAAATTTTAAGATAAAATTATTTTGAACTCTTATTTGAACTTTGGAAAAAGTTAAGTAGAGATAATTTAAAATGGAATTTTGAGAATTTGACTCAAAGTTAAATTGTTTAAAGATTTAGGTTACTGATGTAAAAATAAAGGTTAATTTGATTTAAGGGGTTGAACAAACCTTTGGGAATTTAACTCGAATTTATATAATTCGAGATGGGTTAAAATTGAGATTTAAGTTTCATTAGTTCAAATTGAATTTTGTTTGAAATTGAAGATGGATAAGTATAAAATTCAAATGGAAAATTTGAATTGGATTAATTTGAAATAAAATTGAAGATTTAATGAGTTCAAATTCAAATGGGAATTAGGACTAATTCCTAGAAATTAAAATGAGTTGAAATTTGAGTGGATTCAACTTGAAATTCGTCTAAATTAATTTTAAATAATTTAGGATTTGTAGTTAAGGTGAATATGTTTAAAATCAAATGGAATTTGATTTGAATTTGGAAAGAAATTGAGGTTAATTCAACTTGAATTGGGATTAAATCAATTTCAATGGAAATTGGAGTTATTTAAATTGGAATTGGGTCAACTTAAATGGAAATGGAAATTTAAAATGAATTGATGGGATTGGAGGTTGGGAATTGAACAGTTTGACTCTGGACTATTTTCAAAATAAATTGTTTTATTACAAATCTATTTTTCCAAGCTATTTATTATATACAACCTTTCTTTCTTAAAGCCAAATTATTTTATACTTGTTTTACAATTATTTTTTGGAGCTATTTAACAATTTTCCAACTGTTTATAAATTAATTACTATGTTTCAACTATTCTACAAAACTAATTTCTATCTTACTATTATTTTGCAATTATCTAAAATTTTCTATAATTATTTAACTATTTTCTAACTATTTTACACCTATTTTACAAACTAGTAATTATTTTCCAGCTACTTATCTATTCTTAAAAATTTTCAAGCTATTTTCTAAATAAACTGGTCGGAGTTCAAACCGTTATTGGTTAAATACCCAATCAAGATAAGGATTGAAGTGATAATCCAAATGGGAAATTAAGCCAAATGTGAATAAGTGAATGAAAGTTTAAATGAATGTGAATAGAAAGGAAATTGATTTGATTGATAATTAATGAAGTTAAATACGTAGGATGTACGTATATTATTATATTCACATAATGATTTGATACAGATTCGAGCATAGAATTTTGAGATAGTTTATCAATCCGAGTCAGGATTTTTCACTCGATTTTCGACGGCGAACCTCGATATGGATTGTTGATTGGTTCTGGATGTTCTCTGTCATTGTATAGCTATGCAAGGAGAATAACAGTTTCTGATCAAGAAACCAGATCTGAGTCCGTACTAGAAAGTCGGGTGGACGATACTAGTTCGGAAGTGAAATTGTGTGATCGAGTGAGCGATCAGATTGGTATAGCGTACGGATGATATGTGTACATCGTACGGAGTTGAATGAAATTGATATCGGAAATTTGTGAATAAGAAATGTGAAATGGTTCTTTTGAAATGAAAGAATATCGTGAGAAATATACAATGAATAAAGGTGAAAATTGGATACTTCTATGGTTTTTGGAAGTGTTTGAAGTATAAAAGGAGTTTTATACAAGTTTGAAAGGATCCAAAGTTTTAAAAATTATGTATGTCTGAATATATATAAAGGATCTTATGAGGATTTTGAAAAGGTTTTGGGAACCTTTGGATTTGGAAAGGTTTTTGATTTTTGGGTAAAATCAATATTGGTATTTGGAAAGCCTAGTTTGAGAATTATCATTTTGGGATAATCGATTTTGTGTAAAGGAGCTTTGTATGAGATCATACTAGGTGTATGATTTGAAAGATACTATATGTGTATAGTATAAAGTGTTTTGATGATGGCTCTGGGGAAAAAGGTGCTCCCTTGAAATGAACTACTCAGGAGTGCTACCGAGTGTGCTGCCTTGAGCCCCAAGGGGGTTCTAAAGTTGATCCTGTGAGGAGTCCGGACAAAACTAGTTCCTGAGGATTATGAGTAGTGTACCATAGCGAAAGTTGTGTGTGCCGCTGAGAGCCAACAGTCTGCGTTTGATTTTACATCGGTAGACTGCGACCTATGGTATACCACATAGCGAAAGTCATGTGAGTCGTTGAGAGCCAACAGTCTATGTTTGATTTTACATCGGTAGACTGTGACCTATGTAGTTTCATTTCGACAGCGAAAATCGAGGCCGCTGAGAGCCTGCAGTTACATGGACTTTTATTGTGATGGCAACGTAACCCTAGAATGTAACTGTGATCTGTTGTGGGTTTCATGGCATAATCGTGAGGTCGCGGAGAGCCTGCAGTTACATGGACTTTTGTTGCGACGGCAACGTAACCATGGTATGTAACTGCGACCATGGATGGGGGTGATGATTCACAGAGAATTCTCACCAAAGATATTCCCTTTATTTTCAAAAACTGTTTTCTATATATTCAATAAAATTATTTTCCAAGTATTTTTACTGGGTGTTGAAAACGGGTTTACCTAGTACTTATAGATTTTCAGTCCTACGCCTGATCAACGTATGACTGAATTTCCGTAAGAACAAGGATGGACTTGTCGAAACATCGAATTATAAAAGTATTTTTATAAAAACTATTTTAGAGATATAATATAGATTTTTGAAGTAGTTTAAGAATGATAAAGGGGAATTTATATGATTTTAAGCATTTTAATAAATCCGGTTTCGTTCCTTTACGAGGACGAAAAGATTTAAAAGGGGAGGAATGTGATGACCCGAAATTTTTGGCCACATTATTTTAAATAAATATTTAATCCAATTAAATAACATGTGAACTGATCATTTTAAAGTGAATAGAATTGTCGAAAAATATTTGCCTTTTTTTTACATAGATTTGTATTTTTGAAAAGGGCAATTTGATTTGTAAATTTACATTAAATCTCTTAATAATATTTATAATAAAATTTATCTTATATAATTGAATTTAAAATGCTTTATCTTGCTAGCATTTGGTATATACAGATAATAATGTTTGAAATAGAATCAAATTCTATCATTAATTATTTAAAATCCATTTAATTCCATCAATGTGAAATATAAGTATAAGATATAAGTAAACTTATGAATATAAGATATAAATAGAAAATAAAACTAAGATGTTATGTTAATAATAACTATAATAACCTTACCCAAACATATAAGATAAGTTTAGGAAAGGTGTTGCTGTGTAGTATACATATGTACAATGAAGGTAAAAGAAATGATAACAAGTTTGCTGTGAAAATTTTGTATGCAAAAGAAGACAAATATTTATAAACAAGATAGCTTCATATATAAGCTAAGTGTTTGCCTGTAAGTGGATATTTTCAAACATAATATCTTCATCTAGAAAATTGTAATAATAATTATGTGAACATATTAAGAAGCTAAGGCATTAAATGCCATCATCTCAGCCTACCATTTTGTCCATTCAAAAGTTTTACAAATCTTTATACTTCAGTACTAAAATCCGGTCACAATAAAAACAGATAAAAAGCAACTTAACCAGTTATAACCTCCCTTAGGTATTCTGTTCTCTTCTATATATGTGGCCATCTTATTTTTAATTCGTTCAAAAAAAAGAAAAAAAAAAGAAAGAAAGAAACTTAGGCAACCTGAGGAAAATAAAAACAAGAAAAAGGAATCAAGCTTAAGTTTAAATTTAAAATAGAAACTATACAGGCAGTTTCAACAACAAGTTTTCAAACCATCAAATGCTTTCTGTTCAAAGGGATTTTGCAGGTGAGTAACTTCATATTTTAAAATATTCTAAAGTTTTAATTTAGTTGTATGATGAATATCAAAAGTTGTGTTGTGTGAAATATATGCAGCTCATTGGATTTTTGATAATATGAAGTCTGCACATTTTTTGTCTCTTTTTTCTGGATGTTGCTCTGTTTATAAATTTTAGATGACTGAGTTACTTCAAAAATCACTTTTTCTCAATCTATTGATTGTTAGAACAAACCATATAAGCAAATTATGTTTGGGTAAGTATGAAGTAAATTTTAAAATTAAATTCATGCTAAATTAAGTGATCTGCTATGGGAAAACATAAGGACAGTTTAAAATTTCAATACAAGTGACAAATTCAAACATCATGAATTGTCGATTCAAGTTTACAAACTGATTGCTTAATCAAATTTAGGATTTTTAAAACTCGAATCATATTTTTTAGTGATAGAATGAGTGGGCATTGGTGTGTTTAACGGAAAATGGGTTTTGGTCAAGATGGGGTGGTTGGAAGCACTGGGTTGGCCGGGGTTTCTCGAGGAGGTAGAAGGGCTTAAGTGGTAGCTAGGAAAAATATTGGATCAAAGTATTAAGCTTTGTGGATTTTGGAATTTGGATTTAAAAATTTTAAACCTAGGTTTTAAGCAATGGTGGAAAATTGATCACCTCGCCCTCAATGTTGATTCGAGTGTTCTGATGCTTCGGGGGGTCGAAGTTTGGGTGATGTCGAAATCGAAGCCGGAGGTGGAAGCGCGCAGATGGTCGGAGTGCCGTGGGGGAAGCGTTGACAGGTTTGAAGAGGGGAGGAGCCATGTGTTTCCAGGTTCGAGTAGGCTGCTCGATTTTCGTTTCGAGCTGCTGCGGTGGTTTTTGGGGGTTGTGTTGTGGTCGTGGGGTGATCGACGATGGGATGCGACGCTGGTGGGTGGCCGGAGGTGGCTGGAGGCACGGTGCACGTGCACCTTGCATGTGGAAGGGCTGTCGATTTTTTTTTAGGTTGTGCAGTTTTTCCTTGGGATTTCACTCGGGTTTGTGGGTAGTTTTCTCGAAATAGAGGCGGGGGAAAACTCGAAATAGCGGTGGAGTGGAGTGCTTTTGTTTGCTACAGGTTTTGAAACCTGTCTTTTTTTTATGGGTTCTGTTTTCCTCGGGGAAAACTCAGGTTATATTGGTGGTTTTCTCGAAGAAAGGTTAGGGGGAACTCGAAGGAGCTAGTGGTCAGGAATTGTTATTCCTGTTTTCTTTTTATTGTTGCAAACCTGTTTGTTTCAGGTTTTAGAATTTAGTTCAATTCTTAGTAGTATGTAAACAATGCTTAAAATTTTAAATTCAAATTTGAACCAGGTTTTAAAACAGTATTTGAATTTGAAGTTTAAAATAAAATCGAGTTAAAGATTTTGAAATAAAAAAATGAAATTTGGATTTTTGTTAAGATTTAAAACCAAGGCTTAAACAAAGTGGAAATCAATGTTTAAATAAATGGATACATGTTTGTTTTAAAATCCAAATATGAAATTTTAATCAATTTTAAATTATGAATGTTTTAAAAATAGTTTAAATAAATAGTTTTTAAAAAGTAAATTTTGTTTCAAGCAAATGTTAACTTGATTTTGAAGAATTCTTTTATAAAAGTTTTTGAATGAAAATAAATGAATTTGCAAGTTTAAAATGTATTTTCAAAATTTGTTTTTACATAGTAATTTAATTTAAAAGCCTTTTCTCTATATAAACTTCATATGTAAAGTAATAAATGTTGTGTAAATTTATTTAAAGGAGTTTATAAGTGAATTTAAATTGGATAAGTGTAAATCACCAATCATTTTTGAATCTTAAATTCAAAATGGAATCTGAAACTCAAATTTAAAAATGTAATGTTCTAATACATTTAAATATTAAAGAAGTCATTAATAAAGAAATTAATCATGTTAGAAGTAATTAAAATATTGAGGTGATTTAATTAATGAGATAATTAAAGAATAACTTATTTATTTAAGTTAGAATTAATGATTTAAGTTTAATAATTTGGAACATTAATTTGAAGGTTAATTACTGTACATGGTTAAGGATAATTAATTTAGGTAATTAATTAAGAGTTAATTATTTAATGTAATTAATAATTTATTAATTTAAGTAATTAAGGAGTAGTTAAGTACTGAATGAGATTTAGTAAGGTTAATCAATGACTGAGATTTATTGGAAGACTACTTGATAAATGTAATTTAATCACTGAAAATGATTAGAGGATCGTTAATGAATGTAAATAATTAATTAAGGAACTTAATTATAAGTTAACTAATGTAGATAGATAAGGCTAATTAATTTGTGTGGTAATCAAAGGTTAATTACTTAATATAATTAAAGAATAATTAGTTCAAGAATGATTAAATAGGATGGATGATTAAATAATAATTAATTGGGAAGTAATTAATTAATGATTTAGTGGGCAGGGTTTAAAGGTGGTTGAGGTAACTATTTAATCTAATTAGTAATGGTGAGTCTAATTAAATCTTGCTTATGGATGATGGGATTTTTGGAAAATGCCTTAAATTGGTTAATATTTCTGATTTAAAATGTTTGTGAAAGGATATGTTTGTCTCGAATAGAGATGATGTTGTTATCTATTGATGATGCATTGCTGGTTAGAAGTGACATCTTGTATTTTAAGGATAAAGTGTATTCACTTGAATAAAAAGTTAAGATGGTATGGATTTCGAAGAGACTGGAGTCGGGTATTAGTAAATACCCGAAACCACTACGATTCTATATAAATTTGATACGTGAAGTCAATAGGTAGAAATGAAATGGTTTAAGTAGATTGGACCATATAATCTAAGTTCTGGCACTTGGAAATTGATGTATGAAACAAGTGACGTCTATAACAACTTGTGAAGTGAAAATTGATATAAGTTACCCCGGGTTTATATGAGTTGTGTACCTTTGTATCCTATGTTAGATGGGTTTACTCACGCTGGTTTCCAGCCTGACCCGGGTGTTACTTTGATGTAATGCTCGGGTCAGACCGAGCATTACAGATTTTCAGGTAAGGACGTACTAGAGCTCAGGAGTCGAGCTGGATGGCAAGAACGTATGGAGTGTTTCCGCTGTATTATATTGTTGTATATCTGTGACGTGATAATTGTGTATATTCAGTGTCTATATAGGTATGTGTAACTCTGATGTATTAAAATATAATCGATAGATATAGTATTCTTTTGTGAACTGTTATTATTTATTATTATATTTTATCCGCTGCGAATGTGAGATGTTTGGTGTTTCTGTTCTTCTTCATCTTCTATCTCTTTCTTCCTTTCCATAACTATCTGGAATTTTCGGGTTAAAAATTCCGGGTCGTTACACCGCGCGCAACCATCGGCCGTTCAAACTTATTTTCCCATCGATCTACTGCGTCGATCAAGATCATAGTCGTTGGATGGTAAGATCTCTCGATGCTCTACAAAATTGTAGTTGGGGGTTTTTCAAGAAAGTTTGCGGATGAGGAGATTTGAGGGATGAAGATCGGAAGTTTCTGGCCGTGGAAATCAAAAATGGCGGCCAGGGTTTCTGAATTAGGGTTTTGAGTGCAAATATTGAGAAATCAAGTCCTTTTATAGAAAATTCTCAAAACACTATTCACCTGGTTTTTTTTCTGAACTTCAAACGAAGCATACCGACTGACGTTTTTAGGGTTTAACCCGCGTTCCGGACACAATGGAATAGGTATTGGGAGCCAATTCGATCATATGTGTGAGTTACGGAAATAAACGATCAAATTTAAATTAAATCGGTTAAACTAATTTCTATGTGTTTTGGCTTGTCCCGGACAAACCGTAAATCCGATTTCTTCTTCTTCTGTTTAATTTGTACTTACAGAATTTTATTTGGTTATAAACCATTCCAAATTTTATAATCTTATTTGAATATAGTATTAACAACCAATCATTCAAATATATAATAATTCAGAAAATTATTTCTTTTATATCAAAATATAATTTTGGGTAAAGTTATTCCATTTACCCATCTTAAAAAAATACTATGTCGGTTTATCTTATTTAAGAGTTTAGAAACCCCTATCGATACGGTTGTACTTCCTGTACCGATCAGAATTCATAAACACTCAACCGATAAGTCGACACATTATAAAAACAGTTTTATATTCACTAACAAATACGCTCTCATATCTATTATTACACTCAAACTCATTCTAAAGTACTATTGACTCTATTTCTAATGAGTAATTTCCCCACCAAAGCCTAGGTTATCGCCAACCTAAGCTCTGATACCACTGTCGCGACTCGTCCTTCTCGACCCTCAAAAATCAACAAAAAATACGTCGCGGTATAATATGCCGACGATCGAGTGCCGGAAAAAATAGATCGTTGAGGAAAAAGAAAGAAGAAAGAAGAAAGAAGAAACTAAACAATAATAGAATCTCACAATCGCAACGGAACAAAATATAATAGTTAATAACAGATCTTTACACAAAAACGAAAACTATTTCTGTTATATATTACATTATCAGAGTATCTCAAATAAACAACAATTACCAGCCTAGCAGTTATAACAACCTGCCTCATAGCTTGCTGGCAATTACAAACAACCACAGCAGCGGAAATAAACAAGCACGGGTAATACGTCTCGGACTCCAGCTCCTCTCCTGAGCTCCCAGGCATCATATCCTGTATTTTATAATACTCGGTCTGACACGAGCATTATAATGAAATAAAATCCGAGTCAGTCTGGAATTCCAGCGTGATAAAAATATACCCAAATTGATTATTAAAGTTTCAAAAATCCTTTGAAAATCAAAAGCATCTCGTAAGACCACGCCACAAATAAACATGTTGGGTATTTACCTTACGATAGCCAAAACATTTTTATCAAAATCCTCTGTTATTATAATAGTGTCTATATACAAATACTTATTCAAAATAGATGAAATTGTTACATGATTAAATTCCAGCATACTAGCCACAAAGTGGGTTCTACATTCAAAACGGTACAAGGCGCGTAGAGAGAATGGATTTCCAACGAATAACAAGGCACTGGGGTACCACCTGTAATAGTACCTGGTCTAGATTAGCATACCGAGGATCCACCCTAAATCCCCTGTGACACAAGACCGGGACTACCCCTTACTGGATAATCCCGGGTAAGATCACCCCACGGTTGGGATTAGCAATTGCACCACACAGCCAAAAATAAAAGGGACACCTAGACAGGGATGACCTTACCCTAATGGGCGCGACCCACTTAGCCTTGTTGCATAACCCCTGATTTTTATTCATTCCCTGTTAATGAGGCTTGAGGCTAAGCGTTACCTTTTTAGAACATTCACTTAGAATGCTCAAGGTCCTCTTGACAATGTTCTGAAAGCATTCATCCATACAAGTCCATTCCATGTCCGAACTGAAATGAAGGCACTACTCCTACTACATCCATTTTGGAATCACCCACAGGATTAGTAGCGATTAGCTATTGCACTTCACTGCTCCATCTTCGACTCCAAGCTTTTGTCTTCATCACGAAAACGTACTCGTTGGATCGAAGTGGTTTTCGGATTACAAATCCTATCCTGGTCTCTTTGAAACAACGTTCGCTATTTCCCGGTTAACTCAACCCTGGTTCTTTAGGAAATACACAGACGAAGATAAGATCGGAGTTCACCGCCTAATTGTTAGTGGATGTATTTCCTTATCAACATCATAGAAGAGGGAACGAGATTATACGTACAGTATAGCACCTCGAACGGTAACTGTACCATATAATTCTCATACCTCTTCTAGATATTTCCAAAGTTATATTTAGGTCCAGATTTGATAGTCGGTTATTTAGCTATCAAATAAACAAACAATTCAACCAATTATTTCATTTCCACTAATAGCACCAAGTTCCTTTAAAACTTAGATTTTTTTTTTTATAATTCGAAATATTTTTCCCAAAAATATGTACTTAAACATTTAACAGTAAAACTGCTTAAGTCGCTTTACTCAAAATAATAGTTACGAAATTTTATAATAAATTTCCAAGTAAAATTTAAGCCATAAAAATATTTTTAAAATAAAATTTTTATTCAAAATACAAATATTAGAAAATTCCTTTTAAAAAACATAATGTCAATTTAACCTTCAAAAGAATTACATCTAAAATTAATTTGGGTAGATTTACTTTAAAATTCTAAAATAATTAAAAATAATAAATTTCTCTAAAACATTCTTTTTTAAAAACAATTTTCAAAATTTAAACTTTTACAAATAAATTTCTTTGAAAAATATACTTGGCTTTCAAGTAATACACTTCCATTTCCGAATAAACCAAAGAATTTTTTATAAATCCTACTCGATTTATCTCAACTCAAATTTACGTCTCAATCCCGTAAATTTGTTCCCACACTAAAAAAATAAACAATTTTTATTTTTAAACACATTTGCCTTTTTTCCTGGAAATCACTTTCAAAAGATATACTTAAATTTATAAAAAAAAAATAAGGTTACTAAAATTACTTAAATAAAAATAATAATTGAGAAATTCGTTAAGGGTACCTGAGTAATTTAAACCAATATTACCTTTTTAAATAAAATTATTAAATCAAATATTTATATTAAAATTTCCTTTTGAAAACATAATACCAATTTACCTTTAAAATAATTAAATACAATAATTACTTAAATAAGTATTTACTTATACTTCAAAATAATTAAAAATAATACTTTTGTGAAACATTCTAAGAACACATTTCTCATAAACTTCTAGATTATATTTTGAAAGCTTTCCTTTGAAAACATACTTAGTCTTCCAGGAAAAATACACTTCCCATCTTTTAAAAATAATCTCACCTTTATTTTTAAAATAATTTGTACCTCCCTCATGGAAATTCCCACCGGAAATCTATCTTTCAAATTTATCCACTGATAAATATTCCACTTTATTTATAAACTCGGTTTATAAATTTTCATTTCTCCCTTCCTTTTAAATCACAATTTCAAAAACACTAAACAAATCCGAAATCAATTTCCTGAATTTAATTTCCTTAAACTCGTTACTGAAAAAAATTTCTTTTCATTTCATTAAAAACCCAATTCATTTTATTTTAAATATCAAATTATATTCATCCAACCATAACACTGCACAACAAAATTCCCAAATTAATCTATTACAGGAAATTAATATAATATAACACAGATTAAGACGATAATTTCTATATTGTAAGGAATCCAGTTGGATCTTTCCAACCTGTTTCCCTGCATCCATAGATGTTAGCACACAAACAAATATCGATCCAATATGATAATAATTTTCACATTCAACCAATCAATCATTTAGATATTAAATATGGAAATTAAATGGCATCCAGATGTGAGTGAGATTAACTCACCTTGAAATCAAAACGTCGAGCGTTGAATTTTACATTAAATCAAGCACGTTCGATTTACTGCAAAATTTTCACTTGCTCAAAACGATTCCAGATCTGCACCGTAGCAAGCTGCTCGTTGCTGCGATTCCAACGCTTCTTGTTTCGTCAGAATCTAATCAAGCATGCATCGGATATTCAGTTTTAAAGATTGTTCGATTTAAAATATGATATTTACATTTTATTTCATTATTTAAAAAATAATATACCATCGGCCGTTACCCAGGCTTCTTCCCTACTCACGAACTAAACAGCGAAACCCATCGTCGATTCCATTCCCACACGTGCCGCCGCCACCACGATCATCAAGACCACGATCAGGTACCGCCACCTCAAAACCCTTCGCCTTTACAACCTACGCCCCAATTTTCACGAAGCTCGGTCCCCTCTCCTTCGCGAACTTTAAGCACGAATGCGCAGCCTTTCACTTCGATTTGCAGACCATTCGCTCAATGGATTTCAATCATAACAGGTAGATTGATAGA
The DNA here is from genome assembly GCA_030765085.1 of Allium cepa. Classification (NCBI taxonomy): domain Eukaryota; kingdom Viridiplantae; phylum Streptophyta; class Magnoliopsida; order Asparagales; family Amaryllidaceae; genus Allium; species Allium cepa. The sequence goes on from CM060939.1 coordinate 977,305,395, forward strand.
GCTCAATGAGTTCTATAACACTTTAGTTGGAGGATTTCGTTAGTAATCCATGGATTTATCGAAAATTTGAGATAAATGTTGATGAATTCCATCCATAAAAACATAAGTAGCGGCCAAGCAATATCTAGGTTTTTCAAAACTTAAGTGAATATATATGCATTTATTTAATATTATTTTATTTATATTTTCCTCCAATTTACGAGATTTTCAAATGAACTCCAAATTAAACATGCCGCCAGGCGTCCATATTGTTTTACCCATACTCTGAATACAATGGAACGTGTTTCGGAAGGTAATTCAATCATACGTGAAAGATAGCTTTTTGAACCACGTTTAATTATTAAATTATCGATCTAAATTTCAAGGCGTTTCTCACCCGAACGAGCAAACTATAACTCTAAATGCTACGGAATTTGAAATCCGATAATAATTAACTATTACGGATCTAATGGAACTGGTTTCATTGAATTCCAGGACTGTGCTCCGGAAATCTATTTTAACTCGTCGATAAATTTGAGCTATTTTCAAAATTGTCGAAATCGCTTAAATTTCACTTTTAAAATTTTACTACCTTAATTATAAACCATACAAAAATTATATTCACAATAGAATTCATTCTGATTCATTTCGAATCAAAATTTGATTATTTGCATTCTTATTATATTAAATTCCATTATTAAATTGATATAAAAATCTAATTTTAACTTATCGACTTTTGGTTCCATCCAAAAGTCCAATACTATTACTACATATTTTAAATAAATTTTAGAAACCATTTACATATCTAATTATACCAGATTTACAAACTATCTCAATTTCAAATAATTAATTATATTATTATTTAAATTCAATTGAATTACCATATTTGAAATTTTAACTAATTTTATTAATTTAACCAAAATTTCCTTATTTAAAATCAAATTATAATTCACATTCAATGTTTAAAATGAATTAAATGTTCAAAATCTAACTACCAAAATTCCGGGTCGTTACCGTTACAATTACTTTTCTCAAAATCTTTTTGAAATCATTGAAAGAAATGCCAGGATTTGAATTCTTAAAAACTCTTTTTTACTTATAAACACCCTTTAAATCATATATATCATTTTGTAAATACCATACTCATATAAAACGTACGTTTTAAATCATCATACTATAATAACTTTAGTTTATTATAATAATCTTCTATTAAATTTTTATCCTCTAAATGTCTTATCTACCTATTTATATTAAATTAGACAACTTCATTAAAAGATTACTTTTAACTTAATTTTCACCAAACACCTTATAGTCAAACTATGAAACTTAATTCACAAGGGGTTCGTATTTTTTCAAAATGATAAATGCTCATAAATAAGGTGAGCATAAATAATCAGCCATCAATGAACAATAGCCAATGCTTCTAAAATAACTGAGCATTACTAATCAAACAATAATGATAATAAAGAAATATTAACATTTCCTATCAAACGAAGACAACATAAATAACTATATAAATTTGAAAAAAAATTCTTATATATATATAATATAATTCTAGGTAGAATATTTCATTTAACAAATTTTCGAAAATCAATACCATGTCCATTTTCCTTGTACAAGTGTTTAGAAATCCTTATCGACACCGTGGCGTCGTACATCTAGACTAGAATTCATAACAACTTAACTGGCCAATTAACACAATATATTTTTATAGCAATAACAAATATGCTCTCATATATATAATACTCTGAACTTATTCTTGGGTGTCCCTTACCATATTTCTAATAAGTATACCCAACCAAACCCATGGTTCTCGCTTAACCTTCACCTCTGGTACCAAATATAATGAGTGGCTTTTTGAACCAATAAAGTCAACACCTAATAAATCCTCTATATTAAAATGTCGAGCATCTAAGTGCCAAAAAGACAAATTGATAGGGCAAATAAAAAAGAAAAAGTACTGGGGAAATAAAGTCTCATAGCGGAACGATCAGATATAATATAACAAAGATAACAAAAGTTATCACTCTAAGATAAATAGTATATTAGAGTTAAAAACAAACCTCCTCATCTTGGACGGTTATAACTTCTCGACGTTACAATTGCTAATGGTATATATATAATAATGTAGAGAAAATTAAACACTACTACAGGTGAACATCCAGCTCATCCCTATGAGCTCCATATCCCACCAACGACAACCTAGAAAAAATTTGGTCTAACCAAAGCATTATGATAAAATAACACCCAGATCAATCTGGAAAGCCAGCGTGATAAATATAAAAAAATATGGAGAACATATAATAAGCATAGAACGAATTTACCTCACGAGAACAACATCCTTACATAAAATAATGGAAACAAATGAAAACAAAACCTAAACATGAAAGAATGGGCATAAATAAGAAAAAATCCAAACTTTAAGAATGGATAGAAATAACTAAACATCAGGAAGAGCAACAGATAGTTCTCAACATAATTAAGAAAATAATTCAAAGATTTAATTCAAATAAGGAAAAAGAATTTTCCAACAACGATTGAGAGGGTGCCCCCTCCTACCGAAAGTATAACTCTAGACAATATACTTGAGAGAGTCATTTACACTGTGATTGTCTTGAAAATGTATAAGTTGGTCCCTACCAACCTTACCGAGTATCCAAGTATTTCACATTTCCACGCCATACAACCAAATCTAATCTAGAGTTGATGTGAAGACAACCTAATGGAAGTAACCCTAATAGCTTAACAATCACTCGCTTTCTGGTTTTAGTCATTTCCGACAAAGGAGTTCAATGCGTATATCGTCAAAGACTGATGAAACTCAAAGAAGATAGAAGAATCAATAGTCAATAACTCAATTATCGAAAACAAAAAAACGATTGTACATGGAAATTAAAATCTCATATACTTATCATAGCTCGTTTATCTTGAGCTAACGTTATTATAGGGAAAACAATGAAATCAGACAAGTATACATTTAACAACCACAAAAATCATACAATATCTCAAGAAATCTCAAACACACAAAAGAATGTCATATTCTTTATTTTATTCACCAAACCACAATATTGACAAACATATCAATGCCAATCACAAAAATTGGTGAAACACAAATTCTAGAAATCATCAACTAGAAATCCAAAAATACAAAGGGGGGCCTATCACAAATGGGAGCATGAAAACTCACCAACATGTGCATCACAAATGGGTTGCTATCCCATGGTTGCTAAACATAGAGCCGATGCAACGATGTAGTATATTACCAGTACGTCTGAGGAACCTAAAACTTGAATAATTCAGAACATCGACGTAGTAAAGTAACGGTATGCCCGATGGACCTGAAACTCCAATAATTCGAAACAACGGCGTAGTACAATAATGGTGCGCCCGATGAACCTAATAAACCGGAACAACGATGTAGTATAATAACGATACATCCATTGATCCAGATAAGCCGGAACATCGACGTATTACAATAATGGTATGCCCGATGGATATGAAACTCCAGTAATTCGGAACAATGGCGTAGTACAATAACTGTGCGCCCGATGAACCTGATAAACCGAAACAACGATGTTGTACAATAATGGTACATCCATTGATCCAGATAAGCCGAAACATCGACGCGGTACAATAATGGTACATCCGATGAACCGAACACCACAAAAGAACATGGGTCGCTAGCCCATAAAAATGAGATGAAACTCCAAAGAACCCATAGGTCGTTAGCCTATAAAAGAAATAAGATGAAGCTCAATAAAACGAGGTACAATCCCATACGTGGACAAAGATACATTGCACACCGCTAGTCTAAACCATAAAATGATCACCATTGATCAATAAAAAGTGTGAATTAAACTAAGCTTGTAAATAAATGAATTTAGCTTCATGTCCCACAACCACTGGCTTAACTTAAATATTTGCGAACAAATTGTAGATTTCCACTCGAAAATTGTCACAATAATTTCAATCGAACAAGTCTAAGAATTAACCGACAAAGTAAATGCAAGCATTTCATACCACTTATTTTGCTAAGTCGTTTAACTGGATTTGTCGTACGAATGAGATAAAGGTTTGTATATACTAATAGATTAGAAAATGGTTTTAAAAGCGAGTTTGATATTGAAAGTAAATGTTGAAATCATTTTGATGAAAGAGTTTGAATATTTACTACTAGTATAGAAACCTTTGCATTTTAAAGTGATAAACCATAGAACTGATTGTAGAAACAATCAATCACCAAAAATTTACATACGAAGCCATGAATTAAATCTAAAGAAATCGATACCAAATCCATCAAAATTGATATTCTCAAAAATCCAGAAAAAGAAGTCATCAAAGTCGATAAAAGTGATAACAGCTAATCAAATCAACAAAAATCGATAAGCCTTGGAAATTCACTCAAAAACTAGGCAAATAGGCAAAACTACACAGTCCTAGACGCCTAGGCGTCAATCCAGACATCTAGATTTGGTCTCTAGAATTATTCCAAAAAATCACCCAAACATCTGAAATTTCAAAGCAGACATCTGAACCTATAATTTAGACGTCTGAAATTAGTCATTGCCACTTTTATTTTCTGTTGTTTTTTCTTTTTCTCTAGATTGCATAACCAGACGTCTGAACCTTAATTTCATATGTCTAGATGCCTGGGCTAGGCAACAATTTGCCTAGGCCATGATGACCAAAACAAATCGGAGACTATCGAACGAGCAACGGAAACTAGGGATTTATGCCAAGCGAAACCCAGCCTTATAGGTCTTCGATACACCCCAAATAACGTATCCAAACATCCATAGTAGGATTTTCATAAAATTGGACTTCAAAAGCAAAAATTGGAAAATTCACCAAAATAATTTAATTAAAAGCAAATGAACATGAATAGATGTTAGGAATTCCTACCTAACAACAAAGAAAGTTATAGACATAGATATGAGTTCAAGAACTCGCCTTTAAACCCAAAAACAATGAAGGAGAAGCTTTAAAACAAAGCAAGACCAATCCCTCTTCAATACACCTCTAGAAGGTGAAAAACTATGTTAGGTTATAGGTAATTCTGAAAATTGAAGAGAGATTGAGATGGAGAAGATGGAGGATGCTCACCTAAGCTTCTCTTTAATTGTATAGCAAGAATTGGAATTTCCTAAGAAAACTAGGGCTTAGGAATTTCTAATTTCCAATATATTCCCTCATTTTTCTCTTGAGCTTTAGTATTAGGAAATGAGGAATGAACTGAATGAAGAGGAGTTGAGTTAGAGTGTTTGATAAAGGAGTTGGGTTCTCTTATTGGGTTTAGTGGGCTAGAACCCAAACCCAAAGCCCAAAATGAAAATATAAAAATTCTAATAAACTCCAAACATATCGATATTTATGCTCAAAAAGGTCGCAAATGCCATTTTAGACTCAATGGAAGTGGTCCCAGTCCTAATACGACTGTTTTCAAAATGTAGCATTTCGAACTTTAATCCGACTAACGATGCTATATTTAAAAAAATACAATCGCAAAATATACGGGCTTTTATAGCTACGGATGATGTAGTCAACCATTGTTATTAATCCTCGGTGACCAACTGCGGTGATGTCAAATATATTGATACAATAGAAACACATGGATATGAAAAGAATTTTGAAACAATTTAAGCAAATTTGTCATTCAATTTCAAATCACTTCTAATTCATTACATAATCCCAAATTTCGAGAGCCTCGTTCATAGAAAATATAGTTATTACAACATACATCAAGAGTGACATATGAAGATGATCAGAGTGTGTGTGTGTGTGTGTGTATGTGTGTGTCTATAGGCAATTTAACAACTTTGCATTTACATCAAAACACAGTAGATCAAAGTAGAAAAGAACTTTTAAAGGCCATCTTGCTTTCTGCACGTCTTCAAAAGCTTATTCGTCTAAGGAGAACCTGAAAACCTCAACTCTAAAACTACTCAAAATTAATTGAGCACTTGAGAGTTTAAGTGGAAACATAAACTTCAAGTCAGACAAGAAGCCTGGTATGAATAATAACCTACAATCTCAAACCATTTAGATATCTACCGAGATTACACCACCTAGCGGAACGGGTGTTCCCTTCACTGTTATCTTATCCAAAAATTTATAATAACATTATATTATGCTCCCACATCCATGATGGTTAAAACATAGCAATTTAAAATATTATGATGATTTGCAAACAAGTAAATTAATCTGAATTTCTCGTCCCTATTCTATCTGTCTCAATTATAGTGTCCAAGGTCACTATTAACCTATTAGGTTTCATGGGCTAACTGTTAACTTGTTTAATGTTTACGGACTATCTGTCCAGTCTTATAGTTTTCATGAGATCACTAAAAACCTATTGGCCCATGCCATTAACTTTATACGTTTATTTCATGGATTCTCCTTGAACCTATTGTTGTCTCCAATAACTCCCCTTATATCATAGTTTTCAAGGGTTGACTATTAACTTATTGACTTTTGTCGGTAACTTAATCCAAATATAGTTTTCATGGGTTCACTACAAACTTGTTGACCTTTGCCAATAACTCATAGTAAACATAGTTTTAATGGGTTTACTATGAACCTATCTAAACTGAAAACTTCTTAATTAGTCTTTGGGCATCCTATATTCTGGTCTACCGGACCTCCTGGAGGAAACTCTATGCATTCAAGAGTTACTTAATTTATATTCACTACTAGGTCAACCTACCGGTTATCCTCCCTACTCCCCAAAATATAGTTTTGGGTCCATTACACAGTGAATACATTTATAGAAGATGCTTATACAAAATAATAACAACATCTTTGGTTTAATATCTTTGAAATCATTTCCCCTTGGAAATTTGGTTAATCCCTATAACCCATTTCATATATCTAGGCAAGCTTCTTCAAAAACTCTAATTTAAAAGCTCTTTTATAAAGCCATGGATTTTATCTTTAAAAATTGAGATTAGGTTCTTCGTTTTGAGAACTAAGGCTTTCGACCTTAGACCTTTACTTTCGAAACCATTGGAAAACCTCTTTCGAAAGCATTCAAATCTTCTTTTCAAAACACTATGAATTTTTTCTTTCAAAATACTTTAAAACATCTCTTTCGAAACCAACAAGACATACTTTTCGAAAGTATTAAAGTATTACTATCCAATTTATAGAAGCATAGCTTCGAAACCATTGAAAGTACCCCTTTCGAAACCATTGGGTTAAATTTTAAACATATCTTTCTTTGATCTAAGTGAATACAAGTGAAAGTACCCCTTTTGAAACCATTAAAAAGAGTTTGGGGAAAAACAGATGGCTTCAGAACCATCCCTTCGAAAGCATTAGTGTTTTAGTCAAACAACATGAAAGATAGCATCGAAACCCCTTTCGAAGGCATTGCCTTTGAAACCTATAGTATAAGTGGCTACCAGAGCCTTTTCGGAAAAATTGGGAAGCGACTTGGTATTTAAAAAAAATAAAAGCTACCTTTGAACTCATTGATAACTTCAATCCCTTGAAAGGTATAAAGATGGCAGAGTGGTTTCGATTGGGTTCAGTCTAGCCTTTCGAAAGCTTTATTATGAAAACAAGGCAACGCATTCAAAAGCTACCTCTTTAAAATAAGAAGGCGGCGACCCCTTCAAAAGCTATATTAAAGCAATCCTTTTTGAAAGCATTCTTTTAGAAGCAAGGCAAGCAGCATTTTTTAAAAAGAAAAACGAAGGATTTGACCCTTTCGAAAGCTTGGTTTTGACTCCATACCTACTGCCATTCTCTAATCCACTACGTGCCAAAACATTGTTATCTTGTGTATTGGTTTCAACTTGGTTGAGGCGGAAGTAAGTGTTGAAAGGTAGCTACTAGAAGTGGCAAAGCAATAAACTTATGCAAAACTATTTTCTTTTCCTTTTTAAGTAAAACCTTTTCAACTAACTGGCTTATTTGTAAAAATCTTATTAGTTGCCATAAATTTTGTCAAAATCTTTTATAAAAGACTGCCGAATTTACATAGAAAATATTTAAAGGTAATTAACGAAATAGCCCTTTCCTTTAACAAAATAAATTAGACATTTAAGGCCACAATCTTAAATATTTTAATTTACATAGAAAATTACTTAGGAAGGATCCCAAAATATATTCAAAATTCACTTTTAATACATTATCTAACATATCTTAATTTCTGACCAAAATCCTTTATATAATAACCGAAATAAATTTTTAAACCCAATTATCTAATTCTTCCTTCCAAAATTCATAAGAAATTATCCATGGCTTGGATAATTACTAAAAATTAAACTCATCTCCAAAATAATGTTTTCCATAACATATTAAATCCTTATGACATTTGAAACCCAATATAAATGATTTTAGCCTTAAAATCGAATAAAACATTTATCAAACAGCTTGTTTGATTATAACATATCATGTAATCCAAGCATATCATCATCATAATCATCATAATGAATTTGAACTTAAACCCGAAATCTAATGCTCTTTAAAAATGAAAATAGAGATGGTTTTGATTATTATTCACCTTGTTTTGGATAAGGACTTGAGGTTTGATTTAAATTAATCCTCCTTGCTTGATCCTTATATTATAACGGATTTTCCTCCACTTTTCCCCACAAGTTATGGCCGACTTGCTCTATCTTTGATTTACGTTTTAGAGTTTTGAAATATGAATGTGTAGAGTGAAATATGAGAACATGGGTTTAGGGATTATGGGGTTGTGGTGGCAACTAATCCCCATAATGCTCTTACGTTACCCATTCTTTGTATTTAATTAAGCACGATGGCTAATTAAATTTTCAAATCTCAAACTCCTTATCTTTCTAATCTTTACATTATTCTGTTTAATATATCTAATTAAATCTCATGAATAATGTTATTAAAAATTAGGATGTTACGGGCACCCCTCCTTAAAGAATTTTGTCCTCGAAATTTAGTGAGGAGTAAATATTAAACATAGCGATCATTTGTAACATCTCTTAACTACCATACTAGTTTGCCTGACTGGCAACAGTCCATATAAAGAAAATATATAACATACCTCCACAACATATCAGGATAAGTGTCTCCAATCGTGTCTTCTGTCTCCCGAACACAGTCCTTCTTGTTGTCGCTCCATCGAACTTACACCAACTTGACAATCCTATTTCTTAACCTCTTCTCATCTCTTGCCACAACCTGAATTGGTTGTCCAACAAAAGTCAAATTGGGCTCCACTATCAAATCTTCCAACTCCGTCGGAGGAATAGTTGTCTCTTGATTATGCACATAATTGCGAGATGAGACATATGAAATACATTATGGACACTTGCCATGTTGTTCGGCAACTCCACTCTTTATGCAAAGTTTTATATCCTCTCTATAATTATAAATGAACCAACATATCTCATTACTAGTTTCCCTGACTTTCTGAATCATACCATACCCTTCATCGGTGATACCTAAATGAAAATCCTATCTCCAGCTGAGAATTTTCAGTCTTTACCCCTCTTATCTGGGTAACTCTTCTGTCTAGATTAAGCTTCCCTCATCCTCTCTCAGATCAACTCAATCTTTTCTGTCGCCTCTCTAACCATATCTGGATCCAAGACTAATCTGTCTCCGGTTTCTAACCAACATGCTGGTGGCTTGCATGGCCCTCAAGACAAAGCTTCAAAAGGCGTCATTCCTATACTAATCTAATAACAGTTATTATAGGAAAAATCCAGTAAGTGCAGGTGATCTTCCAAAGATGCACCAAAGTCTAGCACACAAGCTCTCAATAAATCCTCGAGTATCTTATTGACTCTCCATGTCTGCCCATCCATCTAAGGGTGATATGCAATACTCATCTTAAGCTTGGTACCTACACATCCTGTAGACTCTTCTAGAGTTCACTAGTAAATAAAGCATCTCTATCACTGCCTATACTATAGGAAATTCCATGCAGTCTAACTTTGTTCTTCATGAAAAACTTAGCTAAAACAAGCGTCGTCCTAGTACTAGAATAAAATGATCACTATTGGTCAGTTAGCCCATTATGACTCATATACTTTCATTTCCTCTATTTGGCCTTGGCAATACATCTATAAAATCCATGGATATTAAGTCTAATGTTCATTTTTTATTTTCATGGTTTATTTTGTTTATATTTTCTTTCCAAAACTAGAACAAAGTACCAAAATAAATTTCTTTTTAGCATTTTGATTTATTTTTGAAAAAACACAATAGGATAAGTATAGGCTTTTGGTTATCAAGTTGAAATTTTTGAAAATTATTTGTCTCAACAAAAATAAAAATAAAATTTGATTCCAAGTAACGATGGTTTAACTAATATATAGGAAGGTTTGTATATCCTAATTGAAATCTTTGTTAAATAAGTGGTTCATTTAAAGTAAAGACGATAACATTTTGATCTTCTAAGTTAAGTGGTGGCAAGATGATATTGTAAAACCCTCTCTTCGTAAAAGACAAAAAATAATAATATATATATATAATTAACACCTTGAGTCATATGTTCACACGTAAATGTGTACACTTGCCATGCTATATACCCTTCTCACGTAAGCCCGAAAGACAGTGCATAATCGGTATATCTGGCCTCAGTTTATTTGAGTTAGGTATATGTATATAAAAATTCTTTCATTAATAACGCCTGAAGTCAATAGGTGTACATACTTGTACACCTGCCACGCTCTATATTCCCCTAAGGTAATCCCATAAGGAAGTGCATGGGTGGCATATCTGACCTCAGTTTTCTGAGTTAGGCATATGTAAGTATTGTTAATATCAATAAAATTTTCAAATAAAGAAAGAGTAAGCAATTGAAATCCAAGCATTATTTTCACTTTTTTTATTTTATTTGTTATTCAAAAGAAATAAAAATACCATTTTGAAAAACTTTGATAATCAATAAAGGATCCATTTCCATAAATGCATTATCTTATCAACCGAAACAACCAGCCATACTGGAGATCAATTTTGATAACTTAATTTTTTTGGAAGTTTTGACCAGTAAAAGGACTTAAATTTGTTGATAATTACCAGAACGTATATATAACTTGTAATGTCAATTTGAAAGTAAATTCTTCATTTGTAAATATTTTCAAAAACTTGCATTCATATCATTGTAAATAAATCTTGCATTTAGGAATTTTTCAAGTTGCATTTAAATTTGGTAGGTAATATATGCTTAAAACCCTCACGAGACAACACTCGTCCTACTAAGGACACCTAGAGGTTTTACGGCTTGTTGCATACGCTCAATGCAATCGCGTTTCCAACGAAAACTATTTTATCTTAGTTTTAGTTTATTCGGGGACGAATAAAAAGATAAGTGCGGGGGTATTTGATGTGCATGTAAATATGCATATTTTTACTTTCGTATTTAATTAGATCTAATTAAATAAATGAGCATACAGAGTATTTTAACATGTTTAAACGAAAATTTAAATTATTTTTCTCAAATTAAATCATGCACAAAAATGACCATTTTCCCCCTATATGAAGATAAATAAATGATGATTTGAAAATAATTCAAATTTTGGTTCAAACATGTTAATTTACTCTATATGCTCATTTATTTAATTAAATTAGATTAAATATGGAAGTAAAAGTACGCATATTTACGCACATCAAATACCCTTACAGTATCTTTTTATTCGTCCTCGAATAAATTAAAACTAAGATAAATCCGTTTTTATAGGAAACACGATAGCATTGAGTGAATGTAACAAGCCGTTAACCTCTAAGTGTCCTTATTAGGACGAGTGTTGTCTCGTGGGGGTTTTCATCATATGCTACAACCAAAATCCAAATGCAACTTAAAGAATTCCTAAATGCAAGATTTATTGACAATAATATGAATGCAAGTTTTTGAAAATATTTACAAATGAAGAATTTAATTTTAAATTGACACAAGTAAGTTAAATATACGTTGTGGTCATTATCAAGAAAATTAAGCCCTTTTACTTGTATAAAATGAAAACAAAAATTAAGTTGTCATCACAATTGACCTCTAGTTTGGCTAGTTGTTTCGGTTGATAACATATTGCAACTATAAAATGGATCCTAAGTTGATTATCAAAGTTTTTTAAAATGACATTTTTATTTCTTTTGAATAACAACTCAAATCAAACAAGTGAAAATAATGCTTGGATTACAATTGCTTACTCTCTCTTTATTTAAAATTTTTATTGATATTAACTGTATATACATATGCCTAACTCAAAAAACTAAGGTTAGATACACCACCCATGCATTGCATTGCGAGTTTACGTGAGGGGAATACAGAGCATGGCGAGTGTACAAGTGTGTACCTCTATCGACTGTAAGCGTTATTAATCAAAGGAATTTTATATACATACACCTAACTCAGATAAACTAAGGCCAGATATACCAATCATGCACTGTCTTTGGGGTTTACGCAAGAAGGGTGCATAGCATAGCGAGTGTACACACCTGCATATGAACATATGACTCTAGGTGTTAATAAATTATATATATATATATATATATATATATAATATTATTATTTTTTATGAAGAGAGAGTTTACAATATCATCTTAGCGCCACTTAATTTAGAAGATCAAAAATGTTATCGTCTTTACTTTAAATCAACCACTTATTAAACAAAGATTTCAATTAGGATATACTTCATAATTATCACCCATGAACCTTCCTATATACTACTTAAACCATCATTACTCGTAATCAGACTTTAATTTTATTTTTGTGGAGACAAATAAATTTTTAAAAATTTCAATTTGATAACCAAAAACCTATACTTATCGTATAGTGCTTCTTCAAAAATAAATCAAAATGCTAAAAAGAAATTTTGTTT